>JBAMNC010000606.1:0-491052 GCA_037902135.1 Cetoscarus ocellatus
ATTGGTTTAGGGATGGAGTAGCCAATAGGAGGACGAACGTGATGGTACGCCATGTCTGCTGCTGCAGCCGCTAAAGAGAAAAGACTCTTGTAAATTTATTTCAAATATGATCAAACCTTTTAATAACCTCTTGGTTCTGTGGATGTGAGAGATAAAAATTTTTCATGTGCTAATCCTTTTGGCCTTGACTGCTGCAACAGAAAATGCATATACAGTTTGTGGTGGGTTTGCTTGCTCTACAGAGTTGAGGTCCAAACTGAAATTTGTACACAGCTGAGTTGTGTTTGCAAGTTACACAAAAATTGTAATAAATAACAAAGTGCATATTAAAAAATAACAAAATTACTTTAACTGCCTGGGATGGAAAGAGTACACATGTATTGCACGTAAGAGACATATTTAACTTGTTGTTTTTGTAATGATCATTCCCCACCACTAGGAGGTGTTTTGTTGTTTGTAATTGAGAGCCAGCGCTGACCTGGGGTCACATCAGGTCATTTAACCTGCTCCTAAGAGTACCAAGGAGGCAAACTGTTGTTTGACTGTGCTCAGCCATTGTTTGGTTATCATTTGGTTATTGTTATTTGAGTGACAAATGGATGTTTTGCTCACAAATAATTATATAAGTATAATAAGTATACTTTTCAGAGAGGGAGGCCTTCGGGTTTTTTCTAATACTTTTTTTTTTGTTTTAAGATTATTAGAGGAGAGAGAGAGACAGTGGATAGGCTTTTGTAGGGGGTTGAGAGAGAGGTCAGGACACTCTGCAAACTGGTCACAGGCTGGATTCTAACCCGGGCCGGCGGAAGCATATACAGGGGTCATGCCTGGTTGCTTACCACTCCGCAAAAAAGAGCACCCCAACATCATTAGTCTTAATAATAATACAAATAATAATAATAATAATAATGATAACTTTATTTGTATAGCACCTTTAAAAACAAAATGCTTTAATAGACAGAACAAAAGCAAAAAAGGCAGAACTTTGAGCACAATAAAATCAACAAAATCAAGTATCAGGTCAACAGAGACCAAAAGAGTCAGAGGAAAAGGCACAGAGGGTCATGTTAATTAAAACAACAAATGAAAAGAAAATGGTAAACTGATGAGAGGGAGACAGCTGACATATTTGTCTTATATATAACGATAAGGAGACAATAAGACAATTGATAGATAAAAGGTTTATAGACGCATAAATTGATGACAGTTGTTAGATCATAGATGATAGATGACATATTCTTATTATTATACGTCGTATTATACGACGTATTAGTATTATTTCAGTTCATAGCATCTCATTACAAATTTTGGTATCCATACTGAAATTAATATCTAGGTATTGTGACTACACTTGATAGAAAACTTTGATCGGTTTGGCTTTTATTTTATTCTCCACACTACTTAAATGCAATTACAAATAACAATTCATTTATCAAAAAAGTGCTCAGGTAAAAGTAAAAAGCCTGGTTGAATAAAAACAACAAACAAAGCACAAGTACACAAAGGTGCTACTAAATGATGATAACGTGAGTAGATGCAGCTAGATACTTTCCACCTCTGCTCACTACTGTGGTGTCAAAAGTAAGTAATTACTTGATTTTTAAGATACTTATTACCCTCCTGTCTTAAAAATAGGTAGCAGCAGAAAAATGTTATTCAGTGAAACAAACTTAAAATAAAGGTAATACTCTGAGTTTCTCTCTCATCCTCTCTGTTTGGTTTGGTTTAGTTTTAGCTCAGAGCAGCACATACCCGTCATCATGATAACAGCTCACTGAGGACAAACAGAAACTCTGTAATTAAAAATGGCTTTGATTAGTAACTGTAATACAAAATGTAATTTTACTTTACAAGTTACTCAAAGAAATATTAATACAATAACACATTTCAGGTAACTGAGTTACTGCAGTGCCCACCACTGTTAATTTAATTGCAAACAAGTAAACAATAGAAACAAACAATGTAAACAATAGAAAGAAAACACCATTTAACTCTTTGGCTTCAAAGCTCCTGTGAAGAACTGTTACTTTGAGTGGACTTTGGTGCCCCCATGGACAAAGATGCACATGTAATCTAGGTGTTGAACTTGTGCTGCATATATGCAAGTATATTTTCTCATGATTTGCTGTCCAAATTGATTAACACTTTCTTAGATGGTCACAATTCTCACCATTAACTACCTGCTTCTAGCATGCTAATGGGTAGTGTACAAGTAGCTCCTTTGTCATCAATCAAAGCTTATTGGCACCTAATTCTGCCATAATATACAACAAATAAACAACAACGTAAGAGTTTTACCTTGATACTGTATAATGAATGCTCATTGATTTAGAAAGCTGTTGAACATGATATATGATCATACTACTTTGTTTAGTATAGGGTTCCAGTAGTCTAGCGGTTATGTCTGCACACCTCTGAGGATGTTTCCCTGTTACAGTAGGTCTGAGCTTGAATGCTGCATTTTAAAAATGAATATTGCAGTTACTATTTACGCCTTAAGCTTTCCTGTTACATCAGTTCTTCTATGTGAAATGAGGTCTTGCATTAGACTTTATTCAACTTTTACAGAAGAAGACATACCAGGTTTTAGGTGGGCGAAGGGGATTTCTCCAGTGAGCAGCTCCCACAGACAGAGGGCATAGCTGAACATGTCAGCCTTCACTGAGTATCGAGTGCACTGAGTGAACACCTCAGGAGCCATCCAACGCAGATTCTGAAGCACACAGAAGACACAAACATGCACTGAGATGCAGAATATATGTACATATATATACACACACACACACACATATATATTTGTGTGTGTGTGTACTGTAAGTATTTAGTAAATGTTTTGGGTTTACTGGCACCAGTACACACTCATAGAAATAAGGTTATTAGCATAATAAAATGGTGTCATAGCGAGGTCAAGATCTTCCTCACAACAGCATCTCCCATGATGTGTAACACAGTTAACACCAAACTGCTGGCAAAGCACTCTGCGTACTGATGAGGCAGCACTTTGAGTTAAAATTCTGTATGAAGGCAGATTTTTTTTGTCAGTAATTGATGGCAGGTGCCAGAGGATGTTCCAGCTTGATGTCCTGCAAAATATCAACATCCACTTCACATAATGAAGAGTGCCCTTACTATTCTGTGGATGACAGATGTCGTGAGACAGATTTTGGGCCAAATAATGGAGAAAGAGGTTTTTATGTGTCATCAGATAAATAAAAAAGAGAAACATGACTGACCCCAGGTTGCTTGGTCATGTTGTCTTCATCCACAGATTGCAGAAATCGAGATTCTTCAGATGGGAGGGATAGATAGACAAACGCTGAAGTTATTGCACTGTTGACTCAGTCACATTTAATGTTTGATTGTTTGCACAACAAATAGCTTATAACAGTAAAACACAGGAAAGATGGACACAATACACAGCTATTACATACAGGTTTCCTACACACTGGTACCAAACTGAGGGCTTTTTAAGACCTGCAATAAGACAAACATGGATTTTTGTGCCAGAGTAAACAGCATCAGCACAGGTGTGCCACATTTTCTTTGTATGAAGTCATTAAAAGTGTAAGGCAGATGTTAAATGTTTTAAGCACATGGGACCAGGGCTTAATTTTCTGATTGAGGTATTATTTATGAAATGCCAAATGACTGAAAAAGTATTATCTGTGGTGGTTTTGAAATGGTCTAGCCTCAGGACCCACTATCACTTCTAAATAAGAATTTTTGACCCAAATTTAACAACTTCTTCACTCAAAGGTGTTTTTGGTATTAGAGTAAAAAAAAATGTGAGTGATACAGGACAAAAGATAGGTGCTCTAAACGGGCATGGATGTACACATTTTATTCACAACAAATCACTTTTGATAGATTTCTAGAAATCTCCTAAATTAGCACAATATCTAAGGTAAATCCATCATTTTTATCCTAATACAATTTGATCAATAAGTAGAGACTTTAGAGACATAAAAAATATATATGTGTTACTGTGGTAAAATTTAGTTTAAGGGATTCCATGTATTTTCCAAGCACTCAAGCAGGATCTCTAAATCAGCTCTGCAACCCACACCTAGGGGTCCACAATTTCAGAACCACCAGTATAAAAGACTATTAAAGCAATCATTCTTATGTCTCCTGCCTCTTTCTCCTCAAATGATGCTGATAGGGCAGTGCCTCTGCAGAAAGAGCTCAGTCCTCCTGTCTTGAGACTTTACAAGATGGATCTGCCTGATATCACACATTGAATCAGGGGGATCAAGCACTGCAATGTTAGTCCCCGTAAACCTAAAGTGAGATTTGTGTCCACATCCTTGGCTCAAACTCAGACAAATTCCAAGATACATTCCCAGTGTGGGTTGGCCTCTGCTAGGGTTCCCCTCCAGATTCTCTTTGTGGTTTTTATGGACAGGATCTCAATGGGCAGTCATGGGGAAGAAAGTGTCTGATTTGAAGACCTCAGTATCCCAACTCTACTTTTTGCAGATGATGATGTTTGATTGGCATCTTTGATCAAGGACTTCCAGCATGCTTTGGGGCATTTTGTGGCTCAGTGCAAATCAGCTCAGATGAGGGTCAGCACCTCCAAATCTAAGTTCATGGTTTTCTGCGTCGTTTAGAATGAGGGTAATATGGACAGGTGGATTGGCACTGCATCACTGCAGCATCTTCAGTGTTGCAGGCCTTGCTGCATACCATTGTGGTGAAAGGCTTAACCATAGGTGAAGCTTTAAATTTACCTGTCTATCTTTATTTCACTCTAAACAAATGGTGCTGACCATTAGGTAATGAGCAAAAGAACAAGATAGTGGATAAACCAGTAAAGTTACGATACCAAGGAAAGTGGATGAGCTCAGTCTTAAAGACAGGCGGAGGAACACATAGCTCTTTGCTGCATTGTAAAATAGTGCCAAACACAGAGGCTTCCTGGACGTAAACTGAAGCTCTCTGAAATGTTTCTTTGAACCATATATTAGACCCAACATAGTTTTGAGAAGTAACTGTACCTGCCGATGGCAGCGTACCAAACTGGTAGTCTCAGCTCCTTCACCTTAAAGGCACAGCACTGCTGGGAGTCCTTTCAGCCACTTCACCGACTACTCTCAAGCACCTCATACAAAACAGCTTCCAAATACTCAAATATCTCTTTAAGGTAACTCCGGGGAAAGGGAAATGACCAGTTAATCATACTGCATGTACAATTATTCAAAGTTGTTGCTTTGACAGATGTGTTATAACAACTTAAACTTATAAACAGAGCATAATGTCTCTGACCTCCAAAATCAGCCACCACAGCATGTCCATCCTCATACAGCAGGATATTATGGCTGCAGAAGACATGTATAATTAGTGAAACAGCAGTTATTTTACACAGGTGATACATCCCACCTCCTGCATTGCTGCACCCACCTGTTGAGGTCCCTGTGGATGATGGGCTGGGTGAGGTTGTGCAAGTACTCCATGCCCTTGGCCACATCGATGGCAATGATGAGCTTGGACTGCAGGTCGATCAGCCTGTCCATTGACACATCATTAAAGCAGCAGCTATTTAGTGCCAGATCAATGGTCCCTGCCAATCACACACAGCACTTTACACAGATCGATGGGGCAGTCTATAAAGGCAGCACCTGGCTGCACAGTTAGAGGAACACTTCATCTGGATCAATGATGATCCTGGCCGAGAGGAAGCTACCAAAGAGGATAATGAGATGTGAAACAGTTGGTTGTGCTGTGCAAACACCTCTTTGTTAATCACTGAGTCACCTCTTCAGGCAGATTAAGCTCTTCACAGTTTTAAACAATTGACTGAAATTGCTGCAATGAGTGCAGGAATAACAAGAAACAAAACTGAACACCTATCACCTGCAAAAGCTTTGAATCTGTCTTTTCTTTTTAAAAGCAACTTAACAGTGACAACTTTCTGATGGAGTTCAGTAAGAGCCCGGGAAAGGTATTTGACTTAGAAATGCCAGTTTTTGACTTGTTTGTGTGATGCTAAGGCTATAATTTGATTTGGTTTATTACCTTCACCAAGGAGATTACATTCTTACTGGCATTTGTCCATTTTTTTGTTCGTCTGTTCATCCATCAATCTGTATGCAAGATCACTCAAAAAGTTCTAGACAGACTTTTTTTAATGTCAACAATTTTCCCTTGGTTAGCGCTAGAAGAAGTGCTTGGAGATCATAAACCTCAGCAAAGGCATTTCTGGCATTGTTAGCCAAGTAATTAGTGAAAATGTGGGAAACGCCCTATATGACCTATCACTTCTCCCTTGTGCCATGACAAACATTTCCCGAAAATTTCATCAAAATTGGTCAAAAAGTTTTGAGTCATAAGTGAAAATGTGGAAAACTGCCCTAAAGCAGTGTTAACAAATCCCTGAAAAAAAAATCCTGGATCCATATTAAGATCGCCACCATAATCTGATCACTTCTTCCATCTGCCATGATTAACATTTTTACTGACTGAAAAAGTAAAAATGGTAAAAAAAAAAAACAAAAAAAAAACAAAAGGTAAAATGTTTTTTGACAGTTATGCAGATGAATGATCGAAATCATCAGGAGTGTCAATTGTATATAAAAAGTAGTTGAACTAACATGCTTTCAACATTAATTAATTTTGAGTATCAGTGTTTATGTATTTTTGTTGTTAATAAATACAAATATTAATGCCAATTATGTCCATTTAAATACATTAAGTTGTTAGAAATTCAATCTGTGAAGGTCAGAACCTTATTTAATCTATTGAACAGTGGAGTCATGCTTTAACTGATCATTTATTACTAATCAATTGATAAACGTTCTTCCTCACCTCTTCTGCTCGTGCAGCAGAGAGAACAGCGAGCCTCCAGAGACATACTGGGTGACAATAGCAAACTGGCTGGGGTCGTCCAAACAAGCCCCCACAAACTGGATGATGCAGGGGTGATTGAGCCGACAGAGGATGGACACCTCTCTGCAGAACATGTCCACATCTGATTTTGAGCAGTACGTGTTGGCTCTGTAGCTACAAACAACAGAGGAAAAAATCACTGTTATACTTATTTAATAAACTCAGTTATCTTTAGCCGTTTGTTAAATGTTCACGTACCGTTTGATGGCGACAATTTTGTTTCTGCATTTTCCTTTGTAGACTCTTCCAAAGGAGCCTGAGTGTGGCACAGAGTCAGTGCTCAGGATTCAAATCAGATTGTTAAAATGAAAATTGATTTGAAATGAAAATAAAGGAATTACCTGATCCAATGATTTCATTAAACTCCAGTTCAGACAGCTGTAGGTGGAAGTGAGAGGGCAGGCTTGCTCTGAGCAGGAGAACTTCAGCTTTCTCTGAAAATCAAACCATCATAAATAAATGAAATGGTTTTCTTTGATGCTCCAACTTTACAGGAGCATATAGGGCCATCATTACACCACAGATAATAAGATCTGTTTAGAGACATCTTGGTTAATATGCACATTTAAAACCACTAATTTATATTTGGACAAAAGTCAAAAGATCATCCTGGTACAATGTGTAAGACACTATGGATGATTTTTATTCCCACAGTTAAAATGACCTCATAAATAAAGCAATGTTGTTAGGCTTACTCTTGATTTTTGAAACAGATCAGTTAACATATTTTGTTTTTCCATGTTTTGGATAAAAATGATTCACCACAACTATCTATAAATATAAATCAAAATTTAAAGCCTTCTTTTCCCCAGGGGGCTCTGAAGTGCAAAGCATGACAAACAATAAAAAAAAACAAATAAGAAAACTTTTTCTTATAATCAGAGAGGGAAAAAAAGCAAGATATTCAGTACCAAAAAATACCAAGTACCAAAAAACAACAACAAATCACAACCAATACAATGATCACAGACAACAAACATATACAACAAGAATAAAATGCAACCTAAAAACGCAAACATTAATAGCAAACAAAACAAATCAAGAACCCAACAACAAAGCAAAAAAGTAACAAAACTTTTTACAACATGATTTAAAAGATCAAACATAAAAAAACACAGTGCGAAAAAAATTTGATAATTTGATGTTGTATTGTTTTAGTTGTCTTTCTATTTTTGTTTTTTTACTTTTTATTTTAGTATTTCTTAATGATATTTTTAGGTTTTTTTGTTGCTGTGTAATTGATGGGCAGTTGTTTTTTCCGCTAAGTCATTGTGGTTTTTTGTTCTGTTTTCTGTTTCATTTGTATTTTGAATTTTCTTGTTGTTGCTTTTTTGGTGCTTTTTGTGATTTGTTGATGTAGTTCTGTTATTTGTTATTGTGTTATGCTCCTCAGAGCCACCACACTATCCTAAAGATTGTATTAAAATTTTCTTTTTGTGTTTCTGTGGTCCTTTGTGTGTTTTTTATGTGCAGTTTTGTATTTTCTAAATTTCACCACTTGTCTTTTCATTTTCTTTTTGTTGTCATTGATTGCGAGTCATATAACTGATTCGTTTTGCATGTGCCTCTCTATGTATTTTTCAAGGCCTGTTTATTAGGATGTAATACTGGTCAATTCATGAATTTCCATGTTTTTACCTTAAATGTAAAGTCCATCATATATATGATAAAATGTGATCTAAAATAAAATTGCAAGTGCTAACTGTTGATGGATGGTCAACATTTAAAGTATCTGAAAATGATTTTTGTACAATGAATTTTATAATTGTATTAACTACTGCCATATTTGAAGTAATACTTTACTTTTGGAGTGTCTAAATTTTCATTTTAAGTTCATCCCTCAGATAAAGGGTCTGATTTTATTACATTGAGACCAAAAGCACTTAGATATTTAGTAAGAATATTACTTCTTATCTTTTTTGCTATTGCACAATCATCCAAGAAAATTGTTTCTCAATGCGCAAGTTGTTTTTCTCACATTTTCCTCATTGCTTCATATATTATTTCACTCTGCAAAAGAATATTTCAGTACTTGAAGACCTTTCTGCACTGTATGGACATGGACAAGCAGGTTTGACACTTTGACACTTTTCCTCTCTGTAAATGATCCAGTGCTGAGTGATGTTAATGTGTATGTTAAACTTTCCAGAGCATTAAAAACATGAGTGGAGTGAGGATATCACACAGATTTTAGTGCACACCAGGTGAGTAAAAACAGAAAAAAACGTCATTAGCAGTGAAGCCATCCCATAGTAACAGGCACTGAGAGTGAGTGTGCGCTGACAGCTGCCCGTGATGTGAAGTGTGTGAAAACACGTCGTGCATCGCTCCACCTCACTACCTTTAGTCATGCTTTTGATCTTTCCCAGAGGAGATGGGACAGAAACGTAGGAGCCATCTGGAAGAGAGCCAACAAGAACAATATATTAACGAGAGCACTTGTGTGAGTTTTAGTCCCAAACCAAAATATTTGAATTTAATCTGATCAGATTCATATTTTTTTTAGTTTAGATCAAATCGTGAAATAGGGCTGTTCAAAAGCAAAACAGGATTACATAAATAGATAAATGCTGGTAATCACATCCTGGTTTTATCTGGATAATCTCCCAGTGTTATTTAAAACTTTTGGGTCGGATTGGAAACACTTCGATCCAAAAATCTGGGCGATCCTAATCCCAGTAAAGTGTGTTAATACCTAAAGACACGTTCAAAAAAGGGCTTGGACTGGCTGAATGATTTTTTCAATAGCAGTGACCATCAAATAGCTTTAGGCACATAAAACATAATACACTCAATTAAGACGCACAGACAGGTTTTTTTTTAGTATGTGTAAAATTTGGCACCCCCTACAGATGTATGCATGTAGTATGAAGCCTCAAATACTATTTCAATAAGTTCAGACTCATGTGAGGATTATGGAAAGGACAAAATTGAAATATAAGAAGTAAAACTAGAAGTGTTCCTAGAGAGCACAAACCTCCGCTAAGGCCTTTTCAATTTTGCTGAGCAAGTTATTGTCAAAAAAAGGTGGAAAACTGCCCTATCTCACACCATTAACAAATTATTGAAAAGATTCCTGGATCCACACCCAGATTCAGATCATCACTAAAACAAAATCGGTTTTCCTTTGTGTCATGACCAACATTCTCTGAAAATGTCATCAAAATTATTAAGAACTTCTTGAGTTAGTAGCAAAAATGTGGGAAACTACCCTATCTTGCAATGCAAACAAATACTTAAAAAAAAATCCTGAATCCACAGCTGGATTCGGATCAAAATTTAACCACTTCTCTACTGTGTTCATTGAATTATTAGCGAAAATGTGGAAAACTGCCCTGTTTTGTGACATGTGTAGTGACAAGTTCTGTTCTTGCGACATGACCATTTTACCCTGAAAATTTCATCTACATTGATTCATTAGTTTTTTAGTTATCCTGTTCACAAACAAAGAAAATAACTATCTCCAGCAAAAACATAAAGACATAGTCGGAACAGTCCATGTAGTCTGTTAAGTAATTTACTGAAGTAAAACCTTTGCCTGTTTTTTTTTTTTTTTTTCAAAATTATAAAGAAGGATAAGTTTTGCTTTGATTTATAACTACATGATCATGCTAGAGAATACAGGCTGGATTGCATGTAAAAAAAACTGAAGATTTAATGTAAACATTTTAACAAGCAGCATCAAAAGATGACATTTAATATTTGATTCTAAGTCACTGAATGAATCTTTTATGCCCCCTATGGACAAAATACGTATTAACTCTCATTTAGAGCATGATAATCCTTAAAAGTCTGTATCTGAGTCAAGATGGAAAAATGGGGTTTCCTGATTTTTTAACATTTTTACCCAAATCAAACTTCTGAACAAACTGGTCCAGGTGATAACAGCTTAGAGGGCTGACTCACCCCCTCCTGGCTGGGAGTACTCATTGCAGGGGGAGTCGTCTGGACGCTTGTAGTGCTTCAGCAAAGTGACAATGGCATCATGGCCTGAGGTAGAAAAATAAGACAAAGGAACAGCATTATGAAAGTTTTATGACCCCAGTTTAGAAAAGAGATGTGCTGACTGACCTGCAGCTGGAAAAAAAATCTCATATACCCTGTGTGGTTCTGAAAAAAAAGCTGGTGAAGTGTGGAGACCCTAACTTGTTTTTTTTCAGCATTTCCTTTTGATCAGATACTGTTACATACATGCTGCTTATTCACTCTGACACAGTTGTGCTGTTTTTGTTGTACTTTACATTTACTTACATCATTTATGCAACAGATCAACCAACGCCTGTCCTGTTTTATTAAGGCTGCCATAATGAGTTTATGAGTATCCATGTGAACATGTATGTGTGAATGTGTTTTTATGCTTGTATGTTAATGTGTTTAGAAATGTATACACTGAGTGGTCACTTTATTAGGTACACCCATTCAACTGCTTGTTAACTCAAAAAGAAATTCAGCCAGTCACATGCCAAAAACTCAATGCATTTGGACTCAAGCCAGACTGGCTGGAGTCACTGAGAAACTGCTGATTTTCACATACTATCATCTTCTAGGCTTACACAAAGAATGGTCTAAAAAAGAGAAAATATCCAGTGAGCAGCAGTTCTCTGGGCAAAAATGCCCTGTTGATGCCAGAGGTCAGTGGAGAACAGCAAGAGTGGTTTGAGATGATGTGAAATAACCAGTTGTAACAAGCAAAGGTATGCAGAGGACCATTTGGGAATGAACAACATGTTGATTCTTCAAGCAGATGGACTAAGTATCAGAAGACCACGCTGGGTGCCACACCTGTCAACTAAGAACAGGGAACAGAGGCTGCAATAAAAAAAAAAAACAGGGCTCTTTATTCACATACCTTTTTCATAAGCCCACATCAAGCATGTCTGCTCGTCCTTCTCCCCACTCGACCTGCTTGGGTCACACGCCACCAGGTTCATGTCTGCTCCACTGTCGAGGAGGAATTGCACCAAGCGGATGTGTCCATGGTAGCAGGCACTGTGAAGAGCTAAAGAAGGAAGTCAAAGAAGTCAAATAGTTCTATGTCCGAACACAGCTGTACATTTCCACTGAGAAGTTTGTAAAAGTGACCTGTGTGTCCGTCTCGGCCCTGACAGTTGACACTCATGGTGTTTTGACTTAACAAGAACTTCACCATCTCCAGGTCTTTACCGTACGTGCAAGCACTGTGACACGAGAAACACTCATTATCACCTCAGAGCTGCATGAAACACAGGTTAAAGAGCTTTGACAGCCAGAGCACGTGTTTGTAATTGTGTCTAAATAAAGATGAAGAGTATGAAGTTGTACCTGTGCAATGCTGTCTCACTAAATATGTTCTCCTTTGACAGACTGTCTGTGCCAGAGAACTGCACCAGCTCCTTCACTGCCGCAAATTTTCCATTATAACAGGCCCTGGTGAAGAGAAATAACTCTAAACATGTATTTCATGTATCGAACATTAAGAGCAGGTTCACACAGTGTAAGAATATTTACAGGTGCAACGGCGTGTCCCCATAGATGTTGACAGAGTGAGGCTGAGCACCAAAGTTTCCCTGAAGGACGAAGCGGATAATCTCGTGGTGCCCGAAGCGAGCACAGAAGTGCAGGGGAACATGATCTTCATTGTCTGTGGCATTGACTGAAAACAAGACAAAAAATTTTTTCAAAAAAATCATTGGTGCAGGCATGTTATTATCATAAATAAATAACAACGGATGCAGTTTTTAAGGGGTAAACAAGAGGGCTTTGTCAGAATACAACTGTGAACGCTAACAACCACCAGGGAGTAAACTGAATAATGTTTCGTACTATTAAATTCAAATGATGAAAAGAGGGACTAGATAATAAAACATCATGCATTGGACTAAAATAGAAAAAATACCATACATTAAAAGTCAGCAGTCTCTGTCCTGCCAGCTACAAGTGTGGTTTAAGTACTTTTGTGTTTCCCTTGAACCGTGGATTTCCTGTATCTATATGCCTACTGATGCCTGGAGGGAGTCTAATTTTCTTTGGATAATAATAACGTTAAAGTAAAATTTGAGACAGAGCAAACACTTTAACATTGCAAATTATTTAATTTCAGGGAGGAATCCAGGTTAAGTCATTCTGATTGAATATGGTCTCACTTTTTTTTGTGAATAAGTTTTGAATAATTTTTTTTGGTCCACTGAATGCAAGATATCTTGAAACTTTCCAAACTAAATGGCTCCATAGAGGCCTTTAATTTGCAGAAAGTAACTATTTAGTATGGACGTCAAAATTTCACGGGCCAACAGGGGGTTGGAAGCAAAGCAAAATAAAGTAAGGCAAGTTTCACTGTGATAATTTCATTGCGATAATCTTCACAATAATACTACTTCCATGGTTGTTGGAACATACACGTACCTAAAAGGGTAAAGCGTTGCTGTAAGGCTATGAAATATACAAATATCTTAGGGCCACACAATGAGAAGTAAAAAGATCTGTACATTTCCAAGATTTTTTTAGATGAAAAAGTCACAAATTCATGAAAAAAAATAGAAATTTTACAATTTAAAGTTACTGATTAACAAGACACCAAACTCAAGAATTTCAAGATTATAAAGACATCATGCTATTCATTCCCAAATGGATGATCATATATAGACGATTTCTTGGAAGAACATTGAACCAGATTAAGGCATTGGCCTTGTTTCATGCCCGCAGATGAGAGCCTGATCAAATAATACTTTTTAGCCTACTTGGACTGAGTAATATTGAAATGTGGTTTTAGCTCAGAATTAAAACATCATCATTAGCATCAATACTGTCGTACATTAGGACTAATCAGATGAAAAAAACACACTGATTTGGACCAGATTGTATTAATTGTCCATTAAGAACTACAGCACCCAGATTCGACATGAACTTTAAAGTTCATGCAGTCAAAATTTTTTATTTTTAAAACAGTTTATATCAAGATTTTCCAATAGTTTCACAGTCTTTTTACCCCAAAATTCTGAGTTTGGTTCCACATAAATATACAACTTTCTAATATAAAAGGAAGAGTTTTTCTAAAAAAAAAATGTACTCTTATTATTTCTTAGTGAGGCCCTTATATGATGCTGTAATCATGAAACAACACCGTGGTCAAATAACTTCAATGTCGCCACCACCCAACTTTTATTTTAAACTGATATATTTCTTTGAAAAGTGTAATCAGTGTGACGTGATAAAGTTAGTGGTCCGGAGCATGGTAATATGGAGTCGAACATCAATGCTTTGGAGATAATCAGAACCTATGACATTCATTTTTCCTCATAAACTCTTCAGATTAGAAACTGTCCTTTGTGAGAGTTGGAAAAATGTTTAAACCCTTGTGCTTGTTTAATCACAAACCTTATTATAAGTGTCCAACTGAAAACTTGTTAATATCCCTTAAAATGCAGGATGATGCAGTGGAAAATCCTAAAATATTCACTTTCACATATTAGGACTCATTGCTGCACCACTATTAAGTTCAGACAACAACTAATTCAATGACAACAACTTCATTTTCACATAGAACAACAAATTACTCTTGTTTTATTGGGCAGATTTTAGAAATGAATATATAGTGCAATAACTGTTTTCATAAGCTTTCATAAGCCTAGCGTACTAAGCCAGGTTTTTAATTTACTACTTCAGACACCATCTTTTGTTGTTTTGATTGAGAGCCCTTCAGCCAAAGAATTCACATATTGTTAATTTAAGAGGCCTCTTGAAATCATTTCACCACACACTAACACCTAAACTCATCCCATGTTTTTGTTTTTAAACAATGAAAATGGTCCTTTACTCCCATTATTTATGTGCAGAAAGATACCACATCACTTTTTTCCACAAATTGTCATTTTATGAAAATAAATAACTACATAAATAACTAAATAAATGAGAATATTTTATGTGGTGGTTGGGAAATTGCTTTAAATGTAAAAGACCATAAATCATAATAATTTCCATATCATTGAACACAGATCTAAATATAGCAGAATCAGCTTTAAAACATTTTTGCACAAGGCTTTTATTCATTTTAAGCTGCAGTGCCTTTCTAAAGAGTACCCTTAATTGCCCTAATTTATATGTATTGAATATGTCTCTTTATAATGTGAAAATTGTCTTTTTATAAATTATTTCTCAAGGAAATAGGCAAAAGCATCACCATTAGCTTTGGTGACATCAGCCAGCAGGAGTTTGATGATGCCGAGGAAACCTCGAGCAGCAGCCAGGTGCAGAGGCCGGTCTCCTACTTCACCGCTTGCATTCACATCTGCATTGAACTTCAACAGCAGTTTTGCCAACTGAGAAAAATATTGAGGCGAGGAAAAAGGAAGTCAGCCATATAAACCTACTTTAACAGAGTAAATTACTGATAATTTATGCCTGTCAATAATAAAGGCAAAGGTTGATTAGAACGACCAATATACCTGCTCATTTCCATTATAAGAAGCTATGTGCAGTGGAGTGAAAAACACAGCATCCTGAACATTCACATAAGCTCCATGCTGCAGGAGGATATCTGCTGCCTGATAGAAAACACATAAATGTGAAAACATGATAATAAAAAAATCAAAATCTATGAAACAAAGTAAAGAGGTTTAGCTCTCACCTCATGGTGCCCAGCAAGCGTGGCCACATGCAGAGCAGTGAGAGCTCCATAACCGAGCTGCTGCACATCAGAGCCTCCATGAAGGAGTGTGGTCACCAGCTCAGCATCATCCTGAGGTGCAGACACAAACAGAAGACATTAATTTACATCTAATCAGCACACATTGAGTTTAGCCACAAATAAAGAATCAGATGAAGATGGTGGCATAAACTGGAGAGACTATGAGGCTGAGCAGCATGGATCAAAAATCATATCTCTACAGATTTTTTGTTGAAGGGAAAACATTCACCATTGCACTTTATATGAAAAAGTGGGCTGGGCACCCCTGAATGTAAGACGTGACAGGCACTGGTTCTTATTCATTTATAAAGCCTTACTTGGGAAAATGCCTTCATACATCACGTCTCTGTTAAATCAATCTCTCAATCAATACCCGACAAGATCCAGTGACCTCCTGATGCTTGAAGTTCCACGGGTAAACACTTTATTTGGAAGAACTGCTTTCAGCTTTTCTGCTGCGTTCACTCAAAACATTTAACAACAAACATTTAAATTGCAAGCACTTGTGACTATTGGTCAATTTAGAACACTGATAATGAATTATGCTGCTTTTGAACGTAACTGTTTTTAATTGTGTTGTTGTATTGTTGTTCTTGGTACTCTCGACATCATTGAAAATGAGGGAACACCCTCAGTGATTTTTCAAGATTTAATAAAGGTTGAATGAATGAATGAATGAACAAGACGTAGATCTTAATATTTTTCTTTGCAGAAATGACATATGGTCATCATAAAACCAGATTTTAAAACTTTCATATGATTCTGGTAAAATCAGCCACTAGTAATACGTGTTTGGTACCACACTAAAAAAAGTAGAAGCCATAAACTATCAACATCAGGTAACTTCTGAACTACTGAAATTGCAGGCAGACTCCCATAAACTGTTTATATTGCACTAAAACATTGACTTCATCTCTATTTTTTGAGATAGTTAAAATGTTATTACCAATAAATTACTGTATGTTTAAAAATGATAAAATCTTAGCACAGAAACTGAACGTTCTTCAGTCATATTTTTGGCAAAAAGAGAGAAAGCACCATCTACATTTGTTCAAACACATAAGCAATGTTTGGAAAAGTGGTGGGCTGTACCGGGACTTTGACTCCGTTTTTGTCATTATCAAAACAACAGACCAGCCAATACTGGATGTCTGGTAACTTAATTTTGGTATCTATGGAGGCAGCCTTTTCCAAAACCCTCAACCATTAACCTCTGAAAATATTTACCACCTCCTTTTATTTTCATGGACAGACAATATGACATTAAGAGCATTAAAGACATAAACAAAGCAAAAGTAGGACAGTGAAATATAAAACATTACTGATCAATAGGCCTGACACCCAGACAGTATGGTAAAATCTAATATTTCCTTTGAGATCAATAAACTATCTTTATATCTATAACAGCTACTTAAGAGGCATATCTGAAGTTTCTTATTTTAATGCCTGTCTTGCAGTTTAACTAGAATATTATTTGTGTCTGTTATTTTCACTGTGACAAATGTGTCCATTTTGTTCAATTGGTGGGGAGCATTTCTTTATGACATCTTGTCATGTTCTGTAACTGCTAAATTTTTTTCTTTGAATAATTACTTGCCTTGAGGCTCCTGCACATTTTATTTTATGTGTAAATCTTATGTTAATTAATCTAAATTCAATCAGTTGAGTACAAAAACCAATGAGTGTTCTGTCTTCACATTTCTAATCAGTATCACAATATTACAGCTCTGGCGTGCAGATAATCACACTTTCTTTTATGTGTGCTTGTACTCCACCATGTGGTAAAACTTGGTCATCTTTTAAACACAAAGGAACATCAGTGAGTAAAAGAAAAAAGTTAGATATAGATCTTACACAGGAGTCTCAACCTAACATGTCAGATGTTTCTTCTTAACAGCTCCACTGTATGGTAAAATCCACTGTCCATGTCTGTTTTCATCATTTTAATTATAAACTTTCTTCCTTACTCAGTCTGTTTGGTTGTTGTTCCAAGGAAACACCATAGTGACACAAACAAATTTTCAGGGTTGTTCGAGTATGATGATAAAATGGAAATGTTATAGTGTCTCTGTCTTGCTGCTTTAGATTGTAAAGCTTTTTGAACCCTTTTTGTTGATAAATTCATTAGAATTGCCTCGTAGGTTTAGCTTAGCTTGTGTCTGTTGTTAATTTGCCAGTTCTGACCTGATATAATCAGTGTTGGCCAGTTACCCAGAAATTGTACTACATCACTGATCAGTAATCTCTACAAAAGGTAAAACAAACACTTTCCTTTTTATTCAGAATCAAAAGTAAATAGATAATTAACTTTTACGTTTCCTTCATCGAAAAAATGATCAACAAGTTAAAAATGAAATTTACAGTGGACAGTAACGTTCCTTCCATCTTTTTAGAGTAAAACTTAAGATGAAGATCGTGCTTTGAGTTGTTAAAAGGAGCTGACTGTTCACTCCTTCCCTCTCATTCTTCATGCTGGATTGAACTTTTTAGCATGTTGCTGTGTGCACACGGCCTGAAAACAGCACACCTGGGGCAAAAGTAACTTAATAACTCAGAATTACTTTGATTAAAGTCTATAAAATTATTACTGCTTTAGAAACAGCACACTATTAGTGTATAAAAAGTAATATTTATATAGTAACATAGTAATACATTACAAGTAACTACTTGCTGTCCAACTCTGGACATCATAGGATCACTGACTGTAGGGCAGCCACTTATCACTGAGATGCCCTGCCATAAAGTGGTGCAGGGATGATCTATTTTTGTAGGCAAAGTGGAAATTAGTATTGCTCTGGTTTCTGCAACGGCAAGCCTACTAAAAGCGTCTGGGATTTTTTTGTTGTGTTTTGGAGCACAGCATCAGCATTGCTGATAATAAGCTCTGTAGTTAATGAAAAATTGTGAAAATTACATGTTCTGCTCTTTGTGATAATCTGAACAAATGAACCTACTTTTCATGATTTTTTAAGCTTTAACGTATTCAAAGAGAGTGAAAAGCTATTATTAAGCTTCTGTGGAACTACAACATGGTGGCTTGACTTAGAAGCAACTAACTATCTATCCATCCATCCATCTTCCACGGACCGACAGGGTCGTGGGGGCAGCATGCCAAGCAGGTCAGCTCAGACTTCCCTCTCCCCTGCCACAATTTCTAGTTCCTCCTGGGGTATTCCAAGATGTTCCCAAGCCAGATGGGATTAGTACTGCTCCACTGGGTTGCCTCACAGTTGGGTGTGCCTGGAAAACCTCCACAGAAAAGCAACCAGGAGGCATCCTAATTATATGCCCAAACCACCTTAACTGTCTCCCTTAATGCGATGGAGCAGCGGCTTTACTTTGGGTTCCCTCCAGGTGTCTGAACTCCTCACACTTTCTCTAAGGCTGAGCCTAGACATCCTCCTGAGGAATCTCATTTCTGCTACTTTTATCCGCAATCTCATTCTTTCGGTCATTATCCAGAGCTCATGAACGTAGGTGAGAGTTGGAACGAAGATGGCACATTAAACTGAGAGCTTTGCCTTGCAGCTTAACTCCCTCTTTACCACAGCAGTTGGGTACAGAGTCTACAACACTGCAGATGCTGCATCAATCCACTTATCCATCCCTCAGTCCATTTTACCCTCACTTGTGAACAAAACCCCAAGATACTTAAACTCCTTCACTTGGGGCAAGGACTTGCTCCCCACCTTGAGGTGGAACATCCTCAGCTGAAGAAGCCAACAGAACATCATCTGCAAAGAGCAGAGATGAAACTCTGAGGCCCCCAAACTGAACACCTTCCCCCTCCGTGCTGCAGTTAGAAGCAACTACAATATTTCCAATGTATAACATCTTGCTGTTACCTCTTCTTTGAGAATTTCCTCTTAATTGAATGACCTGATCAAGTTGGTCCTCATGGCTGTGAGAATATTATATGACTTATTGATTATTAAGAACAATCAAAAATACCTGTCGTTGGGTCCCCGGCCATTTTTTGGAGTCCTTGTTAGCAGTTAGTTGGCAACTGTCGTTTTAAACACACGATTTTAGATTTAAAAATAGGCAACGGATACATGTTGTCATTTCCCATTAAACACTGAAATCTCATGTGTGTGTTCACTACAACCCTTATTTCAGGGACTTATCTGAAACCGGTTTGCTAAATTCCATTGAGTTCTGGTCTGGAGAACCAGGAAGTGCTAAATGCTAACTCATGTCTGCATTTTTGGAGTCATTCCTGCACCACTCTACTAATGAAAACCTGTATGCCTGATTCAGGTCTCGAACCTAAACATGTAGATAATGATTATGTTTGTTTGTTTACAAGTTGGACAGTGTGCAGAAATTTCACAAAAACTTGGATTCCAGGATCTATCAGTGCTACACTTTTAGTTAATACTAAAGAACCTTCAATCTTAAAATCACAGCATAAGGAGGTGAATCTGTATCTGATACTCTTTCATACCTTATAAGCAGCCAGGTGAAGGGCAGTGAATCCATTCCTGGAGAGTCTGGATGGACGCAGGCCTTTATGAATCAGTGTGCGGATATGGTCCTTGTTACCTGGTCATAAAAAAACTTGTTCTTACTTATGTGTTATTAGTGCTGAAAGGAACACTAATAAATAAACAAAATGATATTTATGTTCAAGTTATTTGAAATGTGGTGTCACAAGCAGAGAGGTCATCCCCAGACAATAATGTCAGCCAGCCCACAGTGATCCTCTCCTCCTCACACATTTTGTCTGGGAGTTATTAATAGCCTCCAGTAGTCATGCATACCTCCACATACGCAGCAGAGGTGCAGCAGCGACAGCCCCTTCTCTGTCCGGTAGCTCAAGTTCACCTTCTGAAAAGCCTCATCAGAGCTGAGCCACAGAAAATCAAACACACGGAGAAGGCAAAGTGGGTGACTGATACATGCTAAATTACACTCTGACTCATACAGGCTGGATTTGATTTTTGATTTCTAACACAAAGGGAGTGTTGAAGTCACCTGAACGCGAGCTTGAGATCCACAAGCTCACTGTCTTTGAGCTGGAGGTCATCTTCTAACCTCTCGATGATCACAGCGTATGACTCGCCCACCTTCTTCTTCCACTCATCTACACAGAACCATCATCATTGTTGAACATTAACATGTCATACCATTTCTATTGTTCATTATCAAATACATGCAGAAATATTTTTTTGTCACATTTTCTGTTCATTTGCAACAGAACAGCAGACATTTGAGTTTGACTTTGTGTCACACCATTCAAAGATATCAAGATTTGTACGTCAGGATTTGTGACAGAGATAATGGCAGCCAGTAGAAAAATAACACCCCGTAGTTGTCCCTCCGTCAACACAAAGGCGTTGTCTTTCAAATATCAAAATAATCTGACATGATAATAAAACAGCAGTTACCTGTACACGTCTGAGAGGGTCTTGATTTGTAGTTTCCCATTGATAAGGTCCGTCTTGTGTAAGGTCTGCAGTGTAGTCTGGTTTACTACAGTAACCCAGTAATACAATCTCACACCCTGTCACAATTGCTGAGGTCCAGATAAAGGAGGGGGATCATGTCTGTGGGCTAAAAATAAACATGTTTCGGTGGAATGCTTGACAACTACGACAAGTAATCTCCCTCAATATGAAGCAGGCTTATATAAAAGTCAATGAGTGTGTAGTTGTGTGTGGACAATAAGAAAACAAAGTCTGAGGACAGGCTTCAGTCAATAATCTGCGTTTTATTTTCAAAAAAATGGCTGATTAAATAGACAGTAAACTTCTTCCTAAAGCAATCCTTGAAACAAAGACACTGTCATTTGGATTGTGGCTGTACAATTACT
The DNA here is from genome assembly GCA_037902135.1 of Cetoscarus ocellatus. Lineage (NCBI taxonomy): Eukaryota > Metazoa > Chordata > Actinopteri > Labriformes > Labridae > Cetoscarus > Cetoscarus ocellatus. The sequence goes on from JBAMNC010000606.1 coordinate 21,366, forward strand.
TGCAATTTAGTTCTTATTGCAAAAGCATTGCGCAGCAGATGGATCACAGAAGTCTAGATACAAAAAATATAGTAATTTTACATTAGTAAATCAATGTAAAAAACAGTACTTTCTGGCTGGTATGTTTGCATGTGTAAATAGGATAGAGTGCTATCACACTCTAATGCTTTCGATAAGACAGTGACATAGGAGAAGAAAATTAAGTGATGCAAAGTAAAACTCTTATTATCGTGAAAATGTTGGTTACCGGCACAAAATATCTTTTTAAAACTGTAACAAAGGACAATAATAGCCAGAACATTATCACATTCAACATTTTACCAGCTCTGTTTAGTTGGGTATCTAGAGGAAATCCTTCATACAGATTTGTTTATCCATTGATTAAAACCAAAAACAACCTTACATATGGTATTAAAGAAAAAGTAATGTTAAAAAAAACATCTTTCACAGGAACAATGGGAAATGACCTGATATTAAAATAACATTCAAATGTATTTTGGATTTAAAACGATCATGCTACCAAGTCGAGTGTTTTGTTTGTAAAACATTAACACAGGAGAGCAATGACAAATTCAGCTAGTTAAATCATGTATTTATCACACCTTATACTATTATTATCGCACAACTAAAAATATTAACCCGCACTGTATGTCTACTACCATGCAGGCCAAATTTGGATGAGATACCACTCAAATTGAATTCAAGGTTTTTTTTAATGATGAAATACAAAAAACTCCAGAGTGTTAAAAAAAAGTGTTACCTTATTTATTTATTTTTTTACAATCTTTTTATGATTTCTTTGTCTAACTACTGATAAACTTATAGTAATATTATTCCTACTCTGTATCTAATATTTATTCCCTTTTAACCGGCTTTCTCTCTGTGTGCCATATTTGAGCCTTTTTCCTCGCCTGGACTGCAAAAATTTGAAGCTTACCAACTGTAATCAGCCAATTCCTCATCGAAGTAATAACTAGATAATTTTGGTGGCCCTGTGGTTCAACAAACAACAACAAATAAGAAAAACACAACAGCAAAACAAATAAACAATTGAAAAGTGAACAAAAGAGCAAATGCAACAGAAAAAATAACAACAACAAACTGAGAAACAAAAGGGTATATGAGAAAACAAACATACATGCAAATGCATCTATTTGTCGTATTGCTTACTTTGTTCTTTTATTTGATGTGCTTCTTACTTATGCATTTCTTTTAATCATTTTATGTTTGTTTGCTGTTTTGTTTTTATTTGGTTTGTTTTGCTTTGTTTTATTTCTCATTTCATGCTTTTTGTAGTTGCATTTTTATGTGATGTTGCATTTATTAATTTGTTGTGTTTTGTGATTTGTTGTTGTCTTTACTTACTTGTCATTGTGTCGTGTGTTTTTCTTTATTTTCTCATTTGTTGTTGTGTTTGTCACCACAGGATCACCAAAGTCAAAATAAGAGTAATATATCTTAAGGAAAAAAAAACATGACCTTGAGTCACCCAGTTAGTTCATTTTGCTAGCTGCTTTTTTTCTTTAATATATAAAACGGCAAGCATAATTTTTTTGCAGTTTATTCCCTTTAAAATGCAGATGGTCGTATAACTTGCACACTAAGGCTGAACAGTTGGGAAAAATAGTTCATTACAATTAGTTTGGTGAATATCTTGAGTTCAATATGACTCGTAGTGACAAAGTGAATGACACTTTGAGTTCATCGTTCTCATTTTTATCTAAAACAATGAATAACTGAAAGAGTGTTAAAATGAATAGAGTATGATTTTTTTTGTAATTTTCATACAAAAGAAATACAATTTAATTTTGTTTTTACAATTTCATTTGTTTCTCTGCGTATCATACATAGGGCAGATATTCATTTTGTTTCCTTATATAAGAAAACACAATAAACAAACTTATTTCAAAAGAAATTGCTCATGACCAAAAAATGATCTTACAATTCATCAGTTTTAAACAGTTTTCACTCTGAGACTTTACACTTCCACAACACGTAGCTTCTCATATAACCAAATTTAAATATAACAACTATCAAATGTTCTGTTTACTTTGAGTGATTTCATCATACAGTCCTCTTCTGAACTTTAACATCTCTGGCAGGTTCTTGCACTTTAACAACTCTTGCATGGACATCAGCTTTGTGTCTTCAGGAAACGTGACCGTGGAGCCGCTCAGAATGGCCTGCAGCATCTCCAAAGACATGGAGAACGAGCTTTGTTGATCCAAGCAAACAGGAAACAAACGAGCGTTCCACAGACTGCAGCTGGACTGATCTCCTGAGAACTTCAGAGCTTCATTTTTCAGCCCCCAGTGAGACAAACAATCCGTCAGGCTGAAACCAGAAAGCTTCAGCTGCTCCACGTCTGCAGGAGCTCCAACGCAGTGCTTTAGGTCGTCATTTATCCCAAAGAAGACAGTCACGTAGCTAGTTTGATGTTTGTAATTGACACATAAAGAGTGCATAAAAACTCCATCAGGCACTGTGAGGCCTGCACTAACAGAGCAGCTGCTGACGATGGAGCCTCTACCAATGGAAACTCCTGCACCAAGTCTGCAGTACTCCACCACTGACCGGGCTTCCACAGAGCAACTGGGATGGAGGATGCTGAACATGACGCAGCCTCCAGGTGAGCCGTCAGAGTTGTCATTAGTGTTGACGCTGAACGCTGAAGCAAGAAGACCAAGCTCCCTCCTCAGCTGTGCATCCTCTGTGAGGTGAAAAAGATACTCAGCCGTGGTTCCTATGTGATAAAACTTTGAGTTGTTGAGAAGAATCACATTTAAAGGAGTCCCTTTGAGATGACTGAAGATCTTTTGACGGATTTCCACCAGGCAGCTCTCCTTTTTGCTGACATTTGCTGTGTTTTTGGTGTAATCTATAGAAGCTTCAGGGCCCAGAGCTTGTAAAAAGTCCCCGTATGCATCTATCTCACACTCCAAAGGCCCAAGCTCTTCCAGCAGACTGAGAAGAGACATCACCATATCAAAGTCGATGTAATATGTGCTGTCTGTGTAGACAAACTCTGTGTCAGACAGAGAAAAACAACCACTCTCCCTTTTACAAACAGCTCCACTCTTTCGCATGTTGTCAATGCTTGGTTTGTGCAGAAAATGCAGGCATGAGGTGTTCTCCAATTCTGAGCAACAATCTGAGTTTTCATGAGGATGCAACACAAACACTCCATGTGTGGTGCCGATAGACAGTGAGGAGGGGTGGGCTAAAGCTGTAAAGCCAGGTCTGTCAAACTTCACATCCTCATCCTCTGAGATGCTGTAGAGCTCGATGTCGTCTGCACACGTTACCAGCACACCGGGCTTCATGTGGAGAGGGAAATCCACGTACATGGCCAGTTTGAGCTCCAGCATCTGGTAGAGAGGGTTGCCTACAGGCAGGGCAGTGAAGATTTTCCCCAGGGCGCTGGCACTGGGCAGGCGCTGACTCCAACCACCTGAAGGGGTAAGGAATGGATATGTTAAAGAGGGCATATTTTGCCTTACAAAAGGTTTATACATTTGATTTTGACGACTGCTGGAGTATTTTCACAGTCACTAATGTTCAAAAGACCCTCCAACTTCCACATACTGAGTAGCCCTGATCCACCTGTAATCCCAGTCTGTCTGAGACGTCCTGTAGGAGCTCCTGCGACTTTACGGCTCCCTTCCCCATGTGGGCCTTGTTTGCTTTGATCGGTTGACCGGTTTTCTTTGTGGTAATTAGTCAGTTCGGTGCTGCTCAGCGCCATGCTCTCTACAACTTTACATTCATTCTACAGTCTACAATCTGCACTGGGCTTGTCAGCCTGAGCCAATGGGCTCAAACAGCTGACAAAACAATGGGATGACGTCCCACCAACAGAACTATTCTGGAGAACAAGCCCTTTAAGGCAGCTACTGGCAGTCCTGAGCACCTAGTCTAATTAATTATAACCTCATAAAAAAATATACTTTATTAATACTTTAACAATAATTTAACTTTAATACTTTAATATATGTATCATAAAACACTTTAAAGTTAGGATTTTTATTGTTTAATTTTATATTTTGCATTTTCAAAATATAAAGAACAAAGATCAAATATCCTAATTACTTACCAATTCATTACTATTAATAAAAACAGAAAATAGTAATAATAAGATATGTTACTAAATAGCAACATCAGCATTACATTGTACTGTTGATAAGTCTGCTGTTAAGTAATGCTCTAACTAAACACAAAAAACACAACTTATTTACAGCATTTTGAATTATTCTCCCATATCTTCAATTCTATGTAAGTAAGTAAATGTATGAATAAGTCTTTATAAGTATTATTAGTATAAAGTATATTTGTTAATGTTAATCAGTTGAATTGCAAGTGTTTGTTGTCTGCAGACTAACAAAAAAAAGTTTTAATGATAAAGCACCATTTGAGGGAACACAATGAAAAAAATCCTGGATGACAATTTAGGTATCTCTAGATTGCCTTTTAAAGACGTGGCAGGAGAAAGTTTGTATAACCAGAGGTAGCCATGGGATTGTGGCTATAAGACTTGGCTTTCTGAATGCTGGAACAGCAGAGCAATCAGGGAGCCAACAGACAGTCTATTGAACAGAAAGATTTTACAGTCATTGCATAATTTACAGCTAAATTTGCAGCAACTTCCTAGAATATCAGAATGGTATTCATCACATTTTCATGTGCATATATTTACAAAAAAACAACCAAACTTGTCCATTAATGTTATAAAAGGAATTAAATTTGAAAAAGAGCCAGATAAATATGCATTAAAAGAAGAAAGTGCAATTCAGTGAAGTTTCAGTTATCATTATACATTAAATGTGATGAAAATGATATTGCATATGAAAGGTTAATGCTCTACAAATAAAACACTGCACATGAGATATATCACCATTATTTTTAAGGTGGTGGAAATGGAGTTCATTTTTTAAAATGTGCATGTGGAGCTAACACAATTGGTTGGTTGATTATCATTTCTCACATGCATTGCTAATCAGCTTATCCTTGCAGTGCAGATGGATCTGCCTGATTCAGTATCAGTACTCAGGCTGATCCATCTTGCAGAACGGCCCGACTAGTGTCCTTTAGAGCAGGAAGAGGTGGGAGCTACAAGCAAGACTACAGCAGGAAGTGACTGTTCATACAGAAATAAGCATAGATGCTAACAGCTTCAGTAGCAGTTTTATCAGATCTGGACCAAATTTATTAATTAAATAAATAAAAAATGACAACACTACAAACTTCTCTATAGTAAGGATATTTTGCTCCACTTTCAACATGTTTGGAGTGAGGTTTTTTTTTAAGAAGTGGCAAATGTTCTGTCCCTTATACATTTATATGTCTTAGAATATCCAGCTGCAGCAGTAGTGCCAGTCCACTACATTATGTGATTGGTCTGTAATGAACGTGATTGATGAACGACCGCCTAATCACCTGCTGGATATGCTTTTGAAAGGTTCTGCCCAATCCCAAACACTTTTTATGGGCTCTTTCCCAAATAGATTAGTGTATTATATTGAACGGCTCATCTGGCGTGTCAGGTTAAAATCGGTTATCAATTAGCAGGTTTCGTTTAAATTACAAGACAAAAATAGCACCAAATTGTTTAATTAGTTGCTGTGGTGACAAAACTATCAAATTTATACTTAAGTTAAGGTTGGTGGCATCATGGTTTTCGTAAGAGTAAAGAGAGATATCAACAAACCTGCGTGAATCAGGACAACTCTCAGTGTGCTCAGAGCTTTTCCATACAGGTCATCCAGCTGCTGCAGAGCGCACAGAGTGGAGCCCCCATTACCTGCAAAACAGTCATGATTACATTATGTTCATCATGGGTGGAAAGGAACTAATTACATTTACTCAAGTTAGTGTAATTAAGTTGCTTTTTGTGTACTTGTACTTTTTTGAGAAGTTTTTTTCTTAACCAGTGCTTTTATTTGAGTACAATTTTTGGGATGTATTGCACTGAGCTACATTTGGTACAGCATCTAAGAAAGTAAGTAAGTAAACATATGAAGTAAAAGGTTGTCCTATAACTAGAATTGCCACTATACCAAAATCTGGACTTCTATTCTGATACGATGTTTTGGTAAAGTGATACTCAATACTAAAATCACACTTTAAATAGAAGTTGTACTGGTTGATACCTAATAAATCAGAAACAAGATGTTCCTAAGAGTTGGTCAAATTTTAGAAATGATTTTATGGACAAAAATAATAGTAAAACATTCTACAATGAAGTGTTTGGATGTGAAAACTTACCAGAGCAAATTTTTCATCTGTATTAAAATACATGACATTCTTTATTTGTTTTGTCAAATTAGATATGCACCATATTATATACGACAATATTGTAACAGCAGATAAATGCCTAAAATGTTGATTACCTGCATCAGCAGGTATGAATATTTTTCCTATTATTTACAGTTGATATTTTAGCCACACAAATTGAGTATAAATATCTCATATGTTGGCAGTAATACTGGCAGAATGTAAAAGTATACCATATCATCAGTGAATGTCAAATGTATTGTTTATTAAAGAACTAAATGTTGTTTTTCTTGCTTCACATATAAATCTAACACAAATGGACCATCACCATGAAGCAGGTCAATTTCAATTCAGTGGAGGCTTTGTGCTCTTAACAAAAACATTGGTATTGGTATCAATATCTGTATCGGTGATAATAAGTTCAGAATTAACAGCAAAAATCCATTATTGTGCATCCCTATGTTAATGCAGTGGGTAAAGTCAAATCACAAAAGAAAGAGACATCATTTCTTTTCTTTTCTTTAATATCTTCCATCCCCTCTCTTTTAAGTTTATTATTATTTACTCTTGCTGGGTTGTTTAATTATTCATTTCCTACATTAGTTAATTTAGTATGTTATGATTAATTCACTGACCAACAGAGGGCAGCTCTGCAAAAAAGCTGTGCTTAAAAATGACCCAGGAAATCATTCCAGTTTAACCAGCTGCCTGAGAGCAGCTAATTGCCTCAGGCAGGTTACCAGTCAGTCTTTTGTGTGTGAGAGACGAAACATGAGGATGTCCAGGAAACCTGCTGAAATGTGAAGGTTAGAGAGGACCAGAGATGCCATGAGTATGAGTTTAAAATTGTTTAATTGTTTGTCTATTTGATTGTGGCATATTCTAATTAGTTTGACTGCTAAATTTGGTGCTGAACTCACAAAAAGGTACTGGGCAGTTCACGAGCAAATAGTTTGGTCATCAGTTCATGACAAACATTCAGTGCTGGGATTTGGTTAAACTTTAAAAATTTTTATCAATAAGGCCCTTCAAGATAAGGTGTGCACATGTAGGTGAGTGATTTAGTGCATGCATTATTTTATGTTTAGGAAAAAGTTTTTAAATTCCAATTAAAGATTGATTTACCATTGAAGATTAATTTGGTTGATTGTAATTTATTTGTGGACAACAGGAAAATTATTTAATTAGTAAAAAATTAAACTTGAGCTGTCAAATTGAAACAAACATTTGCATGAATAGTTAATAGTTTAGAAATATAAAATAGTGATTAAATATAATGAAAAAAATTAACTTAGAAATGTGTTGATTTGTTGCTGTAATCATTATTAAATGAATTAACACTTTGATTTATTGAACATTTATACTTGAAGGTTGTTTATTTTGTTACAAATTCCATTTACTAAATGTAATTAATATGGAAAATCACTTTTTTGCCCAAAATAATTAAATGTATTCACTGAACTTTGAATAAATTTAATGTAAATGTCTTTCTAACATTTCTTTTTTTCTTTTTAAAGGTTAACAACCTACTGCTACTGTTACTAATACTGCAGCAAATGTCAAACAGAAGTGCAGCTGAGCTGTGCCTCTCAAGCTCTGGAGGAATGAAAACAATCACAAAGAACTTGACAGTGTCTCTCAGAGGACAAAACACGTTTTTACTGATATCTTTAATATCTTATTTCAAATAAAATACCAGAAAAACTTTGCTGCTCTTCGTTTTTTTATATTATTTGGGTCAAATGTTATTAACTATTCTATCAGACACTTCAGCAGTAGGGATGCACCATATCTGTGCGATATTGGTGTTAGCCAGCATCAGGCTTAAATGTTAAATATCAGTATCGGCTGGTATTGAATTTTATGCCACTATTTAGAACCAATTTATCAACTAGATACTGGATTTTTGCCAATATCTGATATGACAAGATTTCCAAACTATTTATTGCCAAAAAATTTTACCAAAAGCTCAAAGCTTTACTGAAATTGTCCTGTTCCCTTCATGATGATGGTCTAATTTGTGTAAGAAACAGATGTAAAGCAAGAAAGATTCTATCATTTAATAAAGGAAACTTTTGATTTATGTAAGTGGACAGACGGGGATGATGAGGTAAACCATTAAGGTACATGTTGTACATTCAGCCAATATTACAGCCAATATACTGGATATTTAAGTAAATTTGTACAGCAAAAATATCGGCTGGGACGATCAGCAAAGAACTGCTATATCTTACAATCCAGATAATCACTTTTTTAGGCAAAAATCTGCAGATACCAATACTGTTCTGATTACAATATGCATCCCTAATGTCGACCATACATACTGGCCATATATATATCCCATATATTGGCTGTAACATTGATAAAATACACAAATGTACCATGATCCTTCACCTTGTCATTGCATCAACAGTTTCATTATTTCAAGAATTAAGTGTTATTTTTCTTTTATATCTGTTCCTTACACAAAGAGACTAACACTGAAAGATACAAGTCAGTTTTTTTAAAGGAAAGACTTTGGCAATAATGTTCAGAAATATCAGCATATCAGAGTACGTTAGACTTGAAAGCCAACAGGAGACAGTGAATGAAGCTGCTCACCTATTTTAGCTCCCGGTGGATCAGAGAAGACTTTGTACTGAACACCCAGAGGAAGCTCTTTCCTCTGGACCTTCTCAGAAATCTGCAGCTCATAAACTTCCCTCTGACTCTCATCCACAGCCGTCACAACAACCACGTCCCAAAACTGACCGGGCTGACACTCCCGACCTGCAGAGAAGGAAAGCAGTGACACATGCATTACATAAAAAAAACATTACATAAAAAAACCCTTACATTAAAATATGCGCTGATCAAACGTGTAACACGAATCTAGGTAGAAATACAACACCCACCACGCAGGGAGTTAAATTTTCGGAGTTTTTCTCTTGTAGCAAGTTGTAATTTTGTCATACAGTCCTGGCTCATGATGTTGCTGAAATTAACCAATTTTACTATCCTGCAAATTCCGTCTGACAGTAACAACACCGGCAAGCGCTGCAGACACCTCCGCTTCACTGTCTGTCGCTTCCGGGTTCTGTGACGTAGTTGGATGTCACTTCATGGCCGGCGCATGGGGGCCAGAAATAAACCTCAACGTTATAACTAATGAAAACTTCAAGTTATCATGAAATAAACAAACAAATCGCTAGTTAAAAAGTGTTTATTATGAGATATTACACCTATGAGTTTTATGTCATAACTGACCTATTTCAGAATTTTTCATTTTGTCTCGTAAATTTTACTTCTTTAATCACAGTTTCAACCACTAACATGATCTTGATTTAGTTCCCAAGTAGGCCTATAACTTCTATCCCCGAATTTGAATCTCTAACCCATTATCTTAACAATTTATCTGCTAATTTTGATCCATTTCTTATGAGTTTTATAATCATTACTTTTAGAAATTTTGAATTTACATCTTCATATTCTCTGTATCCCCTATTATTACACTTAATGGTAATTTTAGAACAATCTCTCTATCCGTGGTTGTTATTGATTATACCACCATGATAACTACCTTTACAACCATTAAAGAGAGGAGGACCCTCTTGAAAATGAGATGCCGCATCTCAAGGGGCTAACCTCTACTAAAATAATGATTAAAGAAATACAAGGACAAATTTATGGTCTGAACATCCATTATTATTATTACATGCGTGAATTTTCATTTAGTCCCTTTTCTCTGCCTGCCTCTCTACCCTTTCTACATCTCTCTTTAAAAAGTACAAACATAAATAAGATAAGAAAAAAAATTAACATGAATATTGGAATTAAAATTAAAACAAAGGAAGAGTATGGCCTTTTGTAATGTGTCCTGACTGTGATCATGACTATCTCATTTTTGACATAAGATTTCATTTCTTCGTAAATCCTTTACTATTTTTAACCTGGCAGACACATGCTTCCATTGAGCCCACCATAAACACTTGACAAACTTCTCCCTAAGCATGAGTTTGTTCTGATGCTCATAAAATCCTTTAGTACATGTTCTCTGAGAGGCTCCATACTGAGGGGACATGCATCCAAATTTTTGTTTTTCACTTTTTTCCCACTATGAAAAATCAATTTCAGTCTTTCTATTAAATTATCTCTTCATCTGACTATTACAATAGGTTTTTTAATGTAAATAACAAATTTGTTTCTGTAGTTCTAAAACAGTTGACACTGGCTAGCTATAATGGGCAAACTGAGTAAAATAATGGTTAGGTATTTGTCGTTTTTAATTAAAAGGAGCTCCGAAATGTACTTTTTCAATAGGTAATCCCTTCACTGTAGAAAATATAAATTTTGCCACCAACCCTGATGTAAAAAAAAAAACTTCGAAGTTTTAATGATTTGTTATTTTTCGCTCACCACAGTACTCACCCCATTGCAATGCACATCCAAATAGATCTTAAAACTCTGTTTATTGTTTATTCACAAGATATTGAGTTGTGTAATAAGTCGTATGATCTGCAACGCTTTGAACTGTTGAAAGAAAGATGGAAAGCAAGGTCCAAACAACATGAAATATGCACAAAATGCTTCAGGAGGAAGTGTAAAGTTACATCTATTCAGACACAAAAACGTGTGCTTTCCCTGAGTGGCTAGGAGAGTCTAAATGGTACCTATGTGCAGGAAACCTTCAGTAAATATCAAGAGATAATCAACAAAGTATTTGATAAACTTCATTAGTCTTTCTTCCATGATGTCTTTCATGATGACATGGTAAAGGAACTTGAATTTAGAGCTTTACCGTTCACCACACTCAAATTTTTCTTTCATTTCATTATCACAATACATAGAAGAAGCTGCATAAGTTTCCATCAATGCTCGTCACATTTTTGTATATTTCCACAAAACTGACTGAGCTATTTGGGAGTAGCTGGAGTTAAGTTTATTTTTGAAAAATTGAAGCTGGGGATTAAACTACAAATGAGCTGGATGAAAGACAACTGGGCTTACTAATGAGCCATAGTCATTCCTGTTGATAGTTGATATCAGTTGATATTGATTTGTGCAGGTGAAAGAACACAGTCATTTGCTGCATCCTAAAATAGTGCCAGAGACAGACCTACAGTGGGAAAAATAAAGCGTAATTTTTTTTTGCCAAATCTTACATTCAAACCAACATAGCCTTGTGACTCTTTTTACGTGCAAAACTGTATCCACTTACAGCGGTGAACCTTACCAGTAGCCTCAGCTCATTCTCCTTAAAGAGACAGCATTGCTGGGGGCCCTTTCAGTCACTTCACTAACTGTTGACAAGTACCTCATACAATCCAACTTAAAAAAAAATACTTAACTATCCATTTAAGACCTTGTTTTATCCAGTAGTAGTACTCATTCATACCTTACTGTGACAAAAACTAAAAAAATGTTGTGAACAGAGACCAAATCTAAAATAGTAACTAAAACTGATACATGAAAATGTTGCAATCACAACATATTTGAGCCACACAATGTTTATGTTTAGATCTTGTACTTTTGTTCTGAGTGGATAGATTAGCTACATTCCAGACAACAGTCATCAGACTGCAGTAAATTAGGAAATGGTGGAGGAAGAAGCTGCTGTCGAAGTGGGAAGAACCAGGGGAGACAGGCAGGTGAAGGGTGCAGTGCAGAAGCCTGCTGCATTTCTGAATCAGACGATGAGGATGGTTTAGGAATGTGTTCTGATGATGGGCAGCTTGCCTCCCAGACTGGGTCCATTCACAGAAATAGCACACATCAGATGCTGCTTCAGTGACCTGCAGAGCGATGTGAGCTGGCAGTGCGCAGGATTCTGCCTGCCAAGACACATGATCCAACCCATCCAGGGATGATTTTAACAGATTTATTTCACAGGATTACAGACTGCTTTGTGTCTGACAGCATTTCATTTTTGGTTTACAGATGCATTCATGTTTGTTACCTCATCCAGGAGGCAGCATTAGCATAACAGGATGATCACGGGGAATAAAAATACCTGAAAAGCAAAAGCAGATCTAACTCTGGAAAACCCAGAGCCCGAGGTTCACTGTTCCACTCAGTCATATCTGCCTGCAAGGCACTGCATCTGACACAACACTGAGAAATCACAAGCTACAGTCTGATACATCAAGCTGTGATTTCCCCTTCATAAAACTGTTCAGGAATGTGAGGAATGCAGAGAGAAGGACCTAAACACCAACACAACAGCTGAAATGAGCTTAATCATCTGCTCTATTGTGTTTATTCTTTCAATTCAATCAAAAACAGCTTTTCATGTGCAATAGTTGACCATTAAGTCAACTTGTCAAACAATCAGTGCAAAAGTTCTTCTCTAAAATTATACTTTCTTTTCTCACAACACAACAGCATCATTAGACACAAAATATACACCTAAGTTAATTTATCAAGTTTAATTTAAAGATACTTCTCTCAAGAGGTAGGAAACAAAACTTTTTAAAGAAAACTGATCAAATATCTCAGTAAACAGTAGTTATTTCATCATGTCTGTTAATTAAAAAAAGACTGTAAAGTTAATACAACCTCAACATTGCTTCTTATACTTACAACAATTTGACCTCATTCACCAACCACTCTCATGGAGACATTTGTTCTTAAAATCCAATTGCACAGTTTTTCCACAAGATTTTGACCCTTTAAAGTTTTCTCAGCTAGGTTTTGCTCTGAGTGAAGGACAAAACCTAAGGACACTCAAGAGCCCTCTCGGACACATTTAAAGCAATAATATGTAACTTCCTGCTTTGTAATAACTTCAGAGTCAATCTACCACTTTCAGAAAGGAGAATGCTGTCATCATTACCCTGGCTGTCTGTGTTCTGCACTATGTAACTGGGGGTGTGGTTCTCTCAAAGAAAATGTGAACAGCTTTATGTCACTGGTTCACACACACACACACATAAGCTGGCTTGGCTGTGTCAGTGCTGTTGTCTTATTTAAAGGCTAATCATAGAACAAAGAGGTTGATGCCTTAATCTGAAAAGAGAGAGAGGGACTGAATGAGAGGCTCAGCTAAAGCCCAGACATGTTCCTTCTGCTGGAGTCAGCTGGCTCTGGTGAGGGGGAAAAGGCTGTTAGGAGGTGGAGTCAGGAGGCTGAGCAAACACCTGGTTCAGGGAGTGTCTGGAAGAGGCAGAACATCCTTCATGACATCACCAGGGGAAAACTTTCAGCAAACAAGTAAAGGTTAAAGAAGAGCAAACACTAGATGGAGAGGGGGGATTTTTCTGCTGGCTGTGGACACATCTTTCTGTATAAAAAAAAACATAAAGTGCATTTTGTATTATATGTGAAAATTCAGAGTAAATATGAGTGCAATGCTTTTAATTTTACACTCCTCTGTATTTAAATATGCAAAATTAGGTAGGACATGATAACATATTTAAACTTGAAGTGCTCTGAAAGAACAAACCTCTACGGAAGATTTCCAATATCCTCAGGTCAGTCACTGTCAAAAACTGGGAAACTGCCCTATCTCACACCGTTAAGAAATCCTTGAAAAAAATCCTTAATCTTAGGAATGAATATAGGTTTAATCTATTTATTTCTTCTGGATAAACTATGTTGGGTAGCTTTTTTTTTAAAGATCTTCATCTGGTGTGCCCTTGCTTCTGATTACAGTGTGGGATACATTGATTCTGATAGGAGTGCTGTTAAAATGAGTTACGAAAATCAGCTCCATCTATATCATTTATTTAATATTCATTACTGATCTACTATACATCGTTACATTCTAACTTGCTGTTCAGTGCATCATTATTTGGGTATTTTAATTCTGTGTCTCCTCGGATGTTCCTACTTCTCCATTTATCCTGCGCGAACAGTCCCCTGTTTGAGAATAATAAAGGACACAGATAATCCATGACCTGTATGGCTTACCCCTACAGTTCGGGGCACACATGGTCCATGGAATTGGACACCTGGTGTGTATTACCACAAATTCAACATATCTACCGGTAAAGTTCAGCCAGGTTCAATCTACTTTTTGTTTATTTTGATGATGTGCATATTTTTTGTTATTTACTCATGTTAAAGAAAGCAATAATCACGGCGTGGGTTGCTTTTACATTTATTTTCAGTGCAAGTGGAAAGACTGGCACATTTTGTGAGTAATATTTTTTCCCACTGACTTTTTTTATTTTTTGATTGTTACAAAACACATGATCCAATTCATGACTTATCTCCATGATCAAAACTGAGCCGTGACTTTTGTGATCTGTTGGACCACTACAACGAATCATGAATAAAACATAGCTTTCTCTTCAGAAATTTCATAAGAACAAATTTAAGATCAATCTTAAGAAGATACTGGTAGATGAGGCCAACTGTTTAGACCAAGCATGATTCAACTGATTTAAAAATTAGTATAATGAAGAATATTTTCCACAATATGGTTGCTCTGATAACACTTAAAAGGCTTAAAAATATCTAAGACAAACATTGTGCGTTAATTTAATCCTTATTAAGCTTGCTACAAAATGAAGAAAGTCCTTTAAAAAAAAAGCATACAGTGTATTTTTTTTAAACCTGTTAATCGAAAACCCCTAATTTAGAGAAAGGAGGGGTCATACAGTGACAGCAGACTTTAAAAAAGAATACAAATTCATTGCACAAATACAATCAACCATGGCGTCTTTAAAAGAGACAACACCTCCACAACAGAGAGGAAGGTTAGCCCACCTATTGGTGTTTCTGCTCCCCGTTTAAAGAGAGTTTAGCAGCACAGTCATGTAACAGTGAAGAGGATGGAGAAACCACCAGACTGTCCTTGTTGTCTTCCAGAAATTTACTGCAGGAGGAGAAGGCACTGTAGAAGCTGGAAGAGAGGCCAACGATGTCTGTGGAGATGTAGGGGAGGACACCCGGAGTGGCCTTGTTGTAATAGGTGATCTGGAATAAAACACAGCAGGTTAACATGTAGTTGGGCATATCAATACAGCTTGTGATGACTTATTTCTGTAACTGAACATTTTTGAGAGGGGTATGGCTACTCCACTCTCATGCCTCCTCCTGCAGCCTCCATTGTGAGGCCATTTCCACTTTTAGGTTGAGAAATTATGTCCATTTCATGTGTTATGTTACTGTATGATGATTAGCAACAAGACTTTAAAACAAGTTATAACAAAGTACAGTATGTGTCATATCGCAGTGTCATTTAATACTACAAAGAAAATAACAGTATGTATCATGATAAATAGACCTATAATAGATACAGTGCAGCTGCTCACTTTTAAGGTTAAAATTTAAGACTTATTACCGCCACCAAGAAGTTATGTTTTTGCCGGCATTTGTTTATTTGTTTGTTTGTTAACTCAAAGGGTAACCCAAAGAACTACGGACAGAATTTTTTAAATATTCAAGGAGAGTTGGTCATGGCACAAGAAAGAAGTGATTTGAGTTTGGTGGTGATCCAAATATGGATGTGGATCCAGGCATTGTTTTTCTTTTAATATTTGTTAACACTGCAAGACAGGGCAGTTTTCCACATTTCTGCTAAGAACTCTAAAAGTTCTGACCAGATTTTCATGACATTTTCAGGGAATACTGGTCATGGTACAAGGAGGAAGTGATTCGAATTTACTGGCGATCCAAACAGAGATGGGGCAGTTTTCCAAATTTTTGACAATTACTCCCCTGACAGTGTTGGAAATGCTTTGAGGGAGGTCGGGCTGCCCACAGAGATGGCTGGGCCCCTGACAAGACAGGTAAATCATTTGACAATTAAATGTGTAGTAAAACCCGAGGGCCTCGTTTGAATAGCCAATGTACAGGCTGTTGCCCTCAAAGTAGCTGGCTCTGTCTAGATGTGGCCAGTGGCTCATTGACCTCATGTCATACTGCACTCTCCTCAACTTTCAATGCAATCTGCTGTCCTAACACTCAAATAAAACATAGCAAGGCCCTTAAATAAAATATATGCAAAAAAAGACATGTATTAAAATGTACATATTGGTATAGGGTTGGTGCTGGGAACATTCATCATCTTGACAACTTTTGAGCTGACAAAAAAAGTTTGAGGTCTTAGCATAGCTAAACAAACCAACATTATAATGCTATGAATATTTACTACTATTAAATTCAATGGTTCCATTAACATCACAAACATAAGGATCTTACCATTTCAGGAAGAGGGGGTTTACATTTAAAAGCAGGCTGCAATAAATCAAATGACTTTTTAAAGCTTAAATAAGAAAGGCTGAGTATTAAGGTTTAAGTTAATCGGAAATCATTGTCTAACTTTAGGATGAACCAAGTCTTTACTAACCTTCATGGGCCCCTACATGACTTGGGGCCCCAGAAAGCTTTCCCCTTTATCACCCCTAATGGGCACAGCCTTGACAGGTTTGTGCTAAAGGGATAGTTCAGTATTTTTGAAGTTGGGTTGTATCAGGTCCTTGACAATAGTCAGTGAAGTGGCTGAAAGGGCAGCAGTGCTGCACCTTTAAGGAAAGCAAGCTGAGACGACTGTTGAAGTACACTGCTGTAATGGGTAGTTATTATGGGTACAGTAGTTAGTACCTGATACAGCCCAGCTTCAAAAATACTGAACTATCCCTTTAAGATGTTTTGATGACACAAAAAGATTTTTTTTGTTTTACCATTTTTGAACTGCTGAGTAATTTAGCTTGTCTGATTTTCTTTTGGGCTCAACAGCTTTGATTCTCAATGTCCAAAATTTTAAAGTTTCTTACATTTATCTGCACACACTATGAGGCCCACCAGTGACCCACACCCAACACTTTAGATGGCACAGGTCCAGACAACATTATTCTTCAGTCAGTTTCAAACTTCTTGAACTCACAGTAGAGGTGGCCCTACAATGGAGTCTGCAATGACAGTGCTTAGGAGTGGAGGTCTGCAGCCAGACTGCCCTGTCTGAAGGGTGGTTTGAGATTAGTGTGTGTACAGAATTGTGCTCATAGCAAGTGTGCATGCCTAACATTTGACTAACCTTGGTGACAGTACTGGACTCTTCCCAGATTGTAAAGCCTGCGCAGAGCACCTCTCCCCTGGTGTACTCCTCAGTGGGAGGGTGAGTGGGCAAAGTGACAGAACGTAGAGCAATCAGGAAAGGGTCCCTGAGAGGGACAAAAGCAGGAGGTGGACATGCAATAACTTCATCAGTGGCTGCTTTTACATACAGTATATAAGATAAGATATGCAAGTAGAAGAGACAACAAATTGTGACACATGACAGTCATCCCTGAATGTTTACTATGATGTTTGCAACAACACCTGATATCACATGGTTTCCTCCTTGATGCTAGTAAGATAAAGTCCTGGCCTTTGCCCCCTTTGGTGACAGATGGTGTGGCCACACGATAAAGTGTGTCTTCTTCATCAGCATGGTTGATCACCTCACACTCCCTGTAATGACCACAAAGTAAATAAAACATTGTAATATCAGGCTAATTAAATGTACTTTATCTCCACTTAATATTTGATTTTCTTTGCAGTATTCAGTCTACCTTATTATCACCATACCACAGTATGGGATTTAATGTTCAGAAAAAAACTCATCAGGGTCATGAAGAATAAACATTACAGGGGAACTGGTTTTATGGTGCAGCAGGTACTCCATTTCCAGAGGCAAATGTCATCTTTGTGCTGGTTGCAGGGTTGATGCCCAGTCCTGTCACTATTTGGTGCATGCCATCCCCCACTTTTTTTTTTATACAAGAATTCTTCTTTTTCCTATCGTATCAAATAAACACATGTAGAAAAAAAATAGTCTGACATCTCTGCTACATTCATGGTCCTCGGTGATAATCTCCCATGTGTTAGTGAGCAAACAACCATGAAGTTTTGCAATGTGGCATGCTATGTTGCTTTTACCAGAAGATTTTTTTTGGTTAAGCCAGATGATTGTTCAAAAGATGAGTCTGCTTCTGTTCAATTGTTCTGCCTTTTAGAGGAAAGGCTTTCAACCACTATTATTAGCTTTTAGCCAAATGACCTGCGCAGAGGGATAAGGGCCAAAAAGAGTGTCATCTCACATTGCCCACTGCATCAGGCTTCAAATGGGCTTTTTAATTTTCAATTTTTAAAGACACATGTTAACGTTCAATGAAAGCTGTCAAAAACCCAAGATATTAATTAAAAATGTAAAAGTAGAACTACAAGTTATAAGTCCTAGAGACCCCTATAGGCCGACATTTTCTTTTATCACTTAAATTCCCTTGAAATAGTTTAGTATTTGCCAGTGCAGTGTAATGTTTGAGAATCATTCCTTCTACAAGACCTCCTGGATGAAATTCTACAGATATTCAGCAGTTTTACATTCATCTACTATCTAAACCACTTATCTGTTTTGGGTTCACTGGGGTCTGGAGTCTATCCCAGATGACACTGGGTGAGCAGTGGGGTAAACCCTGGACATGTTAAGATAGATAACCATTCACAAACACACTCATACCTAAGGGTACTAATTCTGCTGTTTAGGGGGTGATGAACAGGAAACTCTTAATTTAAAAAAACACTGGTGAGTAGCTAGCTAACATTAGCTTATTAATGTTTTTCATAGGTGGTATAATGGTCATTTGCAGACATCCCTTTGGGGCAGTGTTTTAGGGCAGTAATTTTACCAAAACAAGTAATATTCTGATATTGTTAACATAAAATTTATGTCAGGGTTAAGGGTAGTCTACCACTGTCTTTGTAATTTACAGTAACTGTGGAGTGTCTGACAGCATTAATCTACTATTTAAGTAGTTACTAACAAAGACCGTCAAGTTTTCTAAGGTGAAATGAAGGGAAGCATTTCTTGCCCACCAGAGTCAAGTTTTATCAGTATTCAGCTTTACATTAATGGCCAGTTATGTGCTTAATTGTAGATTTGCATTAGGTCTCTAGAAATGATAATATAAAGAGAGATGTCTACGACCATTGTTATCTTTTTCCTAAGCTGACAGTGAATGTGGCACTATATACCATATAACCTATATATATAAATATATATATTTATCCAGCTTCACTAGTTCAGATGATAAACATCGCCAGTACGCAACACCCATTACCCAAATAACACTTCTGTTTCTGTATCTGATGGCAGTCAGGGTGAAATGACTTTGCCCCAGCCTTACGCCTCAGGAGTGTAAGATATGCAACGTAATATTGGCAATCTGTAAATGTCGAAAATAATAACTATTTTTTCTTTTTTTGGATAAGTTCTCTATATGTTTTATTGAAACAAGTGGATTTGGGGCTCAGTGCCTAAGAAAATATCAAATATTGGGACCCAGAGTAAAATACTTATTTTCAGTGTAGTGACTTTTTTGCAAAAAGAAAAAAATAATTTTTTCTCATCTTACTTTGCTGTCGCAGTAACAGAAAAATTGCTGCACACCATGATAAAAAATGCCAAAAATGTCTGGTACTGACTCATAATGTCGATCCCACTCCTTTCTCCTCCTGAGGTCTGACAGTAGGAGGAAAGTTTGTTCTGCTGGTACAGTGACGTGCATCTCCACCTTAAAACACAGCATGTGGTTTTCCTCCAGCGTGTACAGTCTGACCTGAGAATGGTAAACATCCACAATGAGAGGAGAGTGAACAGTAATACTTTCGGATATAGAAATGTACCACATTAAGAGTGACTGTTGTTTAAATGACTGATGCTTAGATTACCATTGCTTTGAGGTTAATAATAAAAGGTTACAGTGTTGTGAATTTATAAAACGATCTTTGGAAAGCAGAGGAATAGAAGTAGGTGAACTTTCAGCTAAAGCTCAGGGTTTCTCTGGCATTTCCTTGCAATCTTCCACAACTGATACTTAAATCAAAATGGGCCTGTTTCCAGGTCAGCCACAGTGACCATGCAGCTCATCCAAAATAATACAGATCAGAATGTGTGGCTAAATCACAACAGCTGGGACTAGTTAACAAGTTATATCCTGAGAGATATTACAAAATACACTGACCTTGTTTTTCTCAGACGTTAAAACCCAGTTGTTTCTGGCATCAATTAGTTTCAGGGCAGATACGTTATTGTAGCTCAGGTACATCTGAAAGAAAAAGGCTTGTCCAAACTCTTGAACACAGCTGCAATATCTAATAAGCTTATAAAAACATGTATGCCTCTGTCGGCCAGAAAAAAAGCAATACCTGGTTACTTGGATCCCAGGGCACAGACAGAGGCACTTCAGTCTGCTTACAGGAGATGATGTATTTTCTGTAAACATGTAGGAGACAATAATTTACATAAGAGACACAGACAAGTCTGAGAGCCTGACCAATATGAAGTTTTTCTTAGAAGCAATGTTCTACTTTTCTAATCAAACTGTGGACTGAACATTAGACTTGAAGTCTGTATTTTACTGAGGAACAATAAACTTATTATGTGTGACAGAATGTGCACAAGTCTGCTCAGCTGTGATACACTGCACTGCCAAGTCATGTGGATCAGGATTGTCAACAATAGATTCAGGACAAACAAAGCAATGAACAGACTGGTTCTGTAATACTTATAAGCAATGGAGAATACATTACAGAATCACACACAGAACTGTTTTTTAAAATGTACTTGTTTTATTGTGTTTTCCAGCAGCTGGATTCAATGGTGACGTTGGGTGCTGCTGTGTCCTGGGTTTAGCTGTGTAAACTTATAAGGCCGACAATCAATATTTGCCATTTGACAGAAGTTCATCCACAATATGATTTTGATCATTAGCAATTCTTTGTCAGGTTATGTTTGGCACATTTCATCAGGTCATCGGGTACATGCCTGTGACTTGGTTATAGCTTTTGTACTTTTTGACCTCCCTCTATGAAAACCCAAAAACCGTTATCCTTATTTTTGAGTGATCAGTCATTTTTGCAAATGAAAATATGTGTTGTGTCACCTTGATTAGTCATACTTTTATTAAGTAATGTGTGACTCTAAATGTTGGTCATGTTTTCTTCTTTATATTCTAATTATTTTGATTATCTTCAAAACCTAATTACTAAAAAAAAATGTTTCTAACTTTGAGGCTGTCAGTTAACCCACTCCATACTTATCAGTTTACATGGCCGTTGATGAAAACTGAAATTGTTTGTACATCAGATACATTACAACTGGGATATCAGAAATTCTGACTGTTAAATTTTTTTTAAGTATTGATTTGTAACCCCTGTGATCAGAGAGGCCACCCTGATCACAGAGGGCTCCTCTCATCACCTCCTCCTTTCCTTCTACTTACTGCCAACAGGAGGACACTGCACAGTCCCACTATTCTGCAAATTCACTAACAAAATCCTTTAAGTCTTTTACACTAACCATCCTGAACAATTTAAACTAAACACTGCCTAATACCTTATTTTTATGCATAATACTTTTTTATCAGCTATTGCTTAAAAGAATCATTTTTAATGTCTTCACCTCAATGTTTTTAAACTTGTTTTAATGTCAGTAATAAAAATACTGTCTGGAGCAAACTTCAATATTTATCTACTTTCCATGTTATACACCTTCCTACCAATATTTCTTCCATCCAATTGACCTTTTCTTTAACCAATACCAATCTATTTAGCTAAGAACCTATATGCCAGCCTGTTAACTTACTATCTATCTATCTATCTATCTATCTATCTTAAATACCTAGAAATGCATTTAAGACATACCAGATGGTACATTTGTTGTACAAATGTAGCCAATATACTTTTATAAAGTCAACCTGTCTATAAGGAATTTGTAGGTGAGCAGATGATTATGTTGAGAGTCCTTTCAGGGTTTTTTTTTTTTAATTTTCTGCATATGAAACAAACTTCTTCATTGAAATAATTTTTTTTACAATCTTTGAAATATATGTTGGTGTCTCTCAAACATAAATGTTTGCTTTACAGAGATTTGTTGGTTTTGGGAAAAAAAAATAAAACTAACCTATCAAGCCGAATCTTTTTTCTTGCTATAGCTTCTTGGTAGCGTCTTTTTCCATCCTGTATCAAAAAAAAGAGGAAGTACAGTGTTGTTAGCCTTAAAGAAATTATGATTTTTGTAGACATCAGTATGACACACAGAAAACTCACCACAGGCTCAGGTCTTATCCGTGGCAGTGTGCTTGCTTTCCTGTCACTGTCCAGCACTTCAAAGGTCATAAAAGCACTATTTATATGGCGGAGAGGTTCTCCACCCTGGTAGGCCTCAGCACACACCCCCACCTCCATGCTGGAGTGCACCATAAGAACAAGCATGTGTGTTTAAAAAAAAACCCCAAAACATATATATATACACATATACGCACATTGAGAAAATGCACCGAGACAGTAAATGTTTGTTCATTTTATATAATGCTGACATTTCATTGGCACATTTTTTGTAGGCTCACCTGTGTTTAAAGGCATTGTTTACAATAGCTTTTAATACCAGTCGATCACCAATATGAGAAGGGCCTCGGAAGTGAAACATGTCTATGGACCTCAGGGTTGGGTGAGCATTACACAAGCGACTAAAAAAAGAAAGGAAAAAACTTCAGTGTAGTTTCTCAGTTTATGTTTTAAACATTTGCTTGATCATAAAATAAGACTTTCAACAGACCAGAAGTTTTCAGGGAATATTCAAAAAACAGCTGACTTGTTTTCTTGCCCTGAGTTTTAAGAATATAAATACAGTTCAACTGGCAAATGCTCAAAACGCCTGGAAATTTCTTGAATTATTCTAAGTGAGATGCATGTTTGAACACAAACAACATTTTTATACTGTTTAGATAATGTTAGAAGTGAATGTATAATAAAGGTTTCTCAAAGGGAACAACTGTGTGCCATTCATTTTCAAATAAAAAAGCAAAAACACCTAGCATAACCTAACACCTACCTCTGTCCAAAGACAACTAATTTTCTACTGGTATCTTATAAGCACTCGTATTATCATTGTCTGTCCTGTTTGTTTCATCTGTGCAAATACTACAATATAAATTGACTATGATTAGTTTAATAGGTTGTTTAGTCTGGCACCTTCACTGAGAGCAGTAATTTTCAAGTTTCTCAGGTGGTTTTTCAAATAGCCCTGCACAAACCTAACCACAAAAACCACAACTTGACCCTCCTTCACTAAGGAGGTGTATTATGTTTCTCGATTTCCTCCTTCCACCAGTTTCAGTCCTTATGCTAAGCTAGGCAAACACAATAGTGGCTGTAATGTCATGCTCAAAAAGCAGACACATAAAACAGTCAGTATTTTCACATGCACAGTTAAATTCATCCACAGCTATAGCTTCATTTGGACATTAAAACTGACTTTTGTTCTTGTTTCTTAACACCGGGGGAATGTTTTTTTACAAGAGCATATCTGCCTTTAATAAAGTAGGTGTCTATTTTTCAGCCAGATACAATGAAGAATACACCAAAACAGTTAAAATCAAATAATTAAACAGCTGGCACCAGATTTACAAGCAAGTTAAAATAATTTTTTGCATCCTTTTATCAACTAAGGTACAAAATCTCAGTCAATCAACCACAAGTGACCACTGTTGTTCCATATAATGTCTGCTGCCTTGCGGTCAATCGTCCTCAAACCAGAATGTTAACTCAGGACACTGAATGAGTGCTCTGGAACATGGATAGCACCAGTAGAGACTTGTAGCACCATTTGGCAGTATTTTATCAAAAAAAAAAAAGAAGTAGAGTGTCAGATTGAACTCCCATATAGGCACCAGAGGCTATGAGAATCCCTTAGTCTGACCTTATTATTAGCATGTGCTGAAAAGCATTTTTATAAGCCATTTTTTAAAGTCTGACATGCACTGCATTTGGAAATGTATTGCTGCATTTAAAAAGTACTGAATACTTCTAACTGTCCTGTTAAACTAAAAAAAAATCAACATAATGATTTTTTTTAAATCATAAGACTCATTTTTGAAGCTCATTTACTTGAGACTAAAAAGTGCTGCAGGATCACAAACCCCCACCAAGGCATTTCTGACATTTTTAATTTGTTTGTTGTTTGATATTATTAGTTATTATGGAAAATGTGGGAAACTGTCCTGTTGTTAAATGTTAACAAATTCTTAAAAGAAATCCATATTGGGTAAATCTTCTCAGTTCTTCCTTGAGTTGTGACAGACACTCCATGAAAATTTCATTAAAATCTGTACTTAAATTTTCAAGTTTTCTTGATAGCAGACAGACAGACAGATATATGCCGGCAAAAAAATTCCTCCTTGGCAGAGGTAATATCCAGAAAAATAATAAACCATGGGAGTATACCTTGCAGCAATTGTAGCAACATTCTCCATCCAAGCCATGATCTGACCCCCGAAGGTGCTGACTTGATGGTTGGCATGTGGCGGCAGCACCAGCTCCACACTCTCCACTCGTGTCCTCTCAGCTGGCACAGCATCCTCAAACTCCTGGCATTCTCCTGATGAGAGCACAAGAAAAAATAAACAAGGAGCTTTAGTGGTTCAAAAGCTCGGCCAAGTGCTGTGCAATAAATCTGGGTGTCTGCAGCCTGTACCCAGCTGAGCCGTGCTGCTGCTCAGCAGGTCTGTAATGATCTCAGCATGGATGAGCCTCATCCTCCTCCGCTCTGCTGCCAGGCTGTACTCCATCTGCTCCATTTGTGTGCGAGGAGTCACCTGTTTCAGCTGAACCTATGAGCACGAAACACCAGAAAAACCTCATCAGCTTTAGTGGTGTATTTTGATGTCATCTTTTAGTTCACATCACATACCTTCCCTGCTTCGGTTCGCCTTGCAACAAAGGTAGCAAACGCATGACAAACCTTCCACTGCCTGGCTGAGTAAAGGTCCTCACAAGTCACTAATATCCCCACCTAAAAAAAAAAAATGAACACACGTTCCTTATATTTTGTTATGACTAGTAACTCTGCTGATAAAGAATAAATGTCCACTAACCTCCATACTGGACGTGAAAGCTCTGTTGACCTTTGCTATGATATTGACAACCTTCCCTACCCTGAGAAACACACACAGAGGCCTCTCTTTACTATCAATATGAGGCTGTGATTACATTATCAACACAGTCTGAGCCTCTCTACAGTTCGACAAAATGCCCATTTAGAGTCAACAAGAGTTAAGTAACAAGTTTGTTCTCCAGGGCCTATATTCACTGCCTGTAACTGGAAAGTAATCCTCACTAAGCTCTTTGCTTAATACAGCGAGTATAACTAGAGGTTAATTGTATATATTATTGCATTTGTTTGAGGCATTTTGCATTTGGATTACTTGCCTAATATGATGAAATTCTGCAAGTTCTTTACCACCAAAACCAGAACAAAAAGAAATTCTCCTCTAACTTTTGTTAAAAACAGCATAAAACCTTTTTCTTCTCCAAAAGTCAGAGCAACATTTTACCATGTCAGTGCACCACTAAGTTGGAGGCACACCTTCACAGAGTAGCATTACAGTAAAAATACTCACCCTATAGTGTGTTCAAAATGGATGTCATCCACAGATGCAGTGATACAGGAACAACCAGCATGTCTCTCAGCTGGGAGAAAGGAGAGGATACAGAACATCAAGTTAGGCAGTACAAGATCACTAAGTATTAGTAAGCGTGAGAGGCTAAAAGCTGCAAATATGTTCATCCAAAGAAGAACACAAAAAGAGCCCATTACATGGAAAGGATTTGCTTCTTATCTAAATGTAAACATTTTCTTTACAACAGAAAAATAATATAAATGACTGTTGTGATAACTTTTGTCCATGACCCCTGAATTGTGAACGTGAATGTGCATTTACTGTAATGAGTTTATTTTATCTTTGGCGTGTCAAATGTCATGTCTGCACAACAAATTTGCTTTTTTTAGTTCAAGTAAAGAAACCCTAACCCTAAAGTCCAATTCAGACATTACAGTTATAACATTTTATATTTTTTATGCTGAGTCTCTCTTTCAAGATGGTCAAGCACAAGCCATGTTTGCTGCTAACAAAGTCTCTTCTTTTTATGCTGTACTACGATATTTATGTATAAATTAATAAGTTGTTTATCTGATTCAGAAAAAGAAATAACTGTGTCACCAACCCATTCCACACTAAGTGATTAAATGTATGTCTCTTTGAGTTTTAATTGATGAGAACTTTTAAACTCTGTGTTTTTAAATCCTCGTTGCTGTCTTGTCTTTATGTTTCTTGTGTTTTTAATGAGATATGGATCAATGGGTCTGAACAGTGTATAAGTAAAGTATCTGTTTAATTATGTCGGATTTGATTGGTGACATTTTGAAGATAAATTAACAAGATTTCTGTGAGGTAGTTTTGGACTTGATACTTGTTTATTTCTTTAAATCCTATCAGCTGATTTTCTGAAATATATAATAATTTTAATGGGTATTACAACAAAAATGCAAAATTTTGTCTTCAACTCATTAACAATGCTTTTTTTGGCCATCTTTGCATTTATGAAGATCCTCCCTATTAATTTGTGACCTTGAAGATGACCACTTGGCATCATATCAGCAATGAATTTTTAAGCTGTAACAAAGTAAAATGGATGTTTTCAGGGATTAGTTAGACTATCATTTATGAGTAAAGGATTAGTTAAGCTATTTCAGGCAGCTACTGGCACTGTAAACGGAGAGAGAGTTACAAGTCCAGACGCGGCAGACTCTTTGTCCTTTGTATAGAAGTACTCAATCACACGTAGCAGACATGTAAACACAATACAAGGCATTTAAAGCTCAAAAAGCATAATATGGCCCTGTAAATAATCGTACTGGATGTGTCACCAAATTCCTCGCCTTTTTAATATGAAGCCTTAGTGGACAGGATTGGATATGCTGAACAACCATGATGCATTCTTATATCTATACATGTAGGAGCATTTCTACAGTGCTATGGTCATTTTGTTGGGTTTAAAGTGCAGCAGATAAATTGTTATGCTGAGAGGCGTGTCTATGACTCTCGCCTACCAGACAGACAGGCCGTGGAGTCCATCCACTTCAGCAGCTGCCCAACACTCAGCTCTCCACAGTGGTTTGCATGACAAGGCAGCACGATCTGACTCATCTTCACCTCAGTGGGGTTTCTGTACGTTTCCTCATTCTCCTGAATGAGCAGAGGATCCTGCAGCACATCTGCATGATTCCCCTCTGACATCTTAATTCAAACTTAAAGAGAAAAAAAGAAAACAGGGCATTAGTAACAGGAGACTGTAAACTTAGATCTGTACACAAAAACTAAAGGACAAGTAGTTTATGAGTATCACCATTTTAATTCTACAATCAGAAAGACTGAACAATGACAATAAGAGCCTCAGTAACTTACTGCTGCAAAATTACTACAGTATTCAGGAGTACTGCGGCAGTAAATCCAGAGCTGTGTCATAAAGAATCCCCAACTACAGTAATCTCAGTTACACTGAGAGGATCCCAGTGTCAGTTTTATTAGATCTACATAGAAAAATAACAGGAAAACTTTTCTTGTATAAATACATTTTGTTGTCAAAGAGTGTGCAGCAAAATTTGATTAAAACACTAAGATCTAGTTATACTGATGCAAACAATGAGAATCACGTGTTTTTTATGTGTTCTACGTGTTTTTTATGTGTTTCATATGAGCTGCTGGATAAAATTTCCCTATGGGGATAAATAAAGCATCTATTTATCTATCTATCTATCTATCCATCACTGTATTTCTTATAAGAATATTGAATGGCCTTTTCTTCAGGTGTGACATAGTTCTCATTACAGAATACCTGAATGTCTCTGTAAACCATTAGCATGCCTGATCTTCAAACTACTGCAGAGTAAGGTTACTTTTAATGTTCCAGAGGTCAAACCGGGAAAGACTTATTATTCTTACTCAGCAGCTAACTCATGGCCAAAGTCACAGCGGCTACTTTAGGTCAGTGAACTTAAACCATTTTGGCAGGGGTGTGTCCAGAGTGTTTTGACCAGGGTTTCCCTATCCATACCTAAATTACACAAAAACAAATAAATAGATGCATAAATAAATGAATACATAAATAAACAAATGAATAAATGAAAAGCATTTGTTCAAATTAAAAAACCCTCAAGCCCTCACAACCTGGGTACCCCTGATCCACCTACACTCTCTCTCTGTCTAAAATACCCTGTTGGAGTTTCTGTGACTTTAAGGCTTCCTTCCCCACATGGGTATAGTTGACTCAGACTGGTTGGAGTTGCAAAGTCTCCTGTTAAAATTGCTTGTTCAATATCTTCACATGGTGTCGTTTCAGATTTTTTTTCTGTTGTTTCTTGCAAAGAAAATTGTCCTGCACACCTGTAGTGTAAGGTGATGGAAGTAACAAACTACCCTATCAACAGTAAGCCTTTGCATGTGCAGCCCACCTACTGTAATCATAGAATACAGAGGAAAGCATTTAGCAAGTAATGTTATTTGAGGCTCTTTATAGAATGTACTGCTGAGGAACACTGTCAAAAGAGCACAAACACATGAAAATAATCTGCAGCATGAGGTGTCAGGTGGGAAAACCCCACCTCTAACCTTCAACCCTCAAAGACAGTACAACTAGAAACACTGGAATTCCGATTGCCCCCTCATCCATTTTGTTAAAGAATAAAACTGTGTTTTTTGTTTATTTGCATTCTTCCTTTTCTTTTTCTTATTTAGATATTCACCACTGAGTTTAAAGGTAAAGATAATAATAGCAGCAGGGTAAGTGTGCTATAATATGTTGGGCGATATTTTATCCTGCAATAATTTCTTAATTGGTTAAGATTAGGTGAGTGAATGACCCTGGCTGAAGTGCTGA
Organism: Cetoscarus ocellatus; assembly: GCA_037902135.1. Classification (NCBI taxonomy): domain Eukaryota; kingdom Metazoa; phylum Chordata; class Actinopteri; order Labriformes; family Labridae; genus Cetoscarus; species Cetoscarus ocellatus. The sequence continues at coordinate 50,316 of JBAMNC010000606.1, forward strand.
CTTTGAGAGCCCTCATACTGTTGCATTTTCAGTCTGTGCTCAATATGCTCTTGGCATTTCTACAACTTAAGACTCTTTATATAATCTGCCAGTCAGTTGGTGGTCTGAGGAATTGCTCAACATTTCTCAAGGATCAGGAAAAACCTAAAAGCTTCATGTTTTGCAGCTTGGTGGTGCCCATAACGACATGGGCCTGCAACACAACTAATCTCTCTCCTGCTTGCAGAATGGGAATGGATTTTAATGCATTTTCAGTCTAGCAAATGCAGAAACTGTTACAGGACACGTACAGACTTCCTTACAACATGCAGCCAAACGGGAGACGACTAAAGTGTGGGAAGCTTGTGCTCCAGTGTGGCGCAGTGTGGTCACCTGTCACTCTTGTTATCGATGACAGGGGCAGCAGTGACCTTTAAATTGACTTTTAGAGAAATGTGACATACCAACACACTCACTGAAGGTAAAAACTCGAACAGAGCATAGGAGCTGAAAATGGCTGGAATGAATGCTTGCTTTGTGTTCTGCAGGACGTCACCCGCAAACACAAAAACAACAAATGTGAAACTGAAAAACAATTTAGAAACTTACCGAGTGTGTAGTTACTGCCTTTGGTGAGGTCGACAGGCAGGTCGCTTTAAACGCCAATAGACGGCGACCACACGGCAGCTGAGGAGCAGCACCAAGTAAGCCGGACTCTTTTCATTCCTCTCAACAACACAACAACTTATTAGCAGGCATACACATGCACGCACACGCCACAGCCTTACTAAAGAGAGAGAGAGAGAGAGAGAGAGAGAGCGCTTGCCCTGTTGTGTTTTGGGGGCGTCCGCCTTTTTAAGGTGGAACTGGGACCCAATATTTAGACATACAGATATAAAGAATCTTGCGATAACATTTTTTTGAGAGTACTATCTATGATAACAATGCATATGTAGGTAGTTAGCAGCTTATGTCTATCCGAGTAAAAACAAATATCTCAAAATGTCGTAAAATATCTTAAAGTGGTGTCCTTAAGTTTTCTCAAAGTCGATTTTATCAGAAGCTTTTAAAGTTTGAACATTTTAAGATAAAAAGTGCTGTTGCTGTACTCAGTGGTGCTGGTAGAAATTTTGGGCCGAATGAAAATATAGCTACCAGATTGGACCCTATCCCAAACTCTTCTTATGCTCTGCTTATATTTTTATGGTCCAATTATAATTATTACAGGCAAGATATTCTGCTTGAAAACACTAATTAGCTTCAAACAGTGGAGAAAACACTTCTCAGTTGAGATTATAGACAAAATGGTGAATTAGCTATACCCTATACAGAATTTTCTGGCATTTTGACCATATTAAACATCTGAAATGCTATTTGTCGTATAATCAGCCCTGATTTGTGCCTATACTGCTAACTTTTCTAGTGATTTTCTGCTGACACAAAACCAGTTTTGATGTAAGAAAATATTGATACACCAATAGGTTTTGATCATTTGTGGCATGATGCTATATACAGATTTTAAAGTCCAGCACTGATATTTTATTAGTACATAATTTATAGAAATTTGGGACATTGGTTTTTTATTGTGATCCAGCCCTAGCCCCATTCCTATTTTTTAATGACAGATAAAAGCACTTTGTTTTACAACTATATTGTCTTGAGCAGTTTTCCTTTTTTAGATATACGCTGTGACACTGCAAACTCTGCTTTTTGTTGTTGTTGTTGTTGTCTTAACCAGAAAGCAAGTGCTATAGCAAGACATTTTAGTTTTATCACTTTATCTGTGACACCCATTCTGAAACACACATAATCAAGCACTCGTGATGATTTAAATGTGATTTCATAATTGCTCATGGTTTAAATGACTTTACGGTGCCCACTAGCTGTACCTTTGGAGCCCATCAGGGGGGCCTTGCCCACACTCTGAGAAGCACTTATTTAGACTTTCACTTACTACGTAGATTACACAAGAAAAACCCAACATTTTTCTTTTAATGATGAGAATGTTGAGTATTCAATTAAAGGGCCAAAGGTATATCTTCAATCAGTGTTGGGAAGTAACTTAACTATTTTGATGTATTATTTTGATGATACTTTTGGGGTAACTAGTAAAGTGAGGGATAGTAATTTCTAGGAAATACAAACATTACAGTCACTTATCAAAGTAATGTTTGGTTACTTTGTGGCTTTGGTGGGCTGCTTTCATAACTACATCCAGGCCTACACATAGCCGTTTGCTTAAAAGTTCAACACGGTATGGAGGATGAGGGGTAAGGAGTGAGCTGTTCTTTTGACAACTGAAAGTATTATCTTTATTTTGAATGTGTGTCTATGAAAGATGTAAAGAACTTTGTCATATATTGAAACGTTGTCTTAAACCTGCTGTTTATAAGAGGAAAACACAATGGATACCTTAAGAGTAAGAGGTAACTTTTGATATCAAGCAAAAAGTATAGAAATTGCAATACCCTTTTAAAGAATAGAGATTAACAAGTAATTTAATACATTATTTGAGTTACTAGTTGGGTATTGTTTTTTTAAAAAATCTACTTTCAATCACAATGGTGTTCTTTTCAAAATTCAGTGATGACTAAAATGATCCAGTAAGAAGTAGAAGTAATATAATTCAGCTATCACACAGAATGCATTTATCTTAAAGACTAATAAACACAGTCAACAGTCATGTATTAAGCAGGGACAGAATGATCAAATGAACAGAATACTTTTGCAAGTCTGTGCTAAATTCCCAATTCGGTTTATTTTCTGTGAAATGATCAAAAATTAGGTGAGGTAAATGCCTTAACCAGGAATGGGCAAAAAAATTAACCACGTGCGGCCCTAATTCTCCCTTATTGCAGCCTGTGGGAAAATTTTAATTATCAATAAATTGTAATCACGCAGAAAAAAGAGTCAGAATCAGTTATTAAAGTGTGAAAAATAAAACTGTTTCCATGATTATCCTGGTTAATGTAATGTATTTAGTTCTGTACGAGAAATTATAGGTGTAGCTGACATCTTGTTTTTTTTATTTTGTGTATGCATCACTTAATTTATTAATGTTAATTAAGAAAAGATCTGAAAGTATAACATAGCAGAAAAAAAAAACAGTAAATATGATTTTTGCACGTAAAAGTTTGGCTAATTAAATTAAGTCTTAATTGAATTTCTTGATAATGTTGAATTTTAACTTAAAGTATGAATGTTAGTGTAGCTATTTTTTATGAAACCTTTATACTTATTACTTTTTTAAATTTAAGTAAATAGAAATGTTTAATTATGAGTGTCTCACTGTTTGTCTTGTGGCCCTCTGGCAGCATGGAAAACATTAATGTGGCCCCCTTGTTGACCAAAGTTGCCCGTTCCTGGTCCAAACAATAGAATCAGTCATGAATTAGTTGTGGAAAGAACAAAGAACATTTTCAGAGCTAATTTGGCACAGTTTTCTGCAATACATTAAAATGAGAAAACTGCAGTTTGTAGAGTCTTTATTTCCTCGATTAAAAACATAACATAATTTCTAAAAGAGGGTGAAGTCTAGTTACTTCTGGGCAGAGAAATTAAATTTGAGTTGCATTAACCGCAATTTGTTCTTACAAATATAAAGGGACCAGTAAGAGCCATTAATAACTTTTGTGTGACTTAAGTTGTTTATCTGTGGTCTTTACTTGGTATTTTCAATTAACAAATGGGTATTTAAAGGATCTACCATTTTATTAATTACTCCAACCAGATGACAAAATTAAATTGAGCATAACAGATCAAAGCAAATAAACGACCAAAAAGCAAGTAATATGTATTTTACTGAAGGTAAAGACAGTAGAATTAATTGAGAAAAGTGGTGTGAAAATAATTTATTTCATGAAGTTCTGTGCAACACTGAAGCTCTCACATTCAACAGCAAACTGAAAGCACATAAAGGCAGACCTTAACAACAATGCCGCGCTCTCATTGGCTGTCGACAACATCAGTCAGCCTTGGCCCCGCCTCTTCCCTCCGGACCAGGCTCGGTTGAGTCGTCGGGTTGACGAGGAGTGCGGTTGGAGTGCGAGAGGGTCGCGGCCGCGATGATCTGACAGATGAAATAGCGAGAAAAAGAAAGAGAAGGCGGGCGTCCTCCCACACCAAACAATGTTCCCCAAAGGCAAAGGCACCCCGGTGCCGTCGGACAGCCAGGCTCGAGAAAAGTAAGCCGAGAAACGTTTTTTATTGTGTGTTTTTGCCGCGTAAGTTTTTTCCTGCTGCTCTCTGTTGTTCGCTGGACAGGCTAGCAGGAGGCGATTTCCTCCTACCGAGAAAGCAATTGAATGAACCGCCTTGTCTGCTCGCCATTCCTCCCTGAGCTGAGCCTGTGCTGCCTCTGGCTTCTCTCGGTTTCTGCACACCAATTCCGAGCTCTTTCCGTGGGCAGCTGAGTTCTGTTTCAGTCGTGGTTTGGCTGATATTTTTTAGTCGAGAGCTCGGAGAGGAGAAAACAATAACACCGCCGTGCCTCACAGTACATTGTTTTCTGTGTTGCGTTTTTATTTCCCTCAGCCCCATCATTTCCACTGGGATACTGTACCTCTGCTAATACACTGTCTGCTACTGCTGCTCGTTGGTTTTCTACGTTTCACATCACGACGAAAAATTGTGTGACTGCTTTAGCACTTTCTTGTAACCATCTCATTGTAGTGAATCTTAACCTGGTTTTGGCTTGGTAACTGTGTCCCCATTTAATTTCTTGGCCGAGGCTTTTGGCAGCCATTGTTCAGAGGGCCTATACCCGACTATAGTCACCCAATTTACTGTTTTAAAACATTGAACCTTCTGTTTTAAGTTTAATTACTTCAAATATTTGATTTGTTTGCTAAAATAACCCTCACTTTTTACTCCACACAGGTTAGCGCTGTACGTGTATGAGTATTTGTTGCACATAGGAGCACAGAAGTCTGCACAGACCTTTTTGTCCGAGGTATGTGGGATTTATTTTAGAAAAAGTTCTTCCTCACCGAGATGTTGTTTTTAATTTCAGCCAACAAATATGCATGTAGATGGTTAGGTCCTACAGGAAAACAGTGTCACCTGGTTGAAACCCATGAGTAATCATCAGAATCCCTATGAAAAAGTGGTGGTAAATGCTAGAGATGAACAACATTGGATTTTTGCTGATATCCAATATTCCGATATTTTTTAAACTCATCAGCGATACAGTTATTTTTGTCAAGAGCACAAATTCTTTACAAAAATTGACTTGTTGCTTTAAATTTGACAGCACATTTTATGTAAGGAACAGCTGTAAAATAAGAAAAACTGCAATTAATATAAAATACGAAACTTGATTTTAAATGTATCCATGCAGTGAGGATAAAGTGGAGCAATATGGTTCATTTGTGCATTTTGTGGATATTACAGCCTTTATATTGGATATATATGGCCAATATGTCGTCAGTAAGTATTGGCAAAGATTTCAATATCGGCGGATACTGATATTGTACTTATCATATTGTGCATCCCTATTATAGGCATTTAATGATGTTGGCAAAAATCTTGCCATCAGGCTTGATAATATGATACATCTTGATAAACTGTGATACTATAAGCAGAGTGATATACAATGTTGTTGTTATTTGTTTTTTTTTGTTTTTCAAAATGATTTTAATAATGTCCATAGTGTTAAGACTCCACAATATTATGTACATAAGAAACTACAGTTTCTAATCAGTGTTGTCTATATAAAACATGATCCCTGGACCTTGGATGAACTTGCTGGCCTGTCCTAGACACAGAGAATAATTACAGTAAGTGTTGAAGAAGGATGAAGAGTCAAATGGCTGAATGTCTACTGTCAACTAGAGACCACAGACTGGACCACAGTATAAAACAAATGTCCCAAATTTCTATAAATTGTAAACTAATAAAATAACAGTGTTGTACTTTAAAATATAAATACAGCATTACACCACAAAATATCAAAATACATTGGTATATCAATATTTTCTTGTATCACAATTGGAATTGTAACAGGAGAAAATAGCTATGTAAGTTAGCAGTTTATGGCAGAATTTCTGTCAAAGCTTACAGCCAACATGTTGACTATACACATCTGTAGATACAGTATACCATCTGTACACATTTGGAGAATGAATGAATGCAAGAACATGGCGTTTGAATAAGAGTTTAAAGATGAATCTCAGCTAAAGATATATATTTTCTACCTTGGCATGCCAGAACCTTTCAAGCTTGTTTTATTGTTCACACTCTAGTAGGATGTCCTTTTCTGGTTATTTTGAGCACTTTCTCAGAATTTTCTCTCAATCTCCATGCAGACCTTTTTATTTCAAGGAGAATTGATTTTATTATGAGAGTATAAGCTTCTTTTTAAAGGGATATCTGCAAAAATGAAATGGCTTCATCATCCCAAAAATCTTCTTTGCTAGATTCGATGGGAGAAGAACATCACGCTGGGAGAGCCTCCTGGATTCTTACATTCGTGGTGGTGGTAAGAATTCTATTTTGTTTCCTCCCTGTAAACACGTCTACTGTTTGTTTGTGTGTCACCCTTTGCTTCATGACCTGTCTCATCCACAGTGTGTTCTGGGACTTGTATTGTGCTGCACCAGAGAGGAGGGACACATGTGACCACTCCAGTGAAGCGAAAGCCTTCCATGATTATGTGAGTATCAGCGCTTACATGGAAACTGTTGCACAAATTGCTCCGTCCTCTGCTCAATGAGACAACAACTTTGTCATCAAGGCTTTTGAAGGGGTGTAAACAAACCTCCAGCTTAGTATTTTGATGAATAGGAATTTATTTGTTGGAGCTATCAGGGCAAAATCCTTATCATCTTTGTTTGTCAACACTCAAGCCCTGACAAAATCTCCCTCATTCTCCTTCAAGAGTGATTCAGCTGCCACACTTCCGGTTATTTTGACCTCCTTTAGCCTTAATAAGTGAGCACGATTCACTTTGAAATATTTTTGGGGCTTGTGCTTTTTAGGGATCTCTGCAGCATTGGATGTTAAGTGGTCATGCCTTGACTAACCACTAACATCTTAAAAGGACGTCAGAACTCTAAATTTCTTTAAAAAAAAAAAAAAAGAAAGAAAGAAAGAAAAGAATTGAAATTAACTTACAAAAATGTTGCCAGTAGGACCTTAGATGGAAAAAAAAATATGATGGAACCAAGATACAGTAAAAGACAGAAGCCCTGAGGGCCATGCATTTTACATTGCTTGAATATTTCCTAAAATGATAAGTAAACTTTGGTAATTTTCAGATTCTCATTGGAAAATCAGCTTTCTCATTCGTAGAAAGGAAATTAAATTAGTCAGTCGATCCATATCAAGGCATAAACAGAACAACATAAAATGTTTGAATAGGGGGTTAGGGTTAAAAAATACTTTCTTGCCTGCCTGCCACTGTAACTAGTTGATTAAAATAGCTACAAGTTACTTATTCATTTGGGTTTTTTTTTTTCAGACTGTTTTTTTTTTCAGTTGTCTTGAGTTTTATTCAGTTTCTTCTACTGAGAGCACCCTGTTCCCTGATTTGGCAGTTTCCAAATAAATACACAGCAATGTCCTAAAATGGGTACTTTTATTGTGAGGAACTTGTAGAAAATGGATTGCTTGTTTTATTGACTCACTTGAGCATCCATCGCATTTGAGTGACACATTGTAGCTCATAGTTTGTTCTTGTACACTCTGATATTGATAAGGAAAGTCCTGTAAACAGTGAGCATGTACCTCAATTCAAAGCAAACCGAGCAGAAATCTGTTGACACTTTTCGGTCACAAATTACTGTTATTTTTATTGAGCTGTTTCTGTGGCCAATAGGTGGTGTTGATTAACAGGACGGGTTTGGATTTCCAAACCAGATTTCTGTCCACTCATGGCTTCCATACACCAGAGACTCTTTACTACTCTTTTTCTGGGCACACATTTGCAATCAACTGAGAACTTCTCTGCGGCCCCCTTGGGTTCCAACCTACTAGTTGAGAACCACTGATCTAAAGTATGTTTTGAGCTCTCTTTTTTTAGATGAATGTCAGTATTTAGTTCCTGTTTTGTTCATACAGCTTTGTTTAATAATCTCCTGCACATTAGAACCCTTTCATTGGTTTTCTTGAGCATCATCTTGCTTTGTCGGCGAACCAAATGATCAACGCCAGTTTGTGGTATATAATGCTAATGTCAGCATGTCTTAAATCAGACCTGCCAAGTGCATCTCCCCCTTACTCAGGCCACACTCAGGCATCATGCCATCTTAGAAAGATAAAATAGCCCACAGAGCTACCAAGATGTTATGCATAAACCTGCTTTTCAACAACAAAAAACACAATCTGACCTGAAAGTCAAAATTGTGTCTCATAAAATTGTATCTCATAATGAGTTTGAAACCCAAAAGCTGTAGCTCTAGCAGTAGCTCAGCTGAGGAGATCACTGTGCAGCATGTTGCTCTTACATTAGCTCCTCCACATTTGTATGAAATGGATGTTTTGCATCTTGATAATTATGCCATTTTGGAGATTGGTTCTTTTGTTTTCTACACTGAGTCAGACTGAATAAAGAACATCAAAAGGACCCTCTTTGGGATCAAAGTGTGAAAATATTATGTAAAACACTCATCAGTGACTCTCACCAGAAGCTCCAGCTGTTTCAGTCGTTTGTTTCCTCCGCCTTTTATTTTGAAAAGATCAGATGAGCAACATGTAGCTGCTGTAAATGATATAAAGACATCTTTATACACAGCAGAAGAACGACTGGTGGAGTCCTCTCAAGGTTAGTGACTCTTATTAGTTCAGTTTTTTAGGTAGGTTGATGAAGCCTGGGCAGAAAGGGGTTAAAATGGAGATGTTGCTCCTGCTGTTGGCAGATAGGGTTGTCAGGGTAACAGGCCTCCTGCTCTGGCAGGTGACCCAGGAGCCAGGAGAGAGTCTAAAGCGTGGCTGTGCCCTCACAATAACAATATTGCTTATTGTTCCTTAAAGCAGCTGAGTCTCAAAATTTAGAATACAGGAAATAACCCTAAAATCTATGAAACTACAACTTTAGGAGTCTCCTTTTAAGCACTGAGTATGTAGCAGTGTATGCTTAATTCCTCAGGTTTAAAGTGAAAGTGACTCTCATGAAATCCCTTTAAGTAAAATAAACTTGAATAATAAAAAGTCAAAGATTAAAAGACAATTGATGTTAAATTACATCTTGTGGTTCAACTGAGACCATTTTCATAACATGGAAAACATTAAACAAATGAAGGAGCAGTAAAATGTCAGTTTGAACAGTGTGCCGCTGTAGTTTTGTGCATCAGAGAGTCTCTGTGTGGTCAGCTCTCCCCGACATCTTGTGGCTGTCCATCGCCCTGATCATTTGTGGATGTTGGGGGTCAGACGTGTATGTGTGTGTGCGTGTGTGGACAGTATGAGTCCTTGGACCCTAGCCTTTGTCTCCAAAGGTGTGGGGGAGGTGAGTGCTTCTCCTTTAGCCGACAGCGCTCATAAACTCCCTGGCGTATTCACACAGGGCCTGATGAACGCTCCCCAAGGGGCCTCGTCGCCATGGCGTCATTGGCTGATTGATGGCTGTCACAGAGCTGAAGGGCCAGATTGGAAAAAAGAAAGGGGAGTGGCACTGTGGCATATGCCCAGCATTCACCAGCACCTCCATGCAGGAGCCGAGGGAATAAAGCAGTGGAGGGGGTTGGGGAGGAAGAGCACAGGGAGATGAGAAGAGGAAGGGACCAGCAAGAAGTAACCACAAAGAGAGGGGGGCTTCCAGTCAGGAGCCAGAGCAGGGTTTTATGATGTTGATTGATGGTTAAACATTTACAAGCTAAACATCGGGGCTGGTTTCTTTTGAGCGTTGGTTCCAGTGGAAGAATTAAAGCTTTTAAGAGCACGCGAAGGCAGAAGAGAACAGTTGGGTGGTCTGTGCCATTCCAGTGAAACAGCCTACCCCCTCCTTTAGGTTGTCTCTCCTTCATAATGTTTCAAACCTTTTCTCTGCTCCTCTACTGCATACTCTCTCCTCTTCACGGTTACTTCGTATAACCTCTTGGTCATTCTTGGTCATTCTCCTCCCCTTTTACTTTGCCCTCCCCCATTCATTCCCCTCTCCCCCCTCTCACTCTTTGTTTTTGTAAAGCACAAGTACATCCGCAGCCCCTCTGGCCTTCTGTAACCTCCTTCACTGATTCAAGAAGTAAGGAGAAATTTGTTTGGCTTCGTGGCTCATGTGCTCTGAAGTGCACACATATACATACACGCTGAATCATGGTGCTTAGTGCAGGGGAGGGGGAGGGACTATATACTAGCCTGTCTTGAAGGAGGTCCCCTGGGGAGTTGTAAGGAAGGACCCAGACAAGAGCCTCATAGCTCCAGGGCATGGCTGAGACATCTGCCCCCTTTTTCCTGTACTGGAGAGACTCAAGGATCGTTTAGTCCGAAAGAAGCATCAGGGTCATGTAGGACAGTCCAGCAAGCACAGCTGTGAGCCTTAAGAGAGATGCGATAAGATCGTACATAACATGGGAATATTGCATCTAAGTTTGGCAAACAGTATTTGACCCCTAGTGATGAGTGATGTGGAAGTGATGTTTGGTGACTTCTATTTGAAATTGAGTTATATTAGATTATTATTTATTTGCACTGATAATTCCAAGAATGAGCACTGTAACATTAGCCAAATCAAAGCTAACTGTTATGATAGAGAGAGTGGCGAGGTCGACGTTTTTCTATAAGTTTTTCTTCACTGCACTCCAAAGTTAATCTAAGGCCCTGTCCACACAGAGACAAGAACGTTTTTGTTTTCAAAAAGTTTCCATAAAGACAGCATCAATTCAAGAAATGTGTCTGTCCGCATGAAAACGCTGAAAATGCTGTAGTACACATGCCAGGCCTTCAAGTGGCACAAACGCTCCTGCAGACATACACCAAAACCAGAGAAGATGTCAATGAGCGTCCATATGCATTATGAGAAGTGTGAAAAAACACAGGCATCTGCTGCTCCCCTTGTGCTCTTGTTGCTCACCGTGGTCCTAAAGGAGCAGGAGATTTTTCTATTGAAGCCATAACAAGCTCAGTAGCGTCTGCAGCAAGAACATGACAGCCTTCTCCGCTGTTGTTTTTTTTGTCATTGGGGTTTGCACTTTTGGTGTAAGGGAGAGGTGGGCCTATGACGTCATCATTTCTGAAACTATCTGTATTTGTTGTTCACATGGAAATGCTCAGCTGGCATTTTCAGATTTATCCACTCTGGGAGCTGTTTTCAAGAATTTGAGTTTTCAGTCACCCGAAACGCCTATATGATTAAAAACTTGTCCAGAAACGACGGAATTCGTCTCCATGTGGACGGCCCTTCAGTTTGCAAGTTCTGTGTCTTGTGGTTTCTAAATGGTACTGGCAAATGGCATGACATCAGGCTAAGCTGTATGTAGGAAAACAGTCTATATGAGTAGAAAAAGCATTCAGGCAGCCTGTCCCTCTCTGGTGGCAAAATGGCATAATAGCAAAGCGCCACAAGAGCAGAGATGCATGATATTGGGTTTTTGAAGATATCCAATATGCCGATACTTTCAAATGCATTATCGCAGATAACTTTGGGTTTGTTTGTTATGAGCACAGAGTCTACACTTCACATAAGCTTACATTTTCCTTCCACATTGGCAGCCTATTTGTGTTAGAAATAGATAAAAGTCGAGAAAAACAAAATGTAATTCTTTAATAAAAATACAAATGGAGATATTCAGTGATGATGAGGTAAACCATCATGATAAATCTGTCCCGTCTGCCACAATCACAGCCAACATTTGGGATTTGTACAGCCAATATGTCCCACCAAAATACCCACAAAAATGTTGATATCTGCTAAATGTGACTACCTGCCAACACCTATATTGTTTCAATAATATGATGCATCCCTGCACAAGGGTGCAATTTATGCTTTGAAAAAACTTTGTGAATGTGCCTGTTGATATTCCAGCCCCAACAAGGGTCAAGCTTACGTTCTTGTCTTAAAATGTGTTTCAAAAGCCATCACAGTTATGATGTTACTGTTGATCACTGATGGGTATTTGATAATGACTGTAGAAGGATATTTACAAAGCTGTAGTTGATCTCAGAGAAGCCTTTGGAACACCTAAGAAGCCAATCCATGGACACAGCTATAAGTTAATGCCCTCTTAACTTAATTTTGGACCAATGCACTGACAGACAGAGAGGTAGATTTGGGGCGGGGCTAAGGTTATCTGACCAATTGTGACACGGCGTGGGTTTGAGGCCATGTCAATCATGTCGCTAGCTATCCAAAAATGGAAATCCTAAATAAAAGCAGAACAGGTGGAATATAATGAAATATCAGGCCCTTTTCTCTGAGAAGCCTTAGATATCTTCAATATTTAGACCAAAGCCTTTTGTTGAAACAAGCTATAAATATATTTATCCTGGCTATCTATAAAAAATCTTCTTTCCCCATACTAAACCATGTTTTTTTCTGTGATGAGTCTTAAATGCATTTCTCTGAATGAGAGTTTTTGCCACTTCTGCGTTGGTTTCATTTTTCAGAAGCATAGGTTGCGCTTAGGTATTTATTATTTTTGACCTTTAAATTGTCTCCTCACACATCAGGTATTTCTATACAGCCTGACCGTTCTTCAGTGCCTTTGGTGTGACACTGTGTGTCCCTCACATCCACACAAAGACAGACACATTTGGAGTACTACTGTCTCCTACTGAGTCTGCGTGATCTCATCTCTTCAATACTATGCCTCTGATACTACCTCCAGAGATGGAGCAAATGGAAGTTCAAATTGTCCCTCCCATTTAGTCTCTTCGATTTTCACAGGGGTGTGAATATCATGACTCAAAACTGCAGCGTGAATGGGGCTTTTGAGTCAAGTCTCGACAGTTAAATTGTAAAGAGGAAAGTGACAGAGTTGGGTTGGTTTTCAATTTAAAACAGAAAACTTCCATAGGCATTATAAAGGAAATAAGATGAATCATTTCTATATTTGTATTATGTGGTACCAAAGTTATCTAGAGCGCAGTACAGGTCTGTAGTTTTAGGTGTTTGAGACCTGTTTGTGTATAGTGTAGATTTAATGTTTTGAGAATATTAAGTTCATGCTTTTGCTGTTAGACAAACAACCGGTTAACTGCCTCCTGAAAGCAAACAGAAAGGACTATAGTAACTAGCTGAAAAGGGGCATTTGCCACCCACCATAGCACATTAGACATGCCGCCATTTACAAAACTTGTTTGTGGTGCATGTAAACTGTGACTAAAATAGATGTCCACCTAAATGGCATTTTTAAACTAAAACCATAGCAAGACTTTAATGTGCATGTAAATATACCGTGCATGTAGTAAACAGGCTATGAAGTTAACATTCACTGTACAATTGCATTTATGCTCTGTGATATGTGTTGTGAGATGTTGAGTCCTAGTTGAAATCTAGAGCCACACAAATTTTACCAGAACAGGCATTTGTATATGAGTGGGTGGCTAGTTGAGAGTACCTGGTCAGTACGGGGGAGGGAGAACACAGAGTGCAAATTTGGTCTTTGGAGCAGCTGATGAGTCCAAAATACTTCCTCTACACAGAAACTATATAGTTTGAACAAAATTTTTGATACTGCATGCTCAAGGGGTTCTCACTTGTGTTGAGAAATGGTGTTTTCAGGCTGTCTGAGTCCCAGTGGTGTCGGGCCTGATGAGACGTGGCGTTCCCCCGTGGCCTCACTTCTCTCCCTGCTGAGGTATTTCACAGCAGCCCTGCAGTGGCAGCCTGAGCAGATATAATTAGGGGAGGTGCAGTCGATACCAGAGAGTGTGTTGGCTGTAGAGCAGTGATGTCTTTAGAGCTTGGAAAGAGACGAGGAGTGTTTGTATGCACGAGTGTTGTACATCCAGCCTTGTGGTGATCATTGACTGTTTGCTACGTCCCCCATTTTAATACAAGTGTGATACACATTAACAACTAGCACTAAAGGAGCCTCTGTTGTTGTGAGGCTGTTCTTTGGAAGCTAAACCCCTCTGCTCCAAACACATTATCCCGTCTCAGATTGCCTCGGCTACAGCAAAGAAAAACTCAGTCAATTAGGAGTGTGTGACCGAAGCAAATGGCACATTAGTGAATTAGGGCTGCGGTTTGAGCAGGAAATCAGCCCAGCAAGCCCCTGCTGTGTAGCAGCACTTTGGAGCCTCTGACTCAGTGAATCCCTCTGATATTTATCTGATCGACTGGATCCTGGATCAGTGGGTTAAGGCACCTCTATCAACACGTCTTTCATGCTGAAGACCCACAAATATCGAAAGTCTTTTGAGTGGATGTGGAATTGTATTTTAACAGCAATTACATGATATGAAATTACAGATCTGGTCAAAGGTTGTGAGGCCTGTATGAGTAATTCGCAACAAACTGTTAATGTCAAAAGCCTGCACAGGCTTTGTTTTTACACTGAGAAAATCTGATGAGTGTTGATATTCTTAATTGAAGTTTGACTTGCTTGGTTTTAAGCTGAACAATAGTAAAACAACGGTATTAACCTTATGCAATATATACTGTGTTTTTTGTTAGGCGCTGTCTGGGATTTTTCCAAGAATGTTTCTCTTGCTTTAGATTCCAATTTTGTTTTTAGCCAGAGGTAATATTGGACATCTCACCGAGCAGAGAAAACAGAGAGTTCTGCATTTTTGGCTTTAACGTTGATTAAACTTAGAACAATTTTATTACCTCCGCCAAGGAGGTTATGTTTTTGCCGGCGTTTATCTGTCTGTCTGTTTGTCTGTTTGTGTTCAAAATAACTTGAAAAGTTCTGAACGGATTTGGATGACATTTTCAGGAATTGTTGGAAATGGGATATGGAAGAACTGATTAAATTTTGGGGGTGATCCGGATCACCGTCTGGATCCAGGAATTTTTTAAAGGATACTTTAACATTGCCAGATAGGGCCATTTTCGCCAAAGTGGACCAAAGCTGCTTGGCGGAGGTCTACGCTCTCTGAGTGCTTTTCTAGTTTTGTATGATTTGACTTTGTCATTCTGATTTCAAATGCAAACCCCCTCCCACTTTTATCACACAGTGTTTGGCCCACTGGCAGCAGCTCTGACCAAACACAGAGAGGAGTTGAGTTGTCATGCAGAGAGAGCTAGTAGAGCAACAAGTCTCCCAGTCAACTAAAGAAATAAATTTGTAACTTGTAGCATACATCATCATCCAACCTAAAATTTTAGGTTTAGTGTATATTTGTAATGTACCATAAAACAAAAGCTGCCTGTGATGTAAACCATTTTTACTGTACAGCATGGATGCAAGTGCAGTTACCAGCAGCATTTTCTCTGTTGTCAGTCATTTATGTGGCCACAGCGTTAACAAGCACTGTGATCAGTTGCTCCTTTTTGAATGATCTGATTTTAAATCTTTGCCAAAGCATCTGCCTTGAGCTTCACAGTAGTCTACCTGTAACAAGGGCCTGTATATTTTAACATACAGGGGACACACAGACTGATAATGATGTGAAACTTTTACTTGTGATAAGTCAAGGGAATGAGAAAGTTTGTGGTTTTTCCATTAAAAAAAAAACACTAGACAGTATGGTGTGCTATTGGCTAGTGACTGCACTGCACACTTTGCAGAGTGACCAATGTACAAGTGCACGTTTCAGTTATAGTAGTACAACAATATACAACACAGCTGTCAATGCTGGGTTTAAATTTCTCCTTAGAAGCTTTGCCATAGGTAGGCTGTAGCGCACCAATGCCAACATCAGTATCTACACTTGTGTGTCTTGTCCACAGCATCTTCCAAAATAACACCAAAATACTTGAAAGTACTTCTTTCCAGACAGTCTTGCCACTTTCTCTGCTTGTTTTTGAATAGGAAGCTTTGCTAACTCAAATTTAGAGTTTTAAGCTGATAGATAAAGCTGATGTAGTCCACAATCAGATTAAACTGGAGTTATGATGTAGAAAAGAAGAGAAGGGATACCAGGGAAGACGAAATACACAACTCCTGAATCAGTTGACGTAGAGGATTAGCAATTTTTAGCATTTGTTTGGCCCCTGGGCCACTATGGATGACAAGTAAATGCACTTTTTTATAGATTCAAAGTAGATTTAAAGTGTTGGTTTTTCTTCTGCACCCATTTGTAACCCACATTTGTAACCACTAACAATGCCCAAGACATAAAACGTCCAACAGACCAATCACAGGGCTTGCAGTCTGTGTTGTTGTTTTTGAAGAGGTGCATGACAGGCTGCGTGCATAGGCCTCTTCTCCAGTTCAGGGCTATGTAGGCCTCCAGCGTAAGCTTCAGTGTAGGCTACATTGTAGGTTGACTGCAGAAATGTAGACAAAGCTTAGCTCTCACTATTTCATGACATTGCAGATGTTGCTTACAACATGAAACAGGCAGTAGAGGTTAGCTAGCCAATGCAATTTACTGCTGAAAATAATGTTCGGCAGCAGGGAAAGAAGAGGAGAGGTGAAGCGTTTGAACAGATAAAACGACACCAAAGTGCACTGAAAAAAATAATTTATCTTTCATGGTCCCTTAAAGGCCTTTTATTTTCTTCAGTCAATCAGATACCGTGACATATCATTGAATAATCATGTTGTGGTAAACGTGTAGCAGAAAATCTATATCTTGATATTATCTCAATCATCTTATTGCCTTATTCTGTAGTACTGTATCATATTGTACCATATCAGGAGGTATTGCATTTCCTCACTCCATGACTGAAGTAAACCTTTCTTGTGCTTCTCTGTGCAGACAACGTTCATCATTCAGAGATAAAATGGATTTTTCATTATATTGGATTATATTTACTCTGCATGTTCAGGTTCCCTAACTGAACTAAAACTACACCCAAGTTGAACCAGTCAATGTTTCATGTGCAGCACAATGAAATTTTGTTATGTCGATGTGTTTTCTCAGAGTGCAGCAGCAGCCCCCAGTCCTGTCATGGGAGGGATGCCCCCTGGTGAAGGAATGCCAGGAGGACCCATGCCACCTGGTTTTTTCCAGGTCAGCAAATCTCCAAATGCTGTCTGTTTCCTTTAGGGATACTCCTACCAGCCTTCTCCTATTTACACTTAAAACAATTACATTTGAAAAGGGTAATAAAGATGATTTCATGGATTAGTCAAATTTATTAAGTGAACTAATGATTATCGTAGGCTTTGGTTTGTAAAATGCCTCCAAGAAGCAGTATGCCCTCTTATGTTTTGTATGCTGCATTTGTATTTGGTGCTCCTCTATTCTGCTAAGGGAACTTGTAGTAAACGTCATAGTTGCTCTGTCTGCCCAGGCCTCTCCAGTGCTGTAAACAGGCAGGCGTGGCCAAGCCATTTTCCCTAATGGACAAATCGAAAGGTGCAGCACCTACCGTAAATCAATATCTCATGAGGATAAACTCTTGGCAGGCAACTGTTGTAGGGCTGGCTGTAAGAGGCGACATGAAATTGCAGTGTTGCTCAGCCTCTACTAGACCCAACTATTCCCTTCAAACCCACCAGCTTATTATGTACTAGAAGCCACAAAGGCGTGACTCATTATGTGATCATGTTAATATCAGGAAAGACATTTTGACATTGATAGATGAACACACACACACTCATACTTTCCATACCAGAATCTATTTAAGGAGGTTCAATTAGACTCTTCTCTCACTGTCAGATCAGCAACATTAGCGACACAGTGCCGGTGTTTAGTGTTGTTATACTACTAATTGCATAGAGCTTAATTGATGCTGTTAATTCAGGGAAATTAGCTCTGATAACATGCTGCATGCAGCAGGCTTTTTAATGTCGTGACTGACAGGCAAAAGAGCACACATCCTCTCAGCCTCTGTCTTTTTCTCCCTCAATCACGCTTAATCATTTGCTTGCTCTTCTTGCTCTGTGTCTGAAAACAAGCATCTTATTTTTGTATTTTTCGTGCCACACTTTTGTTTCTCACACTCTGTCTGCCCCCTGCCCTGCAGTAACCCTGCTTCTTTTTCTGCCTGTCTTTTGTCACTTCTGCTTCTCTCTCCTTTCTAATTTTGTCTCTTCCTCCCCTCTCTCCCTCCTCCTTGCATCTCTTATTTGGTGCGATGCCACAGGGTCCTCCTGGTCCCCAGGGCTCTCCTCACCCTCAGCCTCCTCCCCCTAACAGTATGATGGGACCTCACAGTCAGGTAACACTCCCTCTCCCTCTTTTCTCTGTTTTTGCTCTGTTTTGCCATCTGCAGCCATCAGGGAATGCTGGTTCTCAGTGCTGATGCTTCATGCTTTGGCATTCCTCTCTGCTAAATGCGTTTGTGCTGCTTTGGGTATTCATATAAATATGCTTAAGTTTAACCAGAATTCATTATAAAGGCAAAAAGGTCAAATGTAATCACAAATTTAAAGTTCACTTTTGTTTGTGTTACAGTCCTTTATGTCCCCTCGTTTTGCTGGAGGCCCAAGAGGTCCCCCAATCAGGATGTCTAATCAGGTAAAGCTTACTCACACACCATGGATGCAGTGTATTTCTCAATATTTCAGCTTCACCAGTGTCGAACTTCAGTTTCAGTTAATATTTGTTCTCCACCCCAACAGCCACCTGGTGGAGGACCTGGTCCTCATCCCATGCTGCCAAACATGGACCCAACAAGACCTCAAGGTGTGAATCAGGACCACACTCAGTTTATGTACAAGGACAATATCAAGATTAGTCAACTTCACCCTCTCAGTACCAACAATTATCTGTCCACAAAGGGGGCTCTGTAACAGGGCAGACATCAGGACAATTCAACCTGTTGGATGCTTTAAATGGTCCCATAATGTAACTGATTATTTAATTCATTTTTACTGCATTTGAATTTATGTCTCTCCATGCTTAACCGTGTTATTGTTGGATTTTAATTGGAAATAACTTGCTATTGTAATTGGCTTACATATCGAAAGTGGCAAGACAGTAAGGGTATGTTTAAGGAGTGAATAAATAGATGATTTAACAGAAAACTATCATTATTCAAGCCCATAAGATTCTTTGTGAAACTGAGAAGTGGATGAAGCATTTATTCAGGACTGGTGTGGACTGTGATGGTGGGATTCAGTGATACATTTTCCTGGAGATGCCTTCTGCCCACAATGTTGGTAAAATGTTGGTGGCTGTAATGCAGCCACCCACCACAGAACAAGGCTGTAGCTCCAGTTAAAAGGCCTCCAGTCCCAGCTCTTCTGCTTGAATCTAAAGCATCACAGTGAACAGATGGCCTCATGTAGGAGCAGATTGGTTTGGCAGTATTTTTGATCTAGAGAGTGGAGATAAAGTAGTATGTAGGATGACTCAGTCTAAACTGACATAACGTGCAGAGTGACGCTAAACCACGTTCAGAGTAGGCATGTAGACATTAAAGGGATAGCTCAGAATTTTTTAAGTGAGATTGTATGAGAGTCATGTCAATAGTCAATACATTAGCCACAGTGATAGCAATCAGCTCTACCCCTTAAAGGATAAACCTGGCACAGATGGTAGGCTGTAGAGTGCTTTCAGAGGGTCCAGAGGCCTCTAGTGATTAAGTGAATTTTAGTTAAGAATAAGCAGCGTCAGTGCTCCCTTATGGACCCAATTAAAAGTTTAACAAAGGAAAATCAGGAGAGCCGAATGGAGTTTTGGCTTCAAATAAGATATTTGGTTTATTGCTCTGTTAACTCATAAAGACAAAAGCCATAGTCCTAACAACATATTAACTCGATGACAACTCACTCTGTGGTTGGTAAGGATGTTGAGCTACAATAACTAACATTTCGTGCTTTGTCAGCCAGGTAATCTTTCGACATTTGTTGCTTCAAATAATCTTAAACTATGTTTTAGTGGTATCTGAGTTAAAATCATTGTACACAGCAAAAGTACACTGAGACAGTCTACTAGTCTGTGTACTCTGGGTGGAAGGACCCAAAGGGCTATTGGGTTTGCCAACGTCATAGCAATACAAAGAAGCCTCCTTTTGAGAAAGTGAAGTGTTGTGAGTGTGTTTGGATAAATCTACAATCACCTCAGCATTGTTTATAAGTTTGTTTTCACCTAATATTTCTAAATTACTCAGAAGTCTGTGCCTCTACAGCAGCAATATACAGCTTTGCTTCCGTCTTGGTTCTCTCTTCGCAGAGGAAGAGCTGATGGCCATTGTTGCACCTGATCTGTTTAGTATTGACATGTACCCCAGATAACCTTATCAAAATACCAAACTTTTCCTTTGACTTGCTAGAAGGACCAAAGGCTTGTGTTGCGAACAGCTGCTGCTCTCAGCAAACCAGATAGATTTTGTTTCCCACTTTGAACCCTCATGAAGGAAAAACAGACCATAATGACATGAACTGCACTGTCCTTAGTTTTTGCTATTTTTACTGGTGTTATCTTTTCTTCACTTTAGACATGCAAGTTATTGTGTATTTGAAGTTTTGTTAAACTGATTGGGATATTACTTGCTAGAGACATGCATGATATTCACCTTTTCAAACGTAGAATGAGAGAAATGACTACATGAACTCTTGTTTCATTTTAAATCCCTTTCCTTCTCCAGGCCACCCCAACTTGGGGCCAATGCAGAGAATGAGTGGCCCTCGAGGCATGGGACCAATGGGGCCCGGTCCTCAGGTAAGTTTTTCCATTTGATTAAAAAAATACTGATTACACACCTTGATACCACAGAAGTTAAAACGTATGTTTCCGGTAAAGAGGGCATCCTAGTGTTTTAGAGACTTGAGAGATAAAGACAAAACAATGTTGAATTTGTTTTCTTGAGATCAAATTTTACAGCAGGTATTCTGTCTTTGTTTGTGTTTGCAGAACTTTGGTGGTGGGATGAGACCTCCACACAACACCATGGGTCCTGGTATGCCAGGAGTGAACATGTGAGCCATTCAAAAGAAATGCATATATATGATATACTGTTTATAGAACCAAATAACATCACTGACAGTGGCAAAAGGGTTTAACCCCTTAGCCACAAATCATCTTGCTCACTCACTGTATAATCTCTTCTCCCCTTTCCTCATTAATTTGATGTAGGGCTGCTCTCTGGACATATATCTAAAGAATTACATGTGAAATATTTGTCAATGTGCTTCATTAACATCAATTGAGATAGAAACATGAGCGCAGCTGTGATTTAACTTTTGTAGACAAGAAGTTGCTATAGCTGCTTCCACTACCTGGCTGAGAATAATCGAGTAGCTTAATGTGGACATTAGACTGTTACACTATGAATACAGTGCATTTCCTTAATATATGCCCAATGTTAAAGGAAACGCTTTGTCATGTTGGTTTTGCATCTTGCCGCATATAAAATGTGGCAAGATGCATAACCAAACTTTCTTCTGCTGTGCTCCATTATGACCTTCTTCACATAACTTTGTGCTAAGTTACAAATGATGATGCTCAGCAACACAGTAGGTCCTTGAAGATAAGTGCAACTTCAGTGGATGGCAGTATTCCCACTGAGGTCTAATGTTTAAATTTGTATGTGCTTGTTAGGAACAGAAATATGGAATCATGACTTGTGTGCCTTGTCACACATCTCATATGGAGTGGTTCTTGGTATTCCCACTTCTTCATGTGGAAGTGGGAATACTGACAACAGGGGGCATTCATAGTGACATATCTTATTTGCAACTGGGACAATTCGACTCCCAAGATCAGATGGACCATATCGTAACTTGAGACTTTTATTGAATTTGTTAGAGTAGTCGACAATTGATAGTGTCCAATAGTATGCTTTTTTTCTTAATATTTTAACAGTAAGATGCATCTAATAAGTAATTTATACCATTAGAGCTTAATTTGGAAGAAAAAAACAAAAGACAAGGACGAATAGACTCTGCATGTACAGTGATCAGGTCTGACTACTGAGGCTGATATCACATGGACTTCAATGAAAGATTAGTCAAGAAAACAAATCATGTTTTTTCGCCATTAAATGACTCAAGTAACAGCTAAACATGCTTAAAGTCATGTGACAGATGTGGCGTGTCTTGCAGTGTGTTTTTGTGCAAGCACACATTGCAGTTTGGATACTGAAGTGACAAAGTGATGAGCCTAATATGTATTTGTTTTTTTTAATATTTCTTGTCTTTCTTCATTCTACATATTAAATTCGTGTTAAGGATTTAGGTTCAAGCTGCTGTTGATTTAATCTAATGTCTGACGCATGTTTTTACTGCTCTTTGGTACATTCTGAAATTTTTGATGAAACCATCTTGTTTAAAAAGTCTTTGAACACTACAGAATTTTTAATTTTAATTTACTTTTTTTTTTTTCTTTTTGTCTTACTATTCAGGGGCCCAGGAACTGGTCGACCATGGCCAAATCCAAACAACGCTAACTCTGTGAGCACTGAAACACACAAAATCTCACACAAACACACTCTCAGAGACAACTGCTGGTTCAGATTGCAGGCAGATCTCCTCTCAAAGCTGTTGAGGTCTAATGTATTTCCAGGGTTCTGGTCTGAGATGTAATTGCAGTATTATGTGTCACAGTTTCCACAGACAGTCAGACAGACAGCCATAATGGTATTAGGATGATCAAATGATGAATGAGGACATTTTTAAGTATTGAAAGGGTTTGCACTCACCGATTTCTGGTCTGTAATGTTTGTGTTTTGTGTTTCAGATGCCTTACTCATCACCATCTCCTGGTGCATACGGGGTAAGAATACATTCTTGCAGCACACTTTTACCTAATTAAAGGAAAAATAAAACAATAATAAAGATGGTTTTAGCACATAACGTTCCATTTTGTTCTTTGTAGGGTGCTTCTGGAGGTGGGGGACCCCCAGGAACGCCCATCATGCCCAGCCCTGCAGGTTAGCACTCCTCTCATGTAAGATTAAAGACATGACCTTTTACATGCAGTTAGTAACAATTATCTGATTTTTGATTGTCCTTTTTTCAGACTCAAACAACTCTGGTGACAATTTGTACACTATGATCAACACTGGACCCAACAACAGAAATAATGTGAGTTTGTTTTCATGATCCTCTCATCCTGTACCAGCTATTCTGATTATTGGGTTAAGTTAATGCACTATGGGTGCAAATTTGAGGAGACGGCATCTTGTGGAAAACGTCTGCAACAGTTCCTTTTTTGCACCAAGCCCACAGGCCATGGTGTCATCCCGATTCAACCTGCTTTAACAACGGACTGAACATCAGGGTCAGCTTGTAAATGTAATAAGGGTCACTCCACTTGTTTTATGAAAAACTTTCACTTTTACTCCATTTCACACACACTTTATTTAAAGACTGCTTGCTGTGTGGAGAAAATTATAGTTTCTAATTGTCAATTTATCTGTGATGCAGGGTAAATAACGTTAATCATACTTTGGGAACAGTTCTCATTGAACATGAATGTTGTTGGTGTAAAGTTCAAAAATGCACCTCAACTATCTTTTTTCTCTTGCTGTGGATTTGTGACTTGTATGGATACAAGTACAGCCAATTTCAGCTTTGTCATGTGATTTTTTCTTTATTAATTACAATATACAGTATGTCCCTTCAAATTAATAACACATTATTCAACATTTCTTTAGATAATCGATAAATAAGATCCGACATTCTTTTAAATGGATTAACACAAACATTAACCTGAGCTTTTGGCACTGCTGTCCACAGAATTGTATGATATAATAAATATTTATATAATCCATGTTGATACTGTGAATTGTGTTTAAATTATATGGTAAATTAAAGACAGAAAACACTGATTTACAAATCATTTTCAACAGACATTCAACTAAAACAAAAGTCAAGATAAGAAATGGGAAAACAAAGTGAACGGTTCAATTATCTATAGAAATCAATGCATTTAAAGAGCAAAACCAAAAAACAGCATTAAATGTCAGTGACCTTCGATCCCTTAGGTGACATTTTGTTAAAAACTGCCGCCATTTCAAGAAAATCATTGTCAGTTAACACAGTACGCTCCTGCATCACCAAAAGGAAGATAAGTCTCTACCATGCAAGACAAACGCCATTTATCAGCAGCACCCAGAAACGCTGGAAATTTCTAAGATAAGCTGACCTAAAGTGAAGAAAGTGCTGTGGTTTGACAAGTCATTTCATATTGTTTGTGGAGATGATGCCTGTCAAATCCTACATGCTCATTAGGAATAAGACCATTAAGATTGTGAACTACCAGGAGTTTCATTGTCAGCATGTGTATGGGGTTGTGTAAGTGCCCATGGCTTGGGTAACTTGTGCATCTGTGAGGACCCTTTAAATACTCAAAGGTACACACAGATTTTGGAGCTACATATGCTTCCATCAAGATGATGTCTTTAGCAAGACGATGCCACGTTCAGAAAAAGTTACCACAGCATGGCTTCACACTAAAACTATGCAGGTACTAGACCGGCCTGCATGCAGTCCAGACCTGCTGTCCTTTAAAGACGTATGGAGCATGATCGAGCGCAAAACCTAACAATGAGAATCTTTCTAAGATTTACATTAGGGATGAGGATTGATACAGTTTTATTGATATCATTTCCATTGTTGATTACGCCTACTGATCCAATCCTTCATCAAATCCTGTTGATTTTCTTTAAAAAAAAACCCAAACAGGCCTACTCAAGTTTTTGGCGTCAGCAAAGTCCCAAGCATGTCACCCTTGATATTTAATGCTGTTCTGTGCGGACAAAGGATTCAGAGTACTGAAGTGTGACCTCACTGATTTGCAAGGCATCAAGAGCATTGTGGAAGGCAATAAAGAGGGGATTTTTAAGCAAAAAGACAAATTATATTGATTCCTTCTATTATTTGTCATCAATTCCCAACTGGAATTGACCTCTGATGTCCATCCCTGTCGTCCCGTATTTATATTAGACCCAGTGATGTGCTGACTAGATTTTCCATTTCTCTCTGTAATTTGATACTGTACACTACTCAGTTAATGTGTTGGACCTGAAAATATCATGGAGAGGGTTTTTTTTTTTTTTTTTCTGAACTTATGTAGCATAAAAAAAGAAATTTACTCTTGTTTTTACTTTCCTGGTCATCATTGGTCACCTTCTTCACTACAAACCCTCAGTCTTTGTTATGACTGGTAAGGATACATGAAGTGAGTTAATGTTATCTTATTCCTTCTCCAGTTCCCAATGGGCCCCGGCTCTGATGGACCCCTGGGAGCCATGGCGGGGATGGAGCCACACCACATGAACGGGTCACTAGGTAACACCACACTATAATATACTTCCCTATACATCGCAGGTATAAATGTTTGAGAAAAAATGAATGAGTTCTGAGAAACTTTTCTACTCTGTTTTGTGCGGTACTTTATTTCTAAAAAGTTTAAGGAGGAACCACTTCTTTTAATGTATCTTTAATCAGATTTGAAGAGTTTTATTTTTTATTTCTTTATTCTCAGGCTCGGGGGATATGGATGGAATGAACAAGGTAAAAATCTTAACCCCACTGAATATTTTTGCATTAAGAGGCTTATGTTTAAAAAAAAGCATTTAACAAACAATGTTGTTCACTCTTTGTCTTCAGAACTCCCCAAACAATTTAAGTGGCATTAGCAATCCTCCTGGGACCCCGAGGGATGACGGGGAGCTGAGCGGAAACTTCCTCCACTCCTTTCAGAGTGAGAACGTGAGTTTGCCTTCCTCTTTGTTAATGGCACAGACTGTCTGTCCCAATCCCAGAGTATCACCTTTAACTTTCAGCACTGACCTCTCAACGACTGAAAGAGTGTGTCGTGTGTGAGTATTTTGTGCTCACTGATGGTCTGTAATGTGGATGATTTGTGGAGGCAGTGACAGAGGTGAAATCATGAGATGGCCATGAGTAATGTCAGAGCAAAAGACAAAGGGGGTAACAAAATTACAAAGAACATAGTCACTAGATGGCTTAGTGATACAGCATCTGTTGAGAGTAAAAAACATCAAATTCTTCAAGCAAGGATCTATTGACAGATTCCACAACCACCCTAATTCAATTAGGAGAAAAGTCTGAATTGTCTTCACCCACAGTGACAAACTTTGGAAAAAGACTGACATGAAATGACAGCTGAAAAATCAAAAAGGCCAGCCTAGTTTGGCACGAGAGCGACCCATGGTCCCTCACTAGACTTCACACTAGACTTTATCCCCGTTTAACTGTGGCTATCTTTATTTGTTCATTCTTCTTATGTTTTTGCAGGCATTTGTCCATTTGTCTGTCCGTCTGTCTGTAAGCAAGATAACTCAAAAAGTTGTCAAAGGATTTACATGAAATTGTTTTGGGAATATTGGTCATATCACAAGGAAAAAGCCATGAGATTTTTTTGTCTGGATGCAAATCCGAATCCAGGGATATTTTTATGGATTTGTTAAAATTACAAAATAGGACAGTTTTCACATTTTTCCTAATAACTAATAAAAGTTCTTAAAGGATTTTTACGATATTTTAAAGGGAATGCTGATCATGAGACAATGGAGAAGTGATCACATTTCAATGAGGATCAGAATCCTGATCCAAGCATTTGTTTGTGTTGCACAATATTGCTGTTTTCCACATTTTGGATAATAACAGGACTAAGAATGTTAGAACTGCAATGACAGAGATTTATGCCTTCAGAGCACTTCTTCATTTTATTTTTATTTATTTAATTGTTATTCTATGTATTTATATTTATTTTGGTATATATTTTTTATTCTATAGATATATATATATATATTTTTTCTTCTATCTCTCGTCTACACTTTGCAACAACTAGGAGAGCCCCTAGAGCACAAACGGCCCTCTGGATCCTCATCCATATTCAGATCAGTATTACACCTTGTTGAAGCTTTGTAGGTGGACGTCTTTCCCGTTCTTGCTTAATGTCTGCTCTGCTGCATTCATGTTTCCATGTGAAAATTATTTACTTTCACTTTCAACACTGAGGGAGAAACCTCGGCTCATTGGCTCAAAGTGAGCTGTGTATTTACTGGCCTTTGAGTCAAGCACTCATCAAAGCAAAGCACTACGTGCCTGTTTCTCCACCTGTACAATAAAGCAGTTGATGTAGTGTTCACAAGGGGAAATGGGGCATAAAATTACATTTTTAGTTGATGCAGAGTGGACAACGCTGTGAGATGCAGTGCGACATCCTCCCCTCTAGTTCAGTTAGGACACAGTGAAATGATGACTGAGCTTTGTTGTGTATTTGCACTGTGAAAAGAGCTACAGACACAGTAATGCAAATAAGGTGGTAGAGTGCACTATGGTGTAGGTAGGGCATAGCTTCAGTGTTGAAGTATATACGCCTCTTAAAGTTTGTGAATGTGCAGACTGGAATTGGGCCGTTGTGACTATGACATTACTTTGATGACAACATGACAAAGAGGTAATGAGTGTTTAATCAATGATGACTTATTTTATCTTACCCTCTCTTTGCCTTCCTAGTACTCTCCAACCATGACGATGAGTGTGTGACCCCCTCCTGCCCACTCAACATTATTTGCCATCATTCCGAGGATCTGAACTCACTAAAGGACACGGCCAAACACATCAGCACCAAATCAGGGACAGGCGCCATTTTGGTTCCACTTTTATCGCCAGAATGCTGATCAGAGGAAAAAACAGAAGTGGCTGGCGACTACTGCTCCTTACTCAAATGAAGGACGATTTTCAACATTTATCACAACCCCTCCTGAGTGTGACAAAAACCAGCTACTGAAAATGCATACAAGACACGTTTATGTTCTTTGCAGAGCCCCCTTAAATCCTCTCAGACCCCCCATCCCCATTCTCAACCCAAGAGTGAAAAGAAAAAAAATGGTTGAAGTTTACCTCTTGTACTTTTTAATTATTGCTTTGCGTTGCAAACTGTGCAGGATATGTCTCAGCTTTTGTCACTTAAAAACACTGGAGAGTGTGTATATGCATTGTGAGCTTGGAAAGTCTATGTCTGGTCATTTTTACTTCTCACCATGCATACTATGTCACTAAAGTCAGCTGACTTAGGACTCAGATTTTTGCCTTTTACCTTGTGGTCACCTTAATGAATTGTAAACCATTCTTACTATTTCCCACCCTTCTATTTAAATGAGGTCTATGCGGGAGAAGACAGGAAACGTGACTTTTATTGTGACGACCAAGTCAGATTAATCCTGTTGATCACCTCCCCCTCGTCCTGTTTTTTGACAGCAATGCGGGCCCACGCTCTTTGCTCTTTTGATTCAAACGGCTCCATAGCTGTTGCGTTCTGTTATTAAGGGACTCCAGACGACGTGAGTGCATGAACGCTGAGAATCTGTGTACAACATACTACCTAGTGCTGCTCTTCTCTATGTGGACACCTGCTTTAAAGATGTGGTGTATATCTCTTTACCTGTCTGTGCTTAACACTCTGTGCTCTTCATCGTCGTAGCCTTCTGTGTTTTTTTCCCACTTTGGTTCATTGTTATGATGAAAATGGCTACGAGCTGCCCATTTTAACCTCCTCCTGCATATTGGTCATTCATATTTACCTCCTGTATTCTTGGTCGTCTCCCTTTATCCCCCCCTCGCCCCAATCCCAAACATTTATTTTTTTTAATATTTTGATACAATCTTTGACTACATATATTGCCCCAGTTATTCAGATTCAGTCAAAGCTTTCTAAACCGATTCTAGTAGGCATCATTATAAACTTAGCGGCAGTCTTGTAATGTGATGAGAATTTTTGTTACTTTTTTCTTCTCCTGTGAACATTATGCATTATAAACATCTGTCCTATGTTGCCTTTATTTGCTGATATTTTTTTATTTCAAATTGAGGAAAGATTGCTTGTTAATATAATTTTACAATAACTTAACCGCTTGTCCTGTGTTTGGTGTTTATTTGGATCACATTTTCAGAGACTGAACAAAATCGAACAAATTAAGAAAATCTTCAAAAGGTTGTTGAGACTTCCCCTTGAACATTTTTATCAACACCCCCCACACACACACACAAACCTCAAATTTACTGAGTTACTTAGGAATTTCATCCAACATATCTTGATGAAAAAAAATCTTGAAAACTCTCCAGAGGTCACATGTTCAGAACACATGTTTGATTTTTTTTTTTTTTTATTTAAAAAAAGATGTGTGCAGTGCATGGCCTGTATACAACCCCTAAAGGTCCCATGTCCTGGTGAATTTGACTGTTTACATTAAGTCTTGGGTGACTGCTACGCAAGAATTTAATTCAATTTGAATTAAAAAATGAAAAATTAAATCTCTGTAGAAGATCAGATGAAGCTCTTTTTCCTCCCCTTTGGAAATACTGGGATCTGAGGGAGCAGAGAGGCTTTGATAATGAGTTCTGTGCTGAGTGGCAACTCAAACGATGTCGGGGTGGATGTGTTTCAGGCTGTGGAGTGGACTTTCAAAACAGTCATGGCGTCTGCTCAGGTGTAGGTGGAGGCTGTATAGCTATTACATAATAAACCACAGTAAGTAAAAAAATAAAAGGACTGTTTTAAAGGGAACTTTCAGAAGCAGCATAGCACAGTTCTTCATGAACTGAAAGTTTAGTAAAAGCTGTCATGTTCTGCTCCCCAAACCTGCTCTAACGACAGTTTTATTTATTAAGTTTGCACAATAAGTGATTACATAAGATCAAATTGGAAATGTTTAAAAAAAAATGTGTCAGCAGAGGTCAAGAAGCCATCAGGCTTATGTAAGGAACCTCACCTTTCTATGAGAAGAAAATTTTTGAAAAACTATCAAGATTTTGACATTAAAATTAGACGACATTTCAACATTAAAATTAGAGAAAACTGATTTTGCAGTACATGGGACCTGTGTGAAAAAGGGTGTGAACAATCTCTCCTGCTTCTTCCATCTTGTAGAGAATGTGTCCTCAGACTTTCAGCTCTTTTAATTTTCCCCATGTGACATCATTAGGGATGTACATCTCAAGATGGAAGATACTCTCTGAGCCAGTTGTTTGTTCGGCCCACAGCCAGAGCCAGTGGACAGGGCATGCTTAGGTGCTGCCACAGTAAACTTTAAGTGTCCCTGTCCACAGGCAGCAGATTTGGTGCTGGCAGCACTTATTTTCCATTCAAAACCATCATAGTCCAAAGCGTCCTATTATGCTCCTTACTCAAATGAAGGACGATTTTCAACATTTATCACAACCCCTCCTGAGTGTGATATAGGCAGGTTCATATCTAATAAGGTTTTGTACCTGGTAAAGTTTTGAGTCAGAACTGCCCCCAGTACTTTAGTTAAGGTGGAAGTGATCTTATTCTGATCCATGTTTTTAGGAAGAAAAATGAAATATCTTCATACAGTAACTTTGCAGTGCAGCTGGATCTGCATGATTACTTTGTTGTCATGAGACAGATCCTAGTGAAATAAATTCTGTGTAGTATAAACTGGACTGTTTATCTGGTGTGTCAGGTCACACACAGAGGAGTTAAGATTACTGCTCCCTCAGTGCGGAGCAGGGGGTGCTGTGGTCCACTGACACACACCAACAGTAAAAAGTCCAGCAGGGAGGGAGACTGCTTGGCAGGAGACCCCTAAGCAGTTCAGCCTGACCTGCTGGACAGTAGAGTGTGAAGGGGGACTCAGTGTTTCAGCATTGTTACTCAAATTAATCCAAACCAGGAAACTCCAGAGGATTATTAGATCAGTCTCAGGGGTTATGGGGTTTTCATTCTTGTTAAAGCTTGTGAAAGGATTTTTTTGGATGCTTATGAAACAGATTGAAATTTATGCTGCTAGTTTTATGACCCACAAAAATAAGCTAGAGACAAGATTTTCTCTGAATGGTTATCATATATATATAATTATATATATTTGTGTTTAGAAAATGCCACCTGCACCTGCAGAACAGGTAACGCTGTCCACAGGACAGTGCCAAAGTCTGCCCAATCACTGAGTATCTAGCCCTGTTCCTGCCTGTCATGACATGAATCTGACTCTGGCTCTGCTAACTCAAACATGCACAGCAGAGCTGGGCGGATCTGGCAAAGACAAGACGGGCCCTCCATTGTTGGAATAATGTGCTATTATTATTAAGCTATAAGGGAGGCTCAACATTCATGCAAATGGGTGTTGTTTCAGCACATTAAACAGATACAACCATACTGCTTAATGTTTTACATACTGAAGTTATATACAAATTATGTATGTACCCCCTTCTTTTTCAATTCCAACATGACAACTGAACAATTCCAACATGAACAGTTCGCAAAAATTAAGAAAATGTGACAAAATCTGTCATATCGGATAACAATGTGAGCCCACTGCAACAGCATTCTCTTGGACTAAGTGCATTAGAGCAACAGCAAACTAGGTCTCCTGTAGAATTAGATGTAATGGGCTGTGAATCCACAACAAGGAGGTTACTGGTTTGAATGTGTTGGTCAGGGCCTTTCTGTGTGGAGTTTGCGTGTTCTCCCCATGCATGTTTGGGTTCTCTCCGGGCACTCTGGCTTCTTCCCACAGACTTCAAACAGACTACAACATCATCAGGTGATGTGAACGGTTGTTTGTCTCTTGATGTGGTCTTGCAATCGGCTGGCAACTGGTTCAGTGTGTACCCCGCCTCTAGCCCAGTGTCAGCTGGGATAGGCTCCAGCCCCTGCAACCCTGACAGGGATAAGCTGTATAGATCATGGATGGATATTTTGTGATTATGTCTGTCATTGGGACAGAGAATAAAGTTGATCCATGTTACAATAAATAGACTATTTAGTTAAAATATGATATAGTGGCCTACTAACAGTGTTGTGATATATCAAGATGTAATGTTACCTCAGCATTGGATTATGTATTGTGGCACCAGTTTCTTGTTGCTAAAACCCATATAGTTGGCTGTAATTGTTTATATGGAATGGTTATGATCATTTCCAAGTGTATTTAAATATAAATGTAAACTGTTATTTTCTAACTGGAGAAAATGAGATGGTTACTGCCTGACCGTTGAACAGCCCATGGAAAGTTCTGTCTGGTATGGTCATTACAGGCCAACGAGATAATGTATTTATTAGGCTCCTCTGTGTAAGAGTACAACACATAACTCAAGGTAGTTTGTAAAACAAACTCTTGCTAAAACCTGTGAAGTCGCTACAGTATCTATTACCAAGGAGCAGCATGACTTGCCTTGTGGAGTCAGATGTTAAGACCACATCTGGCTTGAGTGACATCCTTGTATTATGCTCTGGAAACTTTAGTTGCCTCCCGAGGTCCACCTTCAGTTGCCAGGGCCAAGCTGAGGCTAGCAGCCCAGTTCAGACTTAGTGCCCTGATAAAAGTGATGTCGTGCCCTGCTGGGAGCTTATGTTTACTTTGCTGGATTCCCGAGCACATGGTGTCAGCTACTGCCTTCAGCATCCGGTCACAGAGCCAGGTGTGCCTCCCCCTCTTAAATTATGATGTTGAATATTAATCATATTAAGAATAATCAACAGTGTACAACAATATGACCCTGTGGCAGTGTAATGAAAATATTAAGACCCTCTTGATAACCAAAAAAGCCCATCCAAATGTCATGATAAAAAATGAACTTTGTTCAGCTTCTCTGGTAAAACAACTTATACAAATATTACCCAAAGTTCTTGGGTAACCATTAGTAACAGATACAGATAAAATTCTTACTTCACATCCCTTCAGGCTATTATCTCTGAATGAGCAACACATGAATCTGCTCATGCCTATTTCTAACTGAGTCTGCTTTAAGAGTTTGGATCAGCCCATGATTGAGACAGCTGAGGTCATCAAATTAAATCATTATTATATTTCAGACAATCTCATTATGAATATGATGTAATTTTGGTGAGCTAGATCACTCTGTAGGATGTGATTTCTGCGGAAAATCTGCCTCATGTCTCTCAGGTCTCCTCCTCCACATTATTTCAAAGGCTGCGTGTCGCCCTCTGGTGGTGATCAGTGAACCTCCCCTGCTTCACACAGACCTCTGGCCTGAACTCATTCACTCTCCCTAGAGAGCACATCACACAAGTGTGCCTCAGTTTTAGTTCAGGATTGAGATGTGAACACGAACAAAGGTCTGTGGTTTGGGGGAAGATCTGACCGTGCTCTGGTTCCTGTCTAACAATAGGAAACGAGGTTGAGAGGCTGCTGGCTGCTCTCCACAGGATGTGAACAGGCTGGGCATGAGCCAAACCTGCTCTCCAACTCCAGAGCCACACAGCTAATGTTATGAAAGCCTCAGCCACACAAACACAGCTTTGTTCATTTTCAAATCCAAGAGGTAGAGTTCGTTCACAACCAAACCCTACAAATAGCTCTGTAACTCCAGGTAATAGTCCCCCCCAGAAGATACCCTGTTGGGACTCATATTTACCAGTGCCATGGGTTTCCAGCAACCCCACTTCAAAAAAATAAAACTGACACTTTAAGGCAGTTATGAAGGTAAAAGGAGGTCCAAATCAGTGATGGTAAAGTGTACCTAATAAAGTGGCAGGTGAGTGTATAAAAATGCATCAGATTGAAGAATATAAAATAAGGTATTAAAAACTATTATCTTATAGGAACTGTGTTATAGCACTAAGCTTGACCCTTCTCCTCTGTAGTCCTCAGTGGTAGAACAAGTTTGAAGGTTTAATGACCCAACTCTTTGTGAACAACTCAGCACTGAATATGTTGATGCTTAAAAAGATGTAGATGTCAATAACATGAGGATATGATGATGATATTGGGGTAACTTTTCAAGATTTTCTGCCTATCGCTTGGTTGGAAAAAAAGAATAGGCACTGCCTCGATCTCTACATGGCAGCCCCCGTGTCCAGTCTTGAAACAGTTGTTGCACTTACCTGTTGTTTCCTGGTTCTTGCTTGTGTTTTACTTACTCTCAGATGTATGTCGCTTTGGACAAAATTATAATAATAATTATACGTCTGATAATTGTTCCATTGTAACACTGTGGCATGTGCAGAACTAGTCAAGTTACAGTATCCATCATGCTTACTCACAAAGTAGAGAAACTTTTATCGAATAAAAAAGTCCTTGAAAAGCAACACCTCTCTATTTGGTTTAAACAGTGATTATAATCCATCCGTGTTATAATTACAATACAGATGGATTATACATAACACAGTTCATACAGTATAATCTAAAAGACAAAGATTAAACAGCTAACAGCCTTTCTACAATGATCCAAAACACACATGTAAGTGTGTTTGTATAGTTGAACTTCCCGACCCTGTTACAGTATGTTTATCATTTATCACTTCCAGACCAGACAGCAAATAACAGCCAGATCCTCAATCTGAGGTTAAAAATGTTGTTTATGTCAACACTGTCAACACTGAAGCCTTGCAGATTTTGTTCTAATACAAAAAGCTCAGAGGAAGAAGAGCTCTGTAGAGATAGAAGCAATTTTATTTAGTAGGAATGGAAAAGAGAGAAGTAGGATGAGTCGAAGGAAATACAGATGTGCAGAAAATGATTACTTTTATACATTGATACTTCTCATTAAATGTTTTTGACTGAAAATATGCAGAGCTGAGAAGAATGCCTTTTAACATTATGAAACATACAAACCAAAATAGCTTCACCAATCAGCCACAAAGGTGGTATATTAGTTCAATTTAAACCGTAAAGATGGTCATGAGGTTGTTTTTACCATTTACAATTGTTGACATGGTCAGCAACAAGAAAATTCTCTTTTATATTCATCCCTGGTGTCCTAGTGGGAGTTGGTGGTGCATTAAATCAGAAGGGTTCCCAATATACTGCACCCCTTGCATAGGTCAGTTTGAGCAAAATATTTGGCAAATCTTTTAGAATAAAGCACTCCTGTATGACACATGCTGACACAATTTCAGTAATAAATGTAAATAAAGAAAATGCAAAATGATCAGCTTATGGAATGGATGACTCAAATTGGCAGATGACAGAATAAATTGAGTATTTTGATGGTGTAAAAACACAAAATTCTCTGTGGGCAGCAGGTGGATATGCGGTACATCTTCAGGAACAATCAGTATAAAGATAAATTCATGCTAAAAGAATGAAAATAGTTTGTTCTGTCTACACCAAAATTAAGGACATATGTGCGGATCAAACATATTTTCCAGTCTCAGCCAATCTGGTATTCTTCCTCTAGCCACTGAGGTTCACTGATTAAAAAAATTAAAAAAGAAAAGTGGAAATCTAATTTTCCCCTGAAATGGTCAAAATACATTGAATAAAGCATTATTGTTTCATGAAACTGCTCGTCTACAACCTGATATATATTGCTGTGGTCAGATGAGTAAAAACTGAATTAGCTCACTAAATTTGTTGCTAAAGCTTGGAAAAGAAGACAAGATAGTTTGTTTATATAGCGCTTAGTTTTTGTTTTATTTTTTCTCTTAATTTGTTCCTTACCTGTGAATGACTGCTCTATGGTTCCTGACCCTGAATTGTTTCATGGTGTCATGTAAGCCCATCTAGGCTGGGCAAATAATTGTATTTATGACACAACAACAACAACAAAACCCTTCAAATCTCAAACTGTAATATAAAGTAATAATAATTATGACCATTTCACTAATACCAAAACATATAGAAGCTTTTAAAATACTGCAGGAAAGATGTTTTAAATAGCATAAAACCCCAAAGAGGGTCATTAGCTGGTATATTACCCTCTCAGTTTTTGTTGAAGGTAGTCAACCTTATACACATTATTGATGCCCTGGTTGTTGGTGGTGAATTACATTGAAAGGAGTTCCAACTTTTTGCGCAACCTTAATGTGCAGGCATGTTAATGGAAAGGGCAACAAAATATTAGGAATATCTTTTAAAATAAACTCCAGTAAGACATAAGCTCCCAATTAAAATGAAAATAATGAATATTTTGTGAGGTTAGCACATTTCTGACCATGTAAACAAAATGGACAATGTAAGAGTAGGATGTTTCATCCTCTGCTTTGCTTATTGATTGAGATTTTTATCAATTCCATTATTGATTACTATGGATTTCTCTAAGGAAAAAAGCAGACCTACACAGTAGCAACACGGAACACGACACTCGTGATATTAACTACTGCAGACCAATGTCTAAGCATTTTGCTTGTGTATAAACACTTCCTTTAAAATAATACTGCTACAAAAAATAGCAGATTGTGCTGCTAGCGTCATTCTATGTTAAGTTTAGTAACACTTTAAATGCCCACCATGATAACTCCTTTGACTCTTTTTGTTGATAGATCGGCTGACTGCCGGCGAAGAAGACATCCTTTATTCGTCTCTCATGGGGATCAATTGCATGTATTTATTATCTTGTATGGAATGCAAAACTAAGAAGAGGGCACTGACAAGAGTATTGTTCAACATGAAAGTAAAAAAATATCTATGCATCAAAATCATTACCGCTGATTCTCGAATTCCCGCCCTTAATATTATAGACCAACTGTACTGGATTGACCTTGACATCAAAGATGATCATAGGGTTATGTTTCTATGTTCCCAGTTTTTGACATGGTCAAAGGTGATAAAACATTTACTATCATTGATGTCCTGGTAGGTGGTGGATGTGTATTAAACCTGATGAGATTCCTACCATTTTGCAACCATCATATATGTTAATGGAGAACAAAGCCCTCCCTCAAAGGAAAAGAGGGTTAGAGCTTTTTTGGGCCTTGAGCCACTGAGGAGCCAATAAATCAATGCAAAGACAAGGTTCAACACAATTAAAGCAACAATTACCTTTTATTTAAAGTAAGATAGCACACTTTCCCTAATAAAACAGCACATGTATATTTCTGTTATTATTTCTGCCTGTTTCAAAATACAAGCCTCCTCTCATGAACCTAGTAGAAGGTATGAACCTTTATTTTTGTCATTGTCAATAAGCCTGAGCCTATCAAACTTAACCTGTAAGTCAATAATGTCAGTGTTATAAAACATGCAAAGACTCGAAAAAAACAATTTTCACCCGGCTCCATAGCTGATTGGGGCCAGGCAATGAACACTACAACTCCACAGCTACCAACAGGAGTGTGTTGATAGTTTTTAATGAATCTGGGGCCAATTACGGTGGCTTACAGGGGCTCAGCTAGCTATGCCAGTGGGCCCAATAAAGAGTGCAAAATATTCAGGGCATTTTACTGTACTCCAGTATGATGCAGCTTTCACCCAGACTTAAATAACAAATATATAATTTGATCACCTTTGACCATGTCAACAAGAATTTATATTACAGAATCATCTTTGAAGTAGAATGTAGGGTAGAAATTCTTTACTGGACTGCAAAAAAGGGAATTAAAGTCATTATACAATGACTGTTGTTCTTATGCAAGGTTGTTGCACACTTTTAAAATTAAGTTTTTGACCTTTTAAGATTAAAAAAAAAATTGTAGCATTTTTAAGTTTATGTGGGAATCATGTCTTACCCATTGTCAAGAGTTTAGATGCTCCTTTACATATTTTGCAAGAAGCCTTATAATCTTTCATATTTAAGACAAATTTCATATCAGCTTTGCTCACAGCTTGTGTCTGCTTAATTTATACACTGTCATAAATGCTGCTGTGATTGTGAACACCAAACCAACAACTTTGAACCCATTTACTGCTGAAAAAACAAAACAGGTCCAATTACATAATCGGACATATCTCAGTCAAAATGTATGACCTCATAAACCTTGTAACCTAGTTAAAAACTAGAAAAATAAAACTTTCAAAGATATTTTAGGATTTTATGAAGTTCTAAAATGTAATTTAAGGCCTTTGAAGGTTTTTAAAGATCTTCAAAAACCCTGAATGTGTGTTACATGTAAATCAAGCACTTAATGCAGGAGTCTTCAGATTATTTTTATTTCAGTATAAAGCAGAATCAATTACAAAATAACATTTTAAAGAGCTGTCAAACATAAATGCTCCTCTAGAATTCAGTGAGGGACTACTTTTAAAATAAATGTCATCAGATCACAGTTTCCAGAGGTTTTCACTGTTATCTTCATATAAAAAGTAAAACTCTGTAAAATCGCCAAAGAGCATTCATAGACAACTGAAAACTACAGAAATAACTAAAAAATTAATATGAGAATGATGAAGTGAACCTGCATGAGAAAAGTGGAAGAACAGGAGCTTCCATAGACTTAGCCTTACAGCATTCACAGTGTTCTAACTGAAGTTTCCTCTCCTGTACATGATCTGACACCTCAAAGACAATCTCCTCACTGGACTGTCTCTGTGTTTCATTTCATCAAGCTGCAGAGGCCAACGGTTTAAACTGCAGCCATCACTAAGAGACACTAAGTGCAGAGTCCCTGCTCAGAGACTGTCGTCTGAAATTAGTTTTCATTAACAGGAGAGTCTGAACGTGAGTTTAAGTTTGGACGGCTATACAGTAGAGGTGAAAAAACCACAGACAGATGTGACAGTGAAGTGATTTACGTCTTGTGAAAACAGAAAAAGCAGTATGGTGTTCTGTTACGCTGCTGATGTGTGTCGGTTTGACACTCCCATCTTCTCCTGAACCCAGAGACCCCTTCATATAAAAATGGTCGGATGGCAAAAAAAAAAAAAAAAAAAAAAAAAAAAAAAACCTGGTCAGACTTGAATTCTTACTTCATCTTCTCCAAAAATGAACGCACCTCCATTGGCTTGTAGCCCCAAGGCCCTACTTCCCCCTAGAAATGACAGAGAGAAGAATTTTAATCCATCTTCATTCATGAAATGCCAACAGAAGAACTTCAGAGACATGTTCCTGTCATGTCACATGTCTTCATTCACAGCACGCCTTGCTTGAGCCTGGCTTTGTGCCAAGAATTCATGAGTTGAGACTATTTCCCCTCCTGACACGATACCATCAAAGGAGATAGTATAGCAGCAAACACAATGCTGGTGCCACCTCGAAGCACGCGATTGCATGCAAGGTGGAGCAATGAGGATCCTCGTAACCTTAAATAAAAACAGGATCTGGACTCGGTGACGCGGGTGCAAAGTCTCACCTGGTAGACAACTTTCCCCTCCTGCAGGATGTAAAGCCTCTCAGGCAGAGAGCCGTATTTTATGGCAGCTGTGTTGGTCATTTCGTCCACGACCAGGGGACACAGCGGATCCTTCTGGAGCAGGATCCGAGCTGCAGCGAGCCTCTCCTCCAGGCTCCGGTGCTGGTTGATGTCATAGTTATTGGAGAAGGCCCAACCATCTGAAAGAGCAATAAAGAGTGTGATTTCACTGGAATGACATTGAGTGGCACCTCTTTAAAGTAAAAGAGCACATAATAAATCCTGATTTAAAACTGTTATATCACTACACCTGATGTAAGAGCAAGTTTATAAGGGCGACCATATCAGTGGACTTTGGGCATGTGCTAGAGGACCTCTAGCATAATTGATACTCATCAAAATAAAGTTTAATCATTATTGCTTGTGTAGCCATTTTTTAATGATAAGCTTACCTAACGATTGCTAGCATTAGCATTAGCCTACGAAGTGTTTCTGTTGCAAATCATAGTTTAAGCTTTAAAAAAGACACACAGATATATACGTGACTGACATTTAAAACTTTGTTAGAATTGTCCACTACACTGCAGTAGATATTTATGGTCGAACATGTTTGTGACATCCAGCCAAAATGAAAAAGAGAATGACGTTGTTTGCTAATGATCATATACCTTTTTTTCCTCCCTCACATTCGTTTTTTTATTTCCTGGTTTTATGAAATGCTGAAATTATTATACTTTAAAACCAGTATTTTATGTCAGAAGCGTTGTTGTTAATTTAAAGGTGACAGATTATGCAAATTAAGCTTAAAGGTTTTTTTTGGTGAGTGGGTGTCTGTGGGAAATAATATGAAATTGAAAATGTGATTTACTGTTTAACTGATGTCTCCATTTTGAAATTTTCAAATCATACCAAAATCTTCCAAAATACATAAGCCACCAACAAGACGAGACAATAACAACAAGTGCAAACATATTCATTCGACCACTTTATTTTTTGGCTAATTTGTCAGTTACTCCTCCAAGTCTTGAGATTGTTAAAATTTAACTCTCACTCTTTTTCTAAACCACTGAAGATATGCAGTTAATCATGAATATAGAAATAGGAAGAAAGTGTCATCAAGTGCATGCACTGACAGCTTTCGTGTGAAGCTGCTCCCTGCTGGACAAAAGACACTTTCCTCTGCTGTAGGCTGTGGCTGAGAGTACAGCCTCCATCATCACCTGTGTGTTTGACTTTGTTTTTACCTTTAATTTTCTTTCCTTTGTATTTATTTTTTATTTGAATAAAAAAGTTGTTTTCCAATTGGAACCACCAATGGGAATAGCTTTACTTTACTTCTACAGAACTCCATGTCAGACAGAAAACCCAGAGAGGAGCAGAAAGCTGATAAATGCTGCAAGATGCTCCACGGTCGTGGAGGTTTACAGGGCCCCCTAACAATATTTTTCCTTGACCTTGTGAGATTAAGTATTTCATAATGATGTAGTCTTAAGAAACACACAGAATGGAAGCAGGTAGACTCAAAAAATAAACACACTACATAAAAAACATAAACTCTGAAAACACAAATACAGACAGCTCGCCCACACACCAGCCCTTAGCTGTAGTTCAAGAAAAGGATAAAAACAGTGGCATGGCTGGAATGGTGAACCAACTTATCTAATATAAAAAAGGGAAAAATCATAACTGTTTCGGTGGGTTTACCCATTATTGAAACTCTGTAACATAACATTGACACTTTGGTCACTCTACCAATTTTGTTGTTTGACCCAATGCATTTTTTAAAATAAGACATAGAGCTGTCAAAATAACAGATATACTCTAAATAATCACAGACAGGAAATGTGATTAATGGCCATTAAATAGGATATACGTAGGTTGACTGCTCTCTGAAAGCAGCTCAATTGTGCACAAAGGCTCAGATGAAAACATACAAACAGCTCCCCATCAGATTTATTTAATCCATCTCAGTGATAAACACCATCAGCTATTGATAAATAATTGGATGATCTGCTCTTGACATCTTGTCTGCCTCTGACAAAAATAAACTATTGATCTTTTCCCTGTTGAATAAAAATCTGCTTTTGTCTCTGTTTTAAAAACATGTATAGCTAGAAAAGCACTCAGAGAGCGCAGACCTCCGCCAAGCAGCTTCGGTCCACTTTGGCGAAAATGGTCCTAACTGGCAATGTTAAAGAATCCTTTAAAAAATTCCTGGATCCAGACGGTGATCCGGATCACCCCCAAAATTTAATCAGTTCTTCCATATCCCATTTCCGACAATGCCTGAAAATTTCATCCAGATCCTTTTAATACTTTTCAAGTTATTTTGAACACAAACAAAGGCAAACAGACAGACAGATAAACGCCGGCAAAAACATAACCTTCTTGGCGGAGGTAAATATTGGTTTGGTTCACTCTCTCACCTCCAAATACTCCAAAATGCAGAATTGTGGGCACCGTTTTAACCCACACCATCATATCACCTCCATTTTCGCTTCTTTACATCTGCTCCCTGTTAGTTTTAGAATTGATTTTAAGATCTTTCTTATTATTTTTAAATCACATATGGGTATGGCTCCAAGCTATATTACAGAATCATTAACCCCTTATGAGCTCAACCCCTCCTGGTTGCTCCAAAGTCTGGCATCTTCAAAATCACTTCTAAAAATTCAACTTTATAGACCTGTTTTTGTGTGATGTTGTCTCTCTATTCCTGCTTTACTTTCTCTATAGCCTCTAATCTTTCTTGATCATTACCTCCACTAAGGAGGTTATGTTTTTGCCTGGATTTGGTGATTTGTTCGTTAGTTTATAAACAGGAAATCTAAAAAGTAAGGACCACAATTTGACGAAATTTTCAGGGAATGTCAGTCTTGGCACAAGGAATAAATGATTTAATTTTGGAAATGATCCAAATATGGATGTGGACTCAGGATTTTAAAGCATTTATTGATAATAAAGAATGGGGCAGTTTTCCACATTTTCACCAATAACTTAATAGGATCTCAATGGCTTTTAATGACATTTTCAGGAAATGTTGGCCATGGCACAAAGGAGAAGTAATTAGATTTTGGTGGTGATACAAATCTAATTGATTTGAACACTATGTAAGCAACAACGAGAAAAGAATCCACAAACCGTGGAGGTATTAAGAGTGAAATTCTTCCCCAAACACGTGTTGTGTTTCTAAACGGTGAGGAATCTCCATCATCATCTTTTACACTTTATACAATAAAGTGTTACTGAGCATGGCGTCCCCAGTCTTCTATGCCCCTGTCTCAACTTTTTTTGAAATATGCTGCAGACATTCGTTTTAAATGAGCGTAATAAAATTCCCTTAATAGATAGAGCAATAAAAATCATATCTTTGAGCTGTAACCTAATACACATTAAAACATTGCAAACCACCAAAGTTTTCATTCACATTCCACGCAATGTCCCAACTCTTTTGGAATTGAGGTTTGTAGAAACAACCTAAAGGCATAAGTCTATCAGTAATACTGATAACTCTTTTAAACTGACTGACAGCACTATTAATGATACACAGTAAATCACCTTTTATGGCTTCACCTAACAGCTGACACCCACCTGTTGAATGAGCCTCTGCGATGTAGATCACAAGAAAGTCAGCCACATCGCTGAAGTCCCTGACGAGTTGCTTGAACTCCTCAAGTTTAAAGATAAACGGGGGTCAGGTGCAACTCCCGAAACTCAGCACCAGCGGTCTGTTCCCTGTAAACACAAAGAGGCAATTTTAGTGATTTGAAGGCCGATAAAGACAACAGCAAAGAGGATTCTTAGGCTTGTTTTAAGGGCTTCTTAAGTACAGGAGCTAGAAAATCTTCAGTCATTCTTCTAACCAAAGAGAGACAACAATGTTTCAATTACACAAATATAAGTGCAATGTTCTGACAGTGGTCAAAACTGTCAAGGAGTGAAGGTTCACCCACTTCTCCATAAAATGCCCACTAATATGTGGCATAGAGACAGCGCCAGGAGTTTGCTTGTAGTTTTTACTGATATTCTGAAAGACAAAAGATTTTGTTTTTGCTAATTTGCTTTGTGTCCGTTAAGAAACGCAAAAAGATGTTAGAAACATTGGGAAAGGGAGTACGAAGGAATTTGCCTGCAAAATAACTTTGAAACACAGTATTCAGTTACTAAAATAACACAGAAATGTCCTGACAATGTCTAATTTACACAAATAGGCTGGCAATACTACACTGAAGAAAATTCAATACTGGAGATTCAAGATATCGGATTTTTGCCAATATCCAATGTGCTGATATTTCCAGACTCATTATCGCTGATCCTGATATTAATATCAATTTTTAAGAGTAGAAAGTCTCTATTTAACTTGAACTGTTTCTTTCATAGTTACAGACTATTTGTGTTAGAAACAGATGTGAAGCACAAAAAAATAAGGATAACACTTTTGATTTACTAAAACGGATATTCAGTGATAAAGTAAACCATACTGGTGCATTTGTTCATTTTACCATTGAATGAGATATATAAGGACAATCTGTACGGCTAAAACACTGGCTGTACATAAGGCCAAAAATTCACATACCAGCCAATATCAATAAGAACTAATTTTTTTATTCCTATTTAAAAATAACAGAAAATATATTATGAAACTAGAAAAGCACTCAGAGAGTGCAGACCTCTGCCAAGCAGCTCAGTTCCAGCAGTGCCTTTTCCACAACCCTCTTTTAAGAAACAATTCTGGATCACCAGATCCAGACCAAACTCCGCACGGGACTTGGGTGGGCGATGCGATCTCGGTCGCCCAAGTCGCGTTTGGTGTGAACGTACCTTTAGGGGCATGTTTTCACCCCTTCCCCTTGGCCCTCAAAACAGAGGGCCAAGGGGAAAGGGTAGATAAAGGGGTAAGGCGAGGGGGAAGGGCTAGGGGGTACAGGTGGGATTCACCCTAGATCCTCCCTGTGACCGTAGGTGAAGCTCAGGGTCGGACAGACATCTGCTACACAGTGGAGTACGTGTCTGATGTAATGACGCACCTTTCATGAACCTGCGGACACTCGACCTCTCTCCCTCCATGGTGACCACAGGTGAGTCTGGAGCTCTTTCTCCAACAAAAGCTTCTTGTCCGAGTGACAGCCACATGTGGTAAGACGCTGCTTTGAGAAAGGCCATGGAGCAGAAAGTCTCACCCCAGTCTTCATACTTGAAGAGAGGGTTCTGGGTCATGGTGCTCCTTTCACCCATTTTCAGGATGATCTTCTTAGCGAGGCTGGGTGAGATGAATTTCAAGATCAAGAGGATGAGGTTCACTCCTATCAAGAAGCAGAATAGTCCTGCTGTCGAAAAATACATCATCGCCTTTTGGAGCAGCATGTTTGCTCCTCGGTGGAGAGCTCCTCCGTCTCTGTGGTCGTCTGTCGTCGGTTTGACTGTGAACGCCCACTCGGCTAAAGTTCGTTTTCAGATGCCTTCAGGGCCCCTGTCTGCGGTCGGATTTGATACGTTTCATGTACTAAACAACACCGGAGAGCAGTTGATATGTATCCTGTGTCATCATTATATAATATCAATAACAGCAAACACCTTCCAATATTGCTGAATGAGGGCAGCTATTTTATATTCGCATATTCATACAAAATAAATA
Organism: Cetoscarus ocellatus; assembly: GCA_037902135.1. Classification (NCBI taxonomy): domain Eukaryota; kingdom Metazoa; phylum Chordata; class Actinopteri; order Labriformes; family Labridae; genus Cetoscarus; species Cetoscarus ocellatus. Next base: position 94,780 of record JBAMNC010000606.1, read on the forward strand.
TTATTTCATTATATATACTTTTCCCTCCCACATTGGGTCATCCTAAGCCTTTAAAGTTTTAGTTTAGTGTAAGCACACAAATCTCCAGACAGTTAAGTCAATGCAAAGTATTTTCTATTTAGTTCTTACTAATAGTTGAAACGTTTATCTCTCTGGACTAAATCAATAAACCAAACAGGAAATAAGATACATGTGTCACGCACAATATGTACAAACCAACCATTAGAATGGCAGAGATGGAAAAGGAAGGTTATTTAAGTGTCTTTGAATGTGGTATGGTTGTTTATTATTTCAGAAACTAATCTGATAAAATTTAATTATTTTGTGCTTGGGTTAAAAACAGTGTTTGGATATGTTTTAAGATCTTTTAATTGTATTTTTTTCCTTTTGTATATTTTATGCTTCTTGTTGTAGATGTACTGCTTTTTTGTTATTTTTGCACATGTTCTTGTGCTTCGTTTTCTATATTCCCATGTGTATATACTAAAGTACTTTGTAAACCTCTGTAAGGGTCATTTACAAAAAGAATTATTATTAAAATATTTTAAATGATATACCCAGATTTTGCTCACACAGTTGCTACTAGGGTTTTTGGAGAATGGCCCAAAAGAATAAATATCCAAGTATCTGGGTGAAATGCCTTGCTAACGCCAAAGGTCTGAAGAAATGGCGAGAGTGACTGAGGATGACAGAGAGGAAACAACAACAACTGAAATATTGTTGTTTTAACCACCTGTTAAAAAAAGGTATGCAGAAGACCAGCACCAATCTTGGAACAGAATTGGGTGCAGGTGCTGAAGACCAAGTGGATGCCACTCCTGTCAGCTAAGAACAGGAAATGGAGGCTACACTTCAAATGGAAAGATTGGAGGAATATTGCCCAGTCTGATGATTCTCCATTTCTGCTGCCATTTTCAGACAGTAGGGACAGAATGTGGCATGAACTGCATTAAAGCATGCATCCATCCTGACTTGTATCAACAATCCAGGCTGTTGGTCGTGCAATGGTATGGGGGACATTTTCTTGGCACACGTTGGGCCCCCAAGTACCACTTAAGCACTGTTTAAACACCACTGCCTACTTTGAGCACTGTTTCTCAAAATGCCTATCTCCTTATGACCACAGTGCACTAATCTCCTGATGGCTTCTTCCAGCAGGATAACCCACCATGTAGCAAAGCTCAAGTGATCTCAAACTGGTTTCTTGAACAAAACAATGACTTTGCTGTACTCCAGTGGTCTCCACAGTCACCACATCTCAATCTAATAGAGCATTGGGATGTGGTGGAACAGAAGATTTGAATCATGGGTGTGCAGCTGACAAATTTTGCTGTAACTATGCTATGCTATCATGTGAATAAGGACCAAAGTCTCTCGAGTATATTTCCACTAGTGTATCTGGGAAAGAGTCCATAGAAAGTGTTTGGGGTGGCAGAACCTTTCAGAAGCATATCCTGCAGGTGATCAGACAATCGTTCTGTCAATCAACATTTATCACGAGCCAATTAGATAATGTCGTAGGCAGGAGCTACTGCGCTACAGAACGTGAGCTACTTTGTAAAACAAACTCTGGTCAAAACATGGAGCGAAAATATCCTAACTATAGAGAAGTTGTAATGTTGGTATTTGTTTTTCATGTAATAAAGAAATGCAGTCATGATCCGAAAAAGCTGCTACTGACACTGTTAGTATTTATGCTAAACCCTGTATGAGCAGTCACTTTCTGCTGTTGTCTCTCTCTTAGCTCTCACCTCTTCCTGCTCTCGAGGACTCTAATTGGGCCGTGCTGCTTTGGGCTGAGCACAAACGCTGTAAATTGAAGCTTGGCAAGATGGATATACCTGACTACAGACATTGAATCAGGCAGGTCCAGCTGTTGTGCAAGGTTACGTCTTCCCAGTGGTTAATCTAATCTAGAATCTCATGGAATCTAGGGTCAGAGGTCAACTGCAATAAAATGTCTATCCAGCTTATTGATTTCTGTTGGATCCAGTACACTTCTACACAGATATAACTATGGCTTCATGTCATTTAACATGGTCATGACACAGCTAAGTATGGTTCAGCTGCTGTAAGCTGTTTGACAACCAACCCCAGACTATCAAGTCATTAAACTTCCTGATGGTCATTTCTCATGTCAAGCAGTGCATATGATCTTCAAGATGCACCTTTTGTCTAAATCCTCTCTGTGACCGTAGGTGAAGCTCAGAGTCAGACAGAGATCTCAGTGACATCTCTGATGACATGACGCACCTTTCATGAACCTGCAGACACTAGACCTCTCTCCCTCCATGGTGACCACAGGGGAGTCTGGAGCTTTTTCTCCCGCAAAAGCTTCTTCTCCAAGCCTCAGCCACGTACGATGACAGATTGCCTTAAGAAAGGCCAGGGAGCCGAAAGTCTCACCCCAGTCTTCATACTTGAAGAGGGGGTTCTGGGTCATGGTGCCCTTTTCACCTATTTTCAGGATGATCTTCTTACGCAGGCTGGGTGAGATGAATTTCAAGATCAAGAGGAAGAAGTTTATTCCTATCAAGAAGCAGAACAGTCCTGCTGTCAACAAATACATCATCGCCTTTTGGCGCAGCATGTTTGCTCCTCGGTGGAGAGCTACTCCCTCTCTGTGGTCGTCAGTTGTCAAACACAGAAACATGCAGGTCTGACTGTGAACGCCCACTCGGCTAAAGTTCGTTTTCAGATGCCTTCAGGGCCCCTGTCTGCAGTCGGACATTATATATTTCATGTATTAAATAACTCAGGAAAGCAGTTGACATGTATCCTGTGTCATCATTATATAATATCAATTACAGCAAACACCTTCCAACATTGCTGGCGCTCCGTCATGGTTATTGTAGAAAGTAGGATAAACGAGTGCAGCTATTTTAAAGTTTGTTGCAGTCATTACAGAGAGAGTTGTGGGTTTCAGTCACAATTTTATCTTTACCCTTTAAAGTTTTAATAAAGCTTTTGCAGACAAAGACGTCAAACATTTTAGTCATTGAAAAGTACTTACACTTTGGTCTATACTTCTCATTAAAAAATACATATATAAATTAAATTATGACTCCAATGTTAAAGAGAATGTACATATCTTCTCACACAACTTTTAATGCTGTATGCTAAATAAACTTGAGAAAACACTGACATATCTTGAATAAGGGGCATGGCCTGTGTATTTTCTTGATTTATCAATACCCCTATTAGCTGTGGTGCAGCCTGACTTTCTCTCTGACTGGAAACTGCAGAACTGACCTAATGAATTCCACAAGGGTAGCCTATTTTTTTTTATTTTTTATCTTAGATAGCTTATCTTTATACTAACCTTACTGATCCAACAATATGAGAGAACATAGCCTATATCTGTGTTTATACACAACTATTTGTAGGAATTTTGGAGAATGCTCCAAAAAAGAGAAAATACCATTTCTTGTTGATGTCTGAGATCAGAGAAGAATGTTGAGAGTGATTCAAGATCATAGAAAAACAACATTAATATTAACATTATCGAATAACTGCTTATTACAACCAAGGTATGTAGAAAAACAATTCACAAGTTGAATCTTGAAGCAGAAGGACATCAGCAGCAGAAGACAACACAGGGTGACATATCTGTTGGCTTGAACAGAGAACAGAGACTACAATTAGCATGGGTTTCCCAGATACGTACGATTAAAAAAAAAAAAAAAAGTCAGTAAACAAGCATGGATCCATCCTGCGTTAAATGAAAGGCTCAGGCTGCTGGTGGTGATGAGATGTAATGGTGAAAGTGACTTTTTTTTTTTTTGGCACACTTTGTGCAATCACGTACCAAAAGAGTGGTGCAGGTATGATGTGTTTATGTGGGCTAACGCAGAAGTGAGCATTTACTGGTTCCATCAACTGCAAGCCTACTAAAAGCCTATGGGATTTTTGATTTGTGTTTTGGAGCATTGCTGATAATAAACTCTGTAGCTAATGATAAACTATGAAACCTACCTGTTCTGCTCTTTGTGACAATCCTAACAAACTAACCTACTTTTTCAAGCTTAATGGAATCTGCAAAAGTAAAGAGCTATTAATAAGCTACCATGAACTACAACATGGCAGTTCAACTTTGAAACAACCACAGTATTTCCAATATATAACATTTTATTGTAACCTATTGTTTGAGAATTTCCTTATAATCAAGTTACCTGATCAAGTTGGTCATCATGGCTGTGGTAATAGCTTATACATTATTTTATTAAAAAAAAAAAAAAAAATCAAAAGGCTTGCTGCCAGGTCCCTGCACATTTTTGTACTCCTTGTTAGCAGTTAGCAACTGTCGTTTAAAGACACAACAATGGTCTGATTCAATAGCAAACAACATCAGATGCATTTTATTTTTTCCAATAAAACATTAAAAATGTCATGTATTCACCTGGAACTTTTTTCTAGGCACTTAACTGAAACCGACTTTCTAAATGCCCTTTACTCTGGGAGGGTTGGGACCCAGGAAGTGCTAAAGTCTAACTCACTACTGCATTTTTGGACTCATTGCTGCATCACTCGATTGAGCATTGTTTAAACACTATTGTCGCTGACCATGTCCTTCCCTTTACGGCCACAGAGTATTCATCTCCTGATAGCTTCTGCCAGCAGGATGATGAGCCATGTTACAAAGCTCAGATTAACTCATACTGGTTTCTTGAACCCAACAATGAGTTCACGGTAGCCTACTCCAATGAACTCCACAATCACCACATCTAAATCTGATTGAGCAATTTGTGGGGAGTGGTGGAACAGGTTTGCATCATGGATGTACAGCATCTGCAGACAGGGGCCCCGAAAAGGGGACAACAAGGAGAAGGATTCTAGGGGCGCATGATTGACAGGGGCCCAGGGAGGCCCCCAATACAGTATTGTATAATACTGACAAAAAAATATCTCACTTTACAATAAACTACAATTACACATATATTTAATTTACTATGTAGTGGTAACACTAAGCTTATTTGTTTTTGCAAAACATCTCTGGGAGCAAGAAACGAAAACAAAAAAAAAAAGGCTCAGACAGGAGAAGGAAAAAGGGGTCGACAGTATGACACCCGGTTCGTCCATAGGCAAGGTGGGTCTGTTAGTGGTTCATGTGATGGAAAGTTCTGGAACATTGGCCTGTTGTCTATTCTTAACTCTGTCCATAGTTTATGAACCAGCTCACTTTTCTCCCCATATTAACTCATGTTTCTGAAGGAAACTCTGGACATTTTTCTGTTGTCTTATTCAAATAATCAATGCAGGCAAACGTTTAGCATGCTGCTATGCCCATAGTCAATCATTTTCCCCCTACAGACACGTCAGGAGGAGCAGCAGCTGTTGCAGCTGTCTGTCGGTCCCCCCCGCCCCACCTGAACAAGCCCAGGTACCCCCTGAGGAAGGAGGTGAGCAGCTGTGTGTTAAATTAATAGATTATTATGGAGAAAAAACATAAAAGAATAAAAAAATTGTTCTGAAATTTAAAAAAAGCCTATAGTCTGTATTTATTTCAGAACGATTTTAATGATTAAAAAAGCATCAGCTGTCTGTGAAATATAATGTTTGTTCAGTAGTTTGGGACTCTGCTCTGCAGCAGGAACAGAGAACTTTTGTAGTTCATGCAGACTGGGAGACTGCTCTCAATCCAACCAGAGAAATATTTACTTTTTCTGGAAATCAGAAGATTAAATAGCAACAACCATATAGCCTCATATATGTATTTTTTCACCACAAATCTCATGCCATCACCTGTGAGCCTAGAGTTTTGGAGATAAATTAAACCTGCATGTGGGGCTACAAGGGGGAGACAGTGAGCAGTGGAGTATTGGTAGCAAAATCACATTTTCCATTGTTATTTTTGGTCAAATCCCTGAAAACACCTTTCGCCTACCAAGTAACCGCCATGTTGTTCTTTCCACAAATATGAGAATGATAGTCAAAAATATCATTAAAATGCAGTTTTATGTAAAACAGTATCAAAATTTGGGCCAATAGGTGGCCCAGTAAGATTTCTTTTCATGGGTCCCGAAATCCCTAGCAGTACCCCTGTCTGCAGCAACTGGGCAACTACCATATCAATAAGGACCAAGTCTCTGAGGTTTCCAGTGCCTTGCTGAATCTATGCAATAAAAAATAAGGCAGTTCTGAGGGCAAATGTGGGGCCAACCATGGTACCTAATGAGGTAATGAGTCCTACAAGGCGGGAGTAAGATAGCATTTGGCATTTGTGGCTACCTTGTCTCTTAGTCTCTTGTTAAACCTGGCACTCGCCTTTCTAGTAAGATTCTATCAAAGAGATTAAGTTAGATTCTATCAAAGCACCCCATTTTTTTACGCTATCTTGACTCCTGATTTTATTTCACTTGTGAATCAGTGCATGGGATCTTCATTGTAAACCAGTTAGTGGACTCAAAGGCTGCAAGCTACACTTTCTGTTTTTTAATAGAATAACATTGGCAGGAGGTGTAATTACTTCAGTTTAATGAGAAAGACTTTGAAATAAAAGTCAGTGGACAAGAAACTGACATTTTTTAGCAGTAGGGTTTTTACCAGTTGTACACTTTACCTAGGTTTATGTGAGGGAGTTAACCAACAATAAAACAGAAGCCAACATAACAAGCTAGCAAGGTAATGTGTTAGCTAAATTCAGTACTCAGCCTCACAATTATTAGTCAAAATAGTCAACTTAAGCAAGTCTTCCTCACACTCTATGTCAAAGTCACTTGAATGTCCACCACCAGAAAAAATAGCTAGTTTTGAGGACGTCTCCTCAGTTTGCAGCCTGCCAACTTTAGATTTTAGACAAATACAACTGCCACTTAAGCTTCATGCTTTACAATGATATCACTGCAATAACCATCGAAAACATAATCAGTTCCAACAAATACTTAGAATAACAACAATATTCTTTTGAATATTTCTGGCACACCTGTACTGAAAAGTACGGTAAACAAACTGCGGTAAATGCCTGACTAAATAAGCTATATATACAAGGAAAGCAAAAGGATAAGTTACCACCATTACAATCCTCATCTTCTCCATCTCCCCAAAACTCTAGATCAATTCAGAAACAAACACAGACCATTCAAAAATGCAAGATTAATGTTGATGTAAATTTTCCCACAGCACATGAATGCAGCACGAGGACCAGTTTTCCACTCAGGCCTTTCCGTGTTTTTGAGACCATTGACTTCGCAGTGATCGTGCAGAGAAACTTGACACACTGGATCATTGCTAAACATTTACAGCTCCCACTCGACAGTTTGTTCAGCTCGATTTGTATTTTGCGTGTTAATATGACCAGTGTTTTGTTTCCGAGTGTCAGCTGACATCAGACAGGAACTTTACTTCTGCGCGGTGGCCGCTAGATGGCGATACACAACAAACAATCCCGCGATATGACAGTTTTAATCTGTGGTAAACAACCCAACCAAAACTCACACTTTATCTTCTGAGAGAGTAGAATAATGAAAGACTGTCTCCTGTGATAGAATAACCTCAAGAACAGCATTTTAGCTGCACAGTGCGGACCAGTTTCAAAGTTTTCCAGGATATAATGTGAGTGTTTGATTGTTGGTCCGGTGCTTTTTTAATCCCAACATTTTATACAGTTAGATTAAGGTACATTACCCGAAGAATTAACAATTATTGATGATAGAAAAACCAAGCCATAAAAACAATTGCAAATCTATTCAGATCTTACTGTTTAACTTCTGCTGAACTAACTTTCTTACCTTCATCAACTAACGTGGAGAAGAGAACCATCTCATATCACATTTTGAAATAAAAATGTACTTAATGAAACATGTCTCATTTTTCAGATCTGTGAGTCTCAATCCAATAATTAATATAAACAAGTATATGAAATAAAGCTACCAGCTTTGGAAAGAAACTTATTACATTCATTTTTTATTTTATTTTCATTGAGTATTTATTTTTTTAAATGCCCCTATTGCTGTCATGATATAAGAATTTTAACTTTAATACTGACAACAGGTTTAATATTGCCACACTCATCAACGAAAATAAAGTGAAAACAATGTCAGTAATGGTGTGATATATGATGCGTATTGGATCAGAAACAAGATGTTCCCAGGGGTTGGTTACATTACAATACAGTTGTGGAATTTTACTTTTTATTTACAGCATTAAATAAAAATATTTTACAATTAATCTGGGGGTTTCTCTGTTGTTGTTGTTTTTTTTTAGGTAAATTGTCAATCTACTACCATTTCTTTATAAGTATGTATATGGTCATACACTAAACAAATGCAAAACTATGACACAAAGAGTGTATGAAGTACATTTTTTTAATATACATGCCTCAGTGCAAAATATTACTCTGGGGTTATATTATTTGGGCCAAGCATTCATCTACATTATTATTTCATATGTAAAAAAAATAATGGGCTGGCTCATCACATTCCAGCTGTTGTCCTTTAAAATGTACTCACTTCAAAGGAAATGCTTTTTACTTTTACGTGGACAGATATACAAAGTCCTACTTTACTTGAGTACCAGCTTTCATCCTCAACACGCACTTCAGTTCAAAATCAAAGACCTGTAACTCTAAACTAGTCCAGCCTCAGGGCAAATCACATGCTCAATGAGAAATCACAAACCCACATTTCTGAAAAAATTAACCTATTAGATATTATTATTTGATAAAAAATTTTTTTTTTCGCAGTTTGGACCTCATATGGAAAAAAAGAAATAAACCTGTTATTAATTGAATTATATTTTAAAAGCCCTGAGAGAAAGTGAATGCATACAGCTTATGCAATTTACACAGTAAATTATAGAGAGGCACCAATAGAAAAAAATCAGGGCTGATAAAGATATTTAAAATAATGATTTAACGGATTGCTGATGCTGATACCAATATAAACCAATATAAACAACAGATGAACATTGGAAACTGACAAAAGTTCATGCCATATTAGATGTAGATGGGCACTTCTATTGTTATCCTGGTTTTGGAAATCTCCACAAGACCTCGAGAAATTCACATATTATCATTTGACAATCAGCTTTATTAAACCTAGATTACATGACAGATATGTCAAGATCAAGCAAGCAACCAAAAAGTTACTCACCACTTTAAACCACTGATTTAAAATGTACAATTGGTGCCGTTTACAAAGTACAATGTGATGTGATATAATAACATAAACTTGCTTGTCCCCTTTGGGAAATTTTTATAGACCTCAAGTGCAGCACACATTCAGTTGCTTCCACAGTCATAATAATAACAATAATACAAAAATTATAAACAGTAGAGATTAAAAATAAATCTCTATGGAGATACACATATCATTGCAAAAGAACTACTTCAGCACTAGGGCACATATTCCCAAAAATCACAATCTGGGCATTGATGGCTCTACACTGAGGCCAGAGGTACCTATTGCCTTGTATAGCCCCCCGTGAAGCCCCTCTGTGTCACAAGAGGGCAGTTTTGTCTCATCAAATCAAAAAACTCAGATGAAGAAGTGCAGCTTTGTTGCCCATCGAAGCAGTTGATGAGAACTTTTCCGAGCATGCTTGCTTTGCGTGCCTTATTAGACAGTACCATCTAAAAGTTGGGATCTTCTGTGCTTTCAGCAAAGATGCGATGATGATTTTTTATGTTGTATCTTTTGACTACAGAAAAATCAGAGTCCACTACAATGTGATAAACATTTATTATTTCTACAGTTTATGGATTTGTTTGATTTTGCATTGACAATGCTCTCGATCAATGATGAATAAAAAGTTATCCACAAAAATGCATTTTGAAGGTGTTGTGTGAAAGCAACAGTGTGTAGTTTTTCCACCTTGCTGACAAATGTATTCACAGTACAATAAGTTACAACGTGATGGTTAGCGTCTATCCTTTTTCTTTTGTCCAGCTCCTGGCTCTGTGATTGTCCTCCTCTGTCTCAGCCATTTGATCGAACAGTAGAGATGAAGTAAGATGTGCTGAAGGCGGGTGTGAACCAGTGCCATAAAGCTGTCCACACTTCTCAACAGAAAGGTAACTATGAGGGGCTCAAACACTACTCCCTGTAACAACAGTTACTGTCCTGCTGCTGATTAAATTCTGAATATACTTCAAGATCCTCGTTTTTGTTGATGATAAGATTTGCTGCATGATCAGGCACGGGTTCACATCTCTGACCTGCTCAGTCCCTACATACCCAGTCAACCCCGCAGGTCCTCCGAACAGGGCTTTTGTGTTGTCTCACAAGTCAGACTAAAAACCAAACGTTGTGGCCCTGACTCTTTGAAACAGTCGTCCCTTTAACGTATACGCTTTGCAGCTCCAACTGAGGCTTTTCAAACATCTTCAAACACATCAAAACAAACTGGCCCATGTAATTTTGAACACATGTACTACCTCTGTTTTTAAGTTCATGTTTATATGACTGTTGTTGTTTTTACTGTTTTAGTGAAGGACTTTGTAACTTGCTCTGTTAACGGTGTTGTATCAAGCAAATGTTATTCAGTGTTTGTTTGTGGAATAATCAGTTTAAGGTGAAAAAGTTTATTATAGCTTTTAAGTCTGCTCTGTCTTTGGTAAGAGAGCTTTTAGTGTCTTTGCTTCATTGTCTTGGTCTCACCTACAGAGTCACCTTAAATTAGAGCGATGTCTTAGCTTTGATGATTTTAAAAACAGAATTACTATAAAGATTAAGGAATAGGAATTATTTGCCCACTATACACATATGTTTTTATACTGAAAGCTGATGATTTGACGATTGATGAAACCTTTGTTATGGACGGTCTATTGCTTATAATTTGTATAAAACTTTTTTGCTGCCGTATACTCTCTTGTAACAGAAATATATATATCTGTGGTAATGTTATATGTTAAATAAAGGGTAGCTAAAAGTAAGTTTTTTATAAAATTGCCTGGTAAAGAAGTCTTATACCTGCGTTTCGGACAGGATTTTCTTTGTTTTTTTCCTTGACGTTAGTTGTATTAGGCTAGTAGCTATTTTTGTAGTCCTTGTCCAAATTTACTTTAAGTGCTCTAAAAATTGCTGCCCCACAAAGTTGTTTTTGTGCAGCATAAAAATGTTTATAAAATAACTATCACCCAATGGGAATCAAATTTCTTAGCCCCCTAATACAATACTTTAGGTCATAGGACCTAATTTTTTCTGCCCACAAAGCAGCATTTACGGGAGGCTGAGGAGCCCCACTGTGTGGATTTTCAAAGAATAGCAGACTGTACATTTTCAATCCATGAACATTGAAACACCAAAGTATCACAATATTTTGTGCTGTGATCCTTTGGTAATCTTTCTTATAGCCCAATATCAATATTTTTATAGCTGAATGATTATAAAATTTGAGACATTTCTTCTATCTGTTCAACCTCTGGTGTCTAGGCAGCAGGCATTCAGCCATTTGACTCTCTGTCTCCCTGTTACATTTACTGTGATTATTTCTGTCACGGGGAGAGACAGTAATGTTAATCCATTCTGCAGGGACCATGCTTTACAGAACACTGATTAGAAACTGAATTTTTCACCCAAGTGATATTGTTGGTCCTTAATATTATAAAGATAGACTAAGTATTTATTTATTCTTCTGAAAAAAAGTTTGGAAATGTTATATTGGTTGATTATTACCCCCTTTAATAATATCATTTGGTATTGTTGTCAATGGAAACCCAGATTAGAAACCTTTACAATGAAGTACGTCTGATAAGGATCATGAGCGCCCCCAAAAAATGCCAAAAAAAAAAAAAAAAATCAAACACGTTGTTCAGGCCTGCAGAAACCATATATGTATTATAGTGACATACTGTGAAATTTTAATACCACACAGCAAAATCTGCATGGTCAAATTAACACCACCAAAGTTACATTAACACTGCTTAAGTTTCTTTGAGTCTGCAGTGTGTAATTAAAGATGTAACGCAAACCAGTTTATTTTTTAATAAATACCTCTGTGAAGTGTTAGAATTACTCCATTAGAGGTTTTTTTCAAGCTGTTCAAGTGTCACCATATATCAACACTCCAAAGTGTTTGTTTATGTGGTTTAAAAAAAGTTTTGGACAATTGTAGTTGATGGGGGCTAGTAGTATTTGCTGCTGTTTAAAAAGGGAAGAGCGTAGGTATGATTGACACTGAGAGTGTCACATCCAGGTTTAGAGCTCAGGGTTAATGACACCTACAAATCTGAATGATCAACACAACATTTTTACTGTCTTTTTTAAACCCCAGCAAAATCAAAAGTGTTGATTTTCAGGGACTCCATCCAGAGTATAATTAACTCTTAATTTTTTTTTTTTTTTTAATTTTACCAACACTAAAATTTTAACTCCTCTAAATTTGCTGCTCAGGTCTTTGTAAACTTGTTACACAGGGCTTACAGACTTCACATTTAGGATCCAAACTGTAACCGCAGCTGTCCTCATTCAGGTCTTATCCTCCTACAGAACAGGGACGCTTTCTTCATTGGTGCTCCTGACTCAGCAGAGTTATCAGGGTCAATCAAGAGAGAGAGAGAGAGAGAGAGAGAGAGAGAGAGAGAGAGATGCTGTGGATGCTGATGTCTGCTTCTCACTGAGAGGATGTTATCGATCAGGTTTGCAGATGTTTTCACCTCCACTTTGAGAAACATGTTAATGCGTATTAACTCTTTTCCTGCTCCTCATTGGCTTATTGGCTAAGGTAGGTGTAACCATATCCTCTTCAGCGTCATGTTTGGTCCAGTTTTAAAATTCTCATACATGTGCGTCCGCGCGCTGATGCTCGCAGTGATTTATCGTTCTCTTCACGCGCGCAGGTAATGTGAACGGCGCGCGCTTCATCACTGCATGGGAAAGCCGAGACGTCGATGCAGGAGTCTTCAGCGCTGTTCGGGATGATGAGCCACTGTCAGACCCCGACTTTCTCAGACTTCCCCGGCCTGTCCCTCTCCGTGTACGGCGGCAAGGCAGACATTTGCACGCGCCGTGCCGGGAGCGCTGGATACGGAGCTCAGGTCTGCCGGAGCCCCGCTGACACCCCGGCGCACATGAGCTGCGCCAGTCCGAAGAGACCCAACGCCGCAGCCGAGGAGAAGACGCTTCCGTCAGCCAAAGCTCCGCGCTCGTGCCTCTCTCTGCCATCCGTGCAAGGTAAGAATTATATAAGAGCGCGAGCCTTATCGGGGCTTAAATTGATTCAATGTCCATCAGCAAGTATTTGAGTTGTCTTGCTTTGGACAATGTTCGGGGTTTGATTGTTTTCCACACGATTGTTCTTACTGATAGAAATCATCAGGACAACAATAACAAATAAAGCCTCACAGCAGCCGCACAATAGATCCATTAAGCAAATGTATCATTAATAGCCCTAATGCAGATTCCACTTGGCTCCTCTGAGCAGAACTCTGATCCAGCTGTACTGTGTATTTGTACTGACGTCCCTGTTTGCAATTGTGGAGAAGTTCTGCTAATTAAATCCAGATCCCTCTTGGATCTTTTGCCAGTTCATAAATAACAACAGAACCAAATACTCTGTTGCACATGAAGGCCATGAGAAGTGATGAGCCCTGTATGAAACAACCGCCAAGCAAGAGTGCCTCTCCTTTGACTGTTAATAAGCCATGGCAAGATTTAGTTCTGTGCAGTGTCAGCTCATTCAAATGTAGGAAACGTGGCAAGTTTTGGTCAATAAATATATAGAAAAAACCTTATTTTATTTTATTTTCATTCAGTTTTCAAATAACATCAAATAAGTCTGAACTCTTAATTTCACAAATAATCCAATTATTACTAAAGTTGGGACGATTCCAAGGGCCCATGACTTACAGGGCTTATAAAAATCTTATACCATCTGTATTTTTTAAATATCAATTTAATAACTTTTTTTTTTGCCATAGGACTGTACAGATCTGTTTTCTCTTCACACACAAGCTTTCCTTCTGTCTATTGCAAACAAGTAAAATTTAGACACCTTTTGCATCAGCTAAGTCACATAAAATAACATTGGTATTCAAGACGCCCCTTTTAACAATTATTAGAAGATGTAAATGTCATTTTTGCTTTTGTTATGCCAAATGGCATGTTAGAATATTTGGCTGTCTAGAATAAACAGGTTATAAAGCGAGACAAATGTACAATCAGCACAAGTCATGAATCTTTCATAAGGTTAAAAGGTCAGAGATTCACAAGGACTTACAACAGTAATTAAACAATTTATATGCTTTAAATGGTCCAGTGGTAGGAAGGTCTGTATACTTAATAGTGAAATTCACCATTTATACCATAACTTCAGCTGAAGAGTTTTTTCTGCACAGTTCCAAGCTTATTTGTTTCTTTAAACAGAATAACTTTGCCATGTTAATTATAAGTGGTCCTTTTATAAATACCTTTCATCATTTTCAATCACAAATTTGCTTTACAGATGCTTAATGTGAGAAACTGTACGGAGCAGGTAATTAGGCATAGAGTGCTTAGTTGAGAGGAAAAGCAGAGCAATATAAGTTTATTTTCGAGGAAAAAGGAAACCTCAGCATAAACAAGAATGATAAAAAATACATTTCATAATATTTTTTTCCCACATAAAACTTTAAACATCAGATTTAATGTAAATGTAATTTATTGTAAATTTGGTAATTTAATACATTTAATAAAGATAGAATTTAGGTCTCTGTACAACAAGACCTGGTAAAGGTATGAACAGTGTTCATAGTTTTTACATTTCTTCTTGTATGGTAAGAAATAAAGACATACCATTTACTTAATTTAAATGTGTCCAACTTCAGGTTTAAGTAAGTGTGATAAAAGACAAACTCTATTGTTTTTTTTTCTCTGAAAGTATTTTTCACAACCTGAGCACTATTTTAACTTTAATTTACAGAGAGAATTTCCTAAAATTCATACACTGATAAACTTATTTATTATTTTAGAGACAAGTATAAAATAAGTGACCTGTTGCCATACACCACAGCATTTGTTGCCTGAAGAACTCAGCTATGCCCACCCCTGGATGGTCCGGTATCACTATGTGAACTACACACTAGTTAGCACTTGTTCAGCATAAGTTAAGCAGTAGTAAGTTCTTAACAAACACCTACAAAGCATTCATTTATTATTGATTAAATCATCTATAAACACATCTGAAAGTACTTTTTAAGGAATACACACTGCAGTTATTATATATTGACCTGGCATTGGTAACACTTTACCAATTCTTATTTCTTAATTCTTTATCACTAAAGATTTTTTGTCATATATAGTTAACTAATACTGACAGAAATGCTTTATTTATACATTAGTTAGGCATTAGTTAAGGGTTGGGTTAAAGTAAAAGGCAAAGGAAAGGGCTCTTGAGAGTATATGGGCATTAAAAGATAAACATATGTTCTTATTAAAACTAGAAAGGTTGAGAAAAGATCTATGAAAATATTTTCCAAATTTTGCCTTTTTAGGGATAGTTAGACTTAATTCGAGATAAAAATATTGATTAACAAAGCATGTCGTTTGAAACAAATATATTAAATAATTATTAATGGCTTTACTAATGCTTTGAGAGTGCATCACTAAAGCACTGTAGCTGTGGCAATATATGAGATTTAAATGAATTAATTATGCATTATGGATAATGAGATAAGTTTTTATGAACACTTTACTTATACTTTCATAAAGCCTTTTACAACTGTGTTTATAAATGATTTATGTATACTAATAAATGCTTTATAGTATCACTTGAGTATTTTCAAGTGCTTAACAACTGCTGTTAATGCTTTATCGTTATAAAGTCAAATCTACCAATGGGCCATCAAAATACAAAAATCTAGACAACATTTACATAATAAACAAGCTCAACAAAGAGACAAAATTACATAGCATATCATGCTAAGAGAGTGCTACCAATCAGTTTATACAATTCAAAATAATTACAGGCTATGTGACTGATTTATCACATTTAATCACATAAATCAATAATCTTAGTAGGACTGTGTTGTAGGATAAACAGTTTGACCTTCTTTATGTGGTTCTTCTACGATTTTATCTCCCTCCGCTCTTCTCTGTATCAAGAGTTAAAACACAAACTGCTTTAATCTGATCAAGTTGCTTCCCTTGAGTTATTGTGCTGAGGGCAGATCGTCCTTATTAATCAGTCTCAGATGCTGGTGATCTCTGGGATGGCTATAATAATAATGATGATAATAATAATATCAATAATGATAATAATAATAATAATAATAATAATAATAATAATAATAATAATAATAATAATAAAGAGCAAAGATTATTTTTGGCATTAGAGAGCCATTTTTGATGATTATGTAATGATGGCACAACGCAGTTAATTTTCATACATTTTCTAGTTGCATTTATTTTCTGACTAATTAATCAAATTTATCCAATTTCTTTGACAGCACCATACAAAACCCAAAATATAAAGCATATCAGTTTCCCTATGTGCATCAAAACTCTGAGATAGTCTTGTTAGTCCAAACAGACATTTAGACGATCACACGGCTGGAATCAAAACTGTCATACCGATATCATCCAGGCTGGAAACTGGGCTTTAGCTCTGAGTGGAAGCCTCCTCCAGCCTGTTTAGACAGTGTGTTGTTCTGAGAGGGCGGAGGTAATTACAGCCCCGTCCTAAATTATGATGGGACGGAACAGACTTTTATATTAGCAATCATCCTTCCAGCAAGAAGAGGATCAACAGTTTTGATTGTTGTTTCTTCTTTCCAAACACAAACCATATGTCTGCAGAGTGTGTCTCAGCATTTTTTTTTTTTCACAAGTTCTCTTTGAGCGCACTTTTTTGCCCTCGGCCCTCCATCCTTAACATCCCGGAGCAGAATGAATCGTCTCATTGTCTCTGTCACGCTTTTGAACTCACTTCCCATAAATTGTGGGAAAGCAAGATGTGTTATGTGTTTGCGGATTATGTTGCACAGATTGATGCTGAAGACCGTCCATGCCCATTTGTTTGGCTCAGAGTTTGAGAGGCAGTTGTGTGATACGTAAAAATTTCAATATTTTGTAGGATTATAAAAAATACCCTCTTAAAGATACAACACCACATCTAGCGTCACATGCTGTATATTTGTGATCATGAAACTTGAATGTAAGTTTATTTTGCAATCTGTGAGCTATAAACAGCACTGTATTTCCGTTTGTGAGCACAGAGTAAGACAGTGAGCTCAGCATTCATCAGTCTTTTGTATCATCACCTCATTTCTGGCTGATCATATTACGTACTCCCATTTGGGGACAGAGCTGGAGTTTGAATTGCATTCTCTATCGCTACTTTAGATTTATACTGAAATGAATCTCTGAACAGACATGGGCTGCGATATTCATCCTGATGTGTGAGACTGAAGAGTTACCTCACATGGGAAATTTCTGACCTTAAATGTGAAGCCTGTGATTGCAAAACAAGAGCATCAATCAGTGATAAATATGGCCAAAGACAGCACACCTCTGATGTTTCATCTCATCCTCAGTGTAGGGCTTTTTAGAGAAAAGACATTTCCTCTCTCTCAGTTTTTAACCCTGGCCCACTATGTTTACTTTATTATCATTAAAAAAACAACAACTAATATTTGCTTTGTTAGTCAAAGTGTGTCGCTGAAGTTTGCTGACATGTGTGTATGGCAAGACAAGTTTATTAATTAGGGATGCAAAACATTAGCTGTGTGATGGTGGCTGAAAAAAGCTTTACAGAGGTAATTATAGGTAGTGGCAGACGTACAGACATCCAGAGAGGCAGACCATTAAAACATCATCTTTGTTATTTGAAAATCTTAGTTAATGTTCTAAATATTTGTTATATTCTACTAAAAATTAATTATAAAAATTAAGGGACAGTAATGGTCGGAAGAAGATAATCTCAAATGCATACATTCATGTGTGGTCAGTATTAGAGCTGAACAGTATATTTTTTGAATATCGCAGCTGCAAAGTGATTGTAAACGTTACCAGGGATGCATAACTGCGCAGGCTTTAAGCATAACAATCTCAAGACATAAAGTTGCTGGGTCTTTGGGGTACATGCCACTGCACTGCCCCTTATCTGTGAATACATAGTGTGTTTGTGTTGCAGTTGCTGCCAGATGATTACAATATACAGTGGAAGAGTGAATGAAGTTATGGAAAATAGAGCATTATATTTGATTTGAGTTTTTCCACACGGAGAGACACAGCATTCATCTGGAAACTCTGCAATGTGCATTGTTGCCGTGGGGACAGTTGTAGAGAGGCAGTTTATTTTCTGCTTATTTGTTATTTCTTTTATTGTTATTATTATTTTTATTATTATATAGATTTTTTTAAAATCACAATATTGTTCGGCCCTGGGCTTTGTTGGCATGGACCTATGTGCCTGAATATGATGTGACCTGTACACTCAGGTGTTAAACCCTGAATCATGTATTTTAAACCTTGACCAATCCAAAAAAGAATTTAGAAAAAGTAACTCACCATAAACTAGGGGCTCATATTTGTTTTGAACAATACAGAGAGCTCTGTCTGTCAGCAGGATGTGACAGTGCTGTATGCAGCTCTTAGGTTGTTGGACTACAAAAAAGTGCACTCAATGTTCATGTATAATCCAATGACCTTCTTAACATCTATATATCTGTATCAGTATTGGCTAAGATGACACTGAACATAAAGAAACATCAAATATTGTTTGTCCTTGATAAAGAATGCCTGATGTTACACCTCTCATCAATTTAGGAATTTCCAGATGGGCGATGTTGTCTCTCAGTCCATTAAAGACTTACAATGCCCCTGTACTGATTTTATAAGCACTCTGACAAATGTTAATCTTTGCTTTATTAGAGTGTCTAGAAGTGGATTGACAGGAGTTTAGGGGTAAGCATGTTTATCAATATGGCACCATTTGTATGTAAAGGATGAAGCTTTCCTGATTGAAGGTATGTTTAGAATATGATCGAGCAATAATTATATTGATGCTTATAATCAGATGTTAGCCAATATCTGATATTCAGATGTCTCCAAACTAACTGAAGCATATTCTAATACTGGTATATGTACACATATTTTTACCCAGGTGTGTTTTCAGGCTTAGTTTATTTGTACCTGTAAGCAGATTTGATTTCTTTTTTTTTTGTAGCCATGCAGAGAGGTGGTGACATCCGTTATGACAAAACCGATGTACCACGGAACGACAAGTGGGAGGAAAGAGCGCTTTTTAAAACACTCTAAACCATGATGAAGAACTGCAAGAATGATACTAATGAGAAAATGTGTCAAAGGCTCCACATATAAGAAAAAGATATATCACCAATTAAAACAGTGAAAACTACAAATGAATAAATGTGTACTGAAGCCAAATTAAAAGCTTTTTTTAATCAAAGAAAATTTTAAGCCCCTCCTGTAGTATGATAAACTGTTTCTAAAAGACAAAAAAAGGCAAACAGCATTTGTTTCCACAATAAATGACAGTTGTGTTCTTATATAAATAAAGACATTTGGTAAAAAACTGGATGTATGTATTTGGATTACAGAAACACTATATGCATGAAGTATTAAACTATGACACTTAAACAAGTTACAAGTGCCATCTGCTTTTTTGAGAGCTACATTTAGCACTATCATGACCTGCTGACAGTGAACTCTGATGTGCACTAAATAAAAATGTACGCCTTCATCATTTAAATTTAAAAGCTTGCACTTTTAAATTTAAATTATGATTTAAGAGATGATATATGACTGACATTCTTCTCATGTACTAAGAGTTAAACTATGTCCTCCTGTAGCCCTAAAACTTCAGTCCTGAAAAACAATTAAGGAAGTGGGGAAAACCTTCAGTGGGGTTGATCTGTTAGTTCTGCCTAAAAGTCAACAAATCCGATCATCTGCATTTGTACATTCTGCTTTTATGTATGGCAGATACATTTTGTATGTAAACATTCACCAATATTTTCATATTGGCAAATATGTAAACTAACTTTTTACATTTTTATCGTCTGATACTTTTATCAAGCTGATAAGGTCAAGCATCAAGCATATGGGCAAGGCACATTTGTTCATACCGCACCATTTATACATGAGGCATTTAAAGTGCTTTAACAAGTTGAAAACACAATATTTAGAACGTTAATGTGAAAAATATTAATAACATACAATATAGATTAAATGCAGAGATAGAAATGCAGAGGAAAAAACATTAAGAAATGTGAAAGAGGAGGAGAGATAGAGAGAGAAAATGTCAGGCAGACACCCTGTATCACCACTTTTCATGATATTCATTTTTTATAAACCAGTGCTATTAGTCATTCTCCTTATCTGTGAGTGGATTATAAAAGTATTTCAAAGTATTAAAATCAATTGCTATGCAAATGAAAGTACAGTATTACTTTATTTTCTAATGAAAGCAGGTCTTCATGTCACAAAGCGACCTCTGAAGTATGTATACAGGCAAGGCATTTGGGTTTGCGTCCTGGAACAAAAAATGAACAAAAGAAGAATGAGCATAGTTTGATCGTCTTCAAAAACGTCAGTACTTTTGTTGTCTGGTCACTTAAATAAGATTATATTTAAATATGATTGCACTGTTTTAATATAAAGTTGAATATAAAAAGGTGCAATGACAGAGCTGTGCAGATGTGCAGATATGTTTATTTAAGTCACAGTAAATCATTTTACAGAATAACTCTACACACAGTGTACAACTAAAAACAGAAACACTCAAGTCAAGTGAATATTACTTAATTTTGAAAATGTAAAATGTTTACAGTTTGAATACTCTTCATTTATAATAAAGTTAAACAGAGCCCAGACATACACACAGACCCGTGTCACAGCGGGCGCATAGGTTTTGAAAATGTGTAACAGCGGCCGATCATTCTGTCACCGTCTGTGAGTACTCTGGGCTATAAATATTGCTGCCCACCAGTAAAGAAAATATTGTGCTTGCTAAGAAAAACACTTGACTGCTCTTGAAAAAGAATATCAGGTTTGAATGGAGTGTGTACTCTAGCATCATTTGATACCTGACTAAAGTTTCTCCTGGCTGCAACAAAGCTGCTCCGTCTGTGGGCTTATTTGAGAAAAATGTTTGAGTTAGAGGAGTGAGCTGAACTCATACACTCTGCTTTTCTCTCCACAGGTAAATATAGAGTTGTGTCTGTGGATTCAACGCAGATTTTTGAATTCAGTCATTATTTGAGGTTTTACATGTCTGCTTTAGGTTTTTGTGTTATGTTTAGACAGCATGTCTTATTGAGCTCTGTTTTCTATGAATCTGAATGTACAGTATGTAAACAAGCAATGTTCACACCTGCTGAACTTGTTTAACCAGCAGATCCACACTGTGCACTAGGGCTGAGAAATATATATGGAGTTTTCACGATGTATCAGTAAAATTTCAAATGAAATAAATGGTAAGACAGTGTCATTTATGATAATATAGTTTCATTTAAACTAAATTCTACTTTTCTCTTGCCTTCATTTATTACATAGATGCAGGCCTAACACTAGAAAAATTGTCTATAGTAAAAAAAACACAGATAGTAAAATCCAAAGCAACCATAAGATATCTATTAAAGTATCAATTCTAAACTGGAAATTTATATTTTATTACCTTCACTAAGGATGTTATGTTTTTGCCCGTTTTTGTCTGTCTGTCTGTGAGAAAGAAAACTTAAAAAGTTCTCAAATTATTTGGGTGAAAATTATCTGGGAATATTGGACATGGCACAAGGAGGAAGTAATTCAGTTTTGGTGGGAATAAGCACAAGCGCATCTGGGAACTTATGAAAGAATTCGTTAACAATGCAGGATAGGGTGGTACAAAATAGCACATAAACTTTTCAGCAGATTTTGATATTCTTGGGAAATATTGGTCATGGCACAAGGAAGTAAATATCAGAATTTGGTGGTGATCTGAATCTTGATGATTGAGGATTTTTAAAAGAATTTGTTAACACTGCATCATAAGGCAGTTTTACATATTTTCAATAATAACTTGACTATAAATGTCTTGACAGGGGTTTGTACTCTCAGACTGCTTCTAGTTTAAGTCAAAATCTTTTGAGAACTTTTTGAGTTATCTCTGCAAACAAGTAAACAAAAACATGACCTCCTAGGCGAAGGTAAAAATCAAGTGATTTCCATACCAGTATGTTACAGTAGCTGCGAATAATGGACCTAAACACCAAATATTTGGTATTTTATTGATTC
The DNA here is from genome assembly GCA_037902135.1 of Cetoscarus ocellatus. Classification (NCBI taxonomy): domain Eukaryota; kingdom Metazoa; phylum Chordata; class Actinopteri; order Labriformes; family Labridae; genus Cetoscarus; species Cetoscarus ocellatus. The sequence continues at coordinate 116,931 of JBAMNC010000606.1, forward strand.
AACTTATCAAAACTTACAAAAACTTTACCCTTGCTCCTAAAGCCTTGCCTCATACCAGTTAAAACCACTTCATTAAACAGAGACAGAACTCTCTCTCTCTCTCTCTCTCCCTCTCTCTCTCTATCTCTCAGCCAGAAATATGACTGAAGATCATTTCATGTCTGTACATCCATCTTTATTAAAAACAAAATCAATCAGTTCTGGGGGGTATATTTATGTTGCCAACAGACAGGGCCTGATTTAATTTGATATTTACCAGAATCAAACCAAAGTTTATAATCATGGTGTCTTGATAACCATTTCCTATTCCCTCACAGAAAAATATCAAGTTATGTTTTTAGCATATTGTCCAGCCCTACTGTGCATTCATATGCTGAACACATGCACAAGTAAATAAACACAGCACACTAATATACTCAAATTTATGAGGCTATGTGCACACTTTTTTGTGGTGAAGTGGCACTGGCACCAACAGTGAATGTCTCCACAGGGCTTTAGTTTCCTGTGTTCTCCCGGCAGCAGCTTATAGACGTCAGCCTGAGGGGTGATAATCTGACTATTATGAGAAACAAACAGCATTTAAGACAGCCTGCCAGTAACTCGTGCTTTTCGTTGGTTGAATTTGTAGAGAAAACTATTAAATGCATTTGTTAAACTTCACTATTTCTATGCCAATTGCGTGTACAACATACAATCATTGGTCAAAATATTAGGAACACCTTGCTAGTACTAGTTTGGACCCCCTTTTGCCTTCAGAGCTGCTCTGAATCTTTGTGGCATAGATTCAACAAGGTGCTGGAAACATTACTCACCACATAGTAGATTAGCACACTGTTGTCATAAAGGGACGAAGATGGTCATCAAAAATCTCGTGGTGTTTAAATGATGCTCAGTTGGTAATAAGAGGCCCAGAACTGCCAAATTCTGAACCTACCATCTGAATGTCACAGCAGAAATCAAGACTCACTAGACCAGGCAATCTTCTATTGTCCATTTTTGGTGAGTCTGTGCAAATTATAGCCTCAGTTTCCTGTTCTTAGCTGACAGAAGTGGCACCTAGTATGGTCTGCTGCTGAAGTCCATCTGCTTCCAGATTCAACATGTTGTCTTCTGGTCTTCCAGATACCTTGGTTGTAATGAATGGTTATTTGTGTAACTGTTGCCTCTCTGTCATCGATCTTTGGCATCAACAAAGCATTTTTATCCAGAGAGCAGCTGCCCACTGGATAATTTTTTACCTAGCAAAAATGTAACCAAGGAGGTAACATTTTTGCTGGCATTTGTTTGTTTGCTTCCCTGTTTGTGTGTCTTTCTGATAGTGTGCACGATAACTCAAAGTTATCAGTGGATTTTGATGAAATTATTAGAGAAGGCCAATGAAAGGAAAAAGGAAGAAGTGATTAGAATTTGGTGGTGATTTGAATCTGAATCCTGATCCAGATCAATCCTGGAATTTTTGAAAGATTTTGTTAAGATTAGGAAAGAAAAGGTTAGGCAGTTTAGGAAAGATTAGGCAGCTTTTGACATGTTCGCGTATAACTTGGATAATCATGTCAGTAATGCTTTGAAATAATTCGTACAGATGTACGATATATGGGTCCATGTAAAAGCACAGTTAAGGTTTGATCTAGATCCAAATTTTTACTCTTGATCTTAGTCTGAAATAGGGGTACATGCGTAATCAGCTTGGCTGCCGCAGACCATATATGCCTTGGCGGAGATTAATGCTCTCAGAGCACCTCTTGTTCATACTATTCTTTGTAAACCCTCAGGGACGGTTGTGCATGAAAATCCCAGTAGATCAGCATTTTTTTTGAATACTCAGACCAGCCCATCAGGCAAGACAACAGTGCCACATTCAAAGTCTCTGAAATCACATTTCCTCCCCATTCTGAGGCCTGGTTTGAAGATAAGAAAGTCATCTTGACCTTCATGCCTGGTTGTATTTAGTTTCAGCCATGTGATTGGCTGATTAGCTATTTTGATTGACAAGCAGTTGGACAGGTAATTTACTTTTAATTCTTCTTTACTGAGAGAGGCAGTTTGCATGACTTTCATATCCTAAATTAGCAAAAGAGATCACAATGCTACTTTCCAAGGGCAGGGAAAATGTCTGCTTTTAAAGTCTGAACTAGAGGAGTAATTAACTAAGTAAATATTTGAAAAAATAAGCATATTAACAATGATTGTTAGAAAAAAAAATGTTTAAATAGTAGTAATTATAGTAATATATTTTTTTATAGAGTGCCTTTAAGAAACTCAAAGATACTGTACAATAGATGAAAGATCAAAAACAGTGCAGAATTAGTGGCAATATTAAAGGACACATACAAACTCAGTAAAATCACACAAAATAAACTACATGAAGTTAACATCTGTAGTGTTCCAGTGCTTCCTTTGAGTACTTGTCTAAAGACATTCATCATCAAACTCATGTAACAATTGTGCCACATGGGGTTTTATATACTGCCATAACTAGGGAAAAGTATCTGCTTTGGCTGTCTCGGGTGGTTTTGAATTGCTTAAATTGCTCTACTCTAGAGCCCTGGGATTGCTCTAGTTTCTATGGATGATGTTCATCTCAGATTTCTGTATTTTTTTCCATTTTCGTGAGCAAGCTCTTTTTATGAAACCATTACATCCTCTCTGCTGAATCAGAGCTCTGACAGTAGTGTTAGTCAGTACTTCAGGAGGTTGTTAAGTGGTGCTTAAGTAGTGTTGCCTTAGTGATTGTTGTTGTTCAATGTGGAAAAGACTGAGAAGCAGCGTTAGATCCCAAATGTTGTGAATGTGTTGACTGATCGATCACTTAAAGATGTGATTATCTAAGTTACGTATTCTGTTTTGTAGTGAAGTGTGTTAAAACATTTAGGCATTACTTTTGATTACAGTATAAACATAAGGGTTTCTTTTAAAAAAAATTGACCTCAATTATTTTCCTTTGGTTTTCCTTAGTAGATGAAGGCTTTGCAGAGGAAATGAGAACAGTATCATAAGTACCCCATAACCTCCTGAGACTCACTATCAGTTATTCACCATGGTGTCATGGTCTGGTTTGGCAATCTTACTGTGAAATGGAAATTTTAAGCCCAGAATTTGATAAGACCAAGAAAAATATAGTCTTTAGAGGAGATTTGTGAAAATGAAAATACAAAGTTAGCCAAAGCAGATGACCTAAATGATGCGTTTTTGGAAAACTTTTAGCTATACTTGAGGTCAATCTCCATTACAAAACCAAAACCAAACCCCACTGCCTCTGTCATTGTGACATTACAACAAAATCATTCCTAAGTTTTTTTCCACAGGAAACTTAGAACTTCCCAGATTGACCATTTTCTCTTTATTTACTATTTGATAACAAGAGGTCTGCTCAGAGCAGTATTTCTTAAATAGTGAGCCACACCCCCTGGCAACACTGATGGGGGAGCAGCTTGCATGGCCTAAAATGCAACTGGCACACTTACACTCAAAACACAACCTGATGCTATTGGAAGTTCACTCCCACTCATTGTGTTGCTTTCAGCAAGTTAGTGCTTTTCTGCTAAAATCTGCGGAGAGAGACACAGAAATACAGAGAGCTGTCAGGGGTTATCAAGACTATTTAACAGCATTTCTCCCACATTAGATCATAATCCTACATTTTAATCAAGGACTGGTAAACAACAAAGTAAATAATAAACAGTATTTGATTTGAACATGTAAAAATACCAAGCAGTTGATGGAAACATCTCCTTTATAGACTGTCATGTCAGCAGAGGCTGAGAGCTAAACTACCTTGATATAGTTTGTGGAAGTGCAACCTCTACATTGTGACCCAGAATTTCCACAAAGTCCACCTGCATAGCTTTGCCCTGACTGACGGCACGTATCCTCGTCCACAGGAGGCGTATTTAAAGCCATGAGTTTACGGAATAACATGAAGATCAACATGTAAACAACAGGTTAAACTTTCTGCCTGCTGTTGATTTGCTGTAGGCACTGTAGTTTCACTGTACTAAACGCTGAGCACTTGTTTTTACTGTGTTGGATCAATGTGCTTGGCAGAGGTTGTTGCACAGTTGAAGCAGCTCCTGCTGATAATGGTCATGCTACGTATTTCCAGCGTCCCTGTGCGGCGGTGTGCTGCTGGCATTCTCCATGGACGGATCATGGTGCAGGATGTAAAAGCAGACTGATAAACCAGACTGGGGGGATTTGCTGCAGAATATGTGGCACAAACGGAACGCTGCGCAGGTGGACTTTGAAGAAATTAGGGATGAGAGGAGATGGCAGTAAAAAGGGAGACACTTGCACACTGCTAAATAACTTGATATTTTAGGATCTCAGCAAATTCCAATACTGTGCATTCCTAATGATAAGAAATCAACAAGGGTGACCCCCTTTTTTCCTCAGTGAGCTTCTTAAATAAAGACTACTGCTTTATTCCAGGTCTTATGGTTCTATGTACAAACATTATGTCACGTTGCCTGTCTGAGGTTCATTTGATTTCCATTTGATTACTGGTTTTAGACAGTGTTATTGGTAGGCTACCTCGTATTTTATTTTCAAAAAGACAGGATGTTTAAGCAACTTGTGTCTGACTTCTTGTTTGGGGTGACCTGTTATACTTGATATGACTTGTGCCTCCTCTTTTTGGGGTGTTTGTCATTTGTATTTTTTTGTCCATCCTGCTTTAGATTAGATTAGTTTAGATGAACTTTATTAATCCCTTGGAAAGACTCCTTCAGGGAAATTAAGAATTTACTTGCATCATTTTCATTTCCACAAATTTGACAAACCTAATTTTAAGTGTTAATCGTTTTGGGTGATGAGTTTAATGATTTATTGATCACCATGCCCCACCTGGACCAATAAAGGTACAACTTTGGCTGAAAGACTTCCATGTATAAAACACCAGTGTATTGGTGTAATGGTGTGTAGGTGTTGCCCTGAGTTCCTCCAGAAGCCTCCTCTCTCCTCCATCCTTGCCTCCTGCATTTAAGGGATTTGAAGATTCTTCATCACGGCAATGGGACAATGACCTCTAGGTTGGCTGAGGAGAAAGGTAACCTGACACCCCAGATGGACTTAATATATTTCACTAATCCATCTGCCATGGTGCTTTGGGCCACCTACAATCGTTGTATATTGGAGCACAGCAAGATGGATCTGCCTGATTACAGACATTGAATCAGGCAGATCCATCTGCACTGCAAGGTTAATGTAGAGATATCTATAAGGATTTTAGTGTGTTGATTACTAGCTGAATAGACTTCACTGAAGCTTTAACCTCTGATCAAACTTGTCATTCACTCAGCTTTACTGCTGAGGTGTAGCAAGACCAATTTGCTCCAGATTGTCAAATAGTGCAAGTATCATACATTTTTTCTGCATTTATAATAACAGCCAGTAATTGTTCAAAATCTTCTCTTTCTGCTCGTGTGCCTCTTAACCCTGAGCAGCTCAACACAATAACCGGTTAATGTATCAAACAGTGCAGTGATAATAACATTCTTCTCACACATTTTCTCTCCACTCAGTACATTCCCACGAGCTTCAGCCCACGTCTTTGAGTCTAACATGAGCTCAGCAGTAAGTTATGAGCAAACGTGAGGGTGCTGCCTGGGAAGGGTGTTTCAGGGTGTAATGTTTGCAGCATGTTCCATTGATTCATAAAGCGAAGCCCCGGCGATGATGATTCGGCACCGGTATTCCCGTAAAACCCTTAGTCTGGTGGAGGAGACGACGAGGGGATGCTGGGTAATGGAATGAGAGTGCGTCCTGAGTCACAGCCACTAGAGAGGGAGAGTGAGAGAAAAATCCTGAGTCTGGCCTTTGCTCTGCTGAATCACCTCAGCCAAACTTTGGCAGAAATGTAAATGACGTGTGTGGAAAGGAGGAGATAGGTGGTGGAGGGAGAGATGAGTGTTGCATCGACTTGACTAAAGTCAGATTCTAGGAGATTTATGAGAGCCTGGGGATGTTTTTTGTGGGTGTATCTCTTGATTGGTCCTCTGAAGTTAAAAAATTAAAGCAGGCGTGCATAAACCCACAAAATAACAGATGCGAAAATATAAAAGTCTAACACTGCGGCCTTTTTCGTTCTTTGTAGTCTGTGTCAGATGGATCAGATGTTCTCATTCTTATGTGACCAGTGTGGTATGACTACGGCATCTCGCTGCAACCAAAGGCATTTTGACTTTAACTTCGCCAAAGAAACCAAAGAGTCACTCAGCAGAAATATGATCTTGGAAGAGTAAGTGTTGAAACATGAGTGGAATTCAAGAGGAAATGGGTGCCCAGCTGCAGTTTAATCAGAAGAAATTTGCAGAGCTGGCTCAGATACATGGTCTTAAAATGTATTTTTAGCCTGAGAACTGCTTAAAAGGTTAACACATTACATTTTTTGCTGATGAGGAGAATAAGTTGCCAGATCATGAGGATTAGCCCAAGTATATTTCATCTTTAAACTATTCATAGCAAAGATAAAGCTTCCTCTAAGTCTTTCACTTATTCTCTCAGACATGCCACAGCTGACCACATGTCTATAGACTCTTTATTACTCATGCATTTTCAGACAGCCGTGACTCCTCCAGCAGACCTCTCCGCATATGACTGAACACACGGGTGGGTTTTTGATTTACATCTCGGCTGTGCCACTTGCTGTTCTTGGCTCGATGCTGCTGTGTTTCATCAAAGAAAAATCCGCTCCACTCTGACTGTGGCAGCGAAGACGGCCATCCACCACTGCGCTGCCTTTGCCAGAAGTTACTGGGACTTCACAGCTGACAGCTGGAGAGAGAGACAGGGGAGGGAGAGCGCGGGGGCAGGAGGGAGAGGTGGCCATTAGGATCAGGGCTAAACAAGCTGCAAGAGTGTGAAAGGGCACGTCTGAGACATTTCAGTCAATCATGAGGAGTTAATCCTTTTCAACAGAGAAACTGTTACTGCTTAATCAGCTGTTAATCCTTTTGAGAAACAGGGTTTCTGCAGATACTTAAAAAGTCTTAAAATATCTTAATTTTTTTTAATCAGTGGCCCTAACAAGCCTTAAAATATCTTATTTTTTGCCAAAAAAAGGACTTAAATTTGAAATGGCACACTGACTAAAACTGTCCTCTTTAGATCTATGCAGGAATGTGTCACTTATATAAATGGCATTTGTTTTGTGTTGATAAGCATGTGTGCCCTCTTCAGTGTTTTCTCTACTCTCACTCTTTTAGTGCTATAAGGTCTACAAGGGGTCAAAAAGATTTTTGAAAGAATTTGTACACTTTTCTGTATGTTTGGGTGTAAAAAGGTCCTTCAGAGTTTTGAAATATACTCCTCAAAAAAGTAAATAAAAACCTGATTACAGTAGTCATCTTTACAGCAAGGTACAGCTTATAAGGATTGTACATTTGTGGAATAAGCAACACAGCTAAACGTAGGTAGCGCCCAAAAGAAATGTGCCAAAATTCCTTACAGCTGGTGTTCTGGTATGTAAAGTGACAGCATTATTTGGTGTCAGCCCTGGTACTGTTTCCAAGCAGAAGACCAAGCATGAGGCTGGTGAAGTCAAAGACAGAACACAAAGTGGGTGTCCTTTGGAAGAAAACACTCAAATAAGACTGGTTCTTCACCCTTGCTTCACTGAGGTGCCAAAGGCTTTCTTCCAGGTTAAGAGGGGATTTTGGCAGGTTTCTGGGGGGCTACCCTTTATCTGTGTGGCTCATTCCCTGAATACGCAATCCTTATACCTTGTTGGAAAAGTGACTAATCAGGCTTTTTAACAATATAAGATGACATAACACAGTTCAGTAATAAGAAAACATTAGCCTATTGGTCTTATTTATTATTTATCAAGGTTTTAGCAGTGGTTTTATTACACATTAGGAGGTAATATTCTAAACAAGGCCAATCAATACAAACATTTATGTCAGGATTAGGAGAAGTCTCTTCCTAATGACTGTATTTATGATTCACTGACAGGGTGGAGCATCTGACAACATCAATCCACTATATGCTCCTTTTTTAGCTCCGCCAAGGAGGTTATGTTTTCGCCAGGGTCTGTCTGTGTCTTTGTTTGTTTGTCTGTTTGCAAGATTACGCAAAAACTACTGGATGGATTTACATGAAAATTTTACCAGAGATGTGTTTTGGTCCAAGGAAGAACCCATTACATTTTGGTGGTGATCCGCACATTTGCCTGGATGCAAATAATTCCCCAAATTTGTGGAAATCTCATAATGTAACATTGGGCCATATTTTAAAAAATCATATCTCTGTCATCCCTTGATGGATTTGCCTCAAAATTTACATGATAATATATATAATCTAACTCTATCATCATGATCAGTTTCATCTAGATCCGATCCAGATTGACGTCACAAAAAAACATTGAACTTTACAATGGCAAATCCCATTCATTTCTCTTCGACTGCTCTGACGGCTCTGCCCCCTTTATGTGATTTTGGGAACTGTAGTTTATTGGCAAACTCACATCAACGTTTTTAAAGCCTGCATTACCCAACCTCCCTTGCAATGCCAGTGGAGAAGTTCTCCACATGGACAGACATGAGTGGACACTTAGCCGTCACATCGGAGCGTGTGATGATCCAGAACTGTATCTTGGCGGAAGTGCTTTTCTAGAATCTCTTTGAGATTGAGCTTTGTAAAGTACCATGTATGCCCATTTTCCCATCTGTTAGTGCATTCAATTAAAAAAATAACTGCCATTTACTAAAAGCAAAGACTGCCTGTAGCGGGTGCTACATGAGCATTGTTTCATTGTTTGATGTAATTTAAAGCCATCGGTTGAAGACAGGTAGTGTCCTCTTGAGCACCTCCTTGTGAAGTTGTTCATAGCTATATAAAAATGTCCTCATCAGATAGTAATTAAAGTAGAAAAATTATTAATTCAAGCACACAAAGGATACACTTCACTTAAAGTCACCTGTTTACACAGTCACTGGCTTAACCTGTTTCACCAAACTTATTTCCATGAACTTTGACCTCTATCACAGAGTCCATCTTTTTCCAGCTTATGTTCATGACATGTTTGTGCCTTTGGTGTGTCAGTAATAAATAATCGAAATGTAAAGTATTGTTACTTGTTTTCTTCATTTCTTTTAACTTCTCACGTTAGTTTCACATTAATTCTGGTAGAAGTTCACAGCCTAGGCGCCAAACCACAGCAGGGGATGCTTGGCAGCCATAATACGTCTGTGTCCACTTAATAAACACCAAACACTGTATATCTCAGGCCTTAAAAGGCACTTTAAGATCTGAGCCAGTCATCAGGTATTCATCCTATCCAGCAGAGAGTTTGTCACCACTGAATCAGCTGTTTACTCTTTCTGAGTTTGTCATGGCATGACCAACAGTCACAAAGTGCTCGAGCTGCGTTTCTTAAACTGCTAAAGCATCATTTTGAAACACTCACTCTTTAGGCTCAACTTTCGAAAACTGTGTCTGAAATGGCCTGTTTGGCATGTTGGTGATTAATCTGTCATCCAATTAAAGTTGTGCTTCAACCGACTGGTTGAAAACAAATGTGCAAACATGATGCAAAGCGAGCCTGTTTTAATGCCTTCATTAGAGCACAGCAGAGAGCAGCCAAAAAGCCAGAGTTTTATCCTCTCTTGTTCTCTCTCTCCGCCTCTGCCAGGAAGCTGCCATGGGGCAGTGCCCAGTCAGCTCACCGCACCATTGGCTGGCGCTGCCCCAGAGGACTATGAAAGACATTATAAAGTCTAATAGTGCAGTTTATATACTTTATTAGTGCTCGTTAATAGAAGCCGAGCATTCTGGAAGAATTTCTCATTCTCTAGTCATGTGCAAAGAAATCCAGGCCCTGCGCTGCATTGACGTGCTCACCAGGACTAATAAGAGAATAAAGGAATGGGGGAATAAAGGCTGCACAGATGAAAATGCACTATTGCTTGTCTGTGAAAGATGTGGGGCATCAATCACAAAGCCTGAGCGTGACAACCTGCACGTCTGCAGATATAAACTCAGATTTTCATACTGTATGTGCATTATGTCTTGGCAGATATAGATCTGTATGCATTATTGTCTCACACAGAAAGCCAAGTTTCATAACTCAACATCTGAATCGTAGCATTATTCTTCTCTGAAATATTTAAAAGCATTGGCAAGCAAATCTTTGAGTCACAATCCATCATTGCTTATGTATTACTCGAGGGTCCCTTGTGTGAAAAGTGATATCATTCAGTGCATTGTAGCACCGGTATGCTTGTGTTTGGAGAAAATGTTTCTTCTTCAGTAGAACATCAGCTCAAAGCTCCATGAAGAGAGGAAGTGGGGGATTCAGAGAAACTTAGGCTGCTGCTCTGTTCAGGTTAATGCCTGGAAGTCCAAGTTGCAGGGAGCTGGGAGCTTGGCCAGGCCGACTCTGGATGTTAATAAAGTTTAGGGGCTCAATGCCAGCACTGTGATCTGTAATGCTTAGGGTTATTTTTACAGACTTTTTACAGACAATTATTTTTGAAAGGGCAGGCTGTTTTTCAGTGGGCTAATATCAGAAAAACAAGATAGAAGATGTGATAAGAAGATGCAATTTCCCATGATATGACGGTGCAGAGTGAGGTTTTTTTTATTGTGTGGGAATGTCTTCTGTTTGAGAACTCACCGTGAGGTACCAAAACAGAAGACTAAGCATGAATACTTTCCACTGTGGATTTGTGTGACATGTCAGCAAACAATCGCCCTCATTTCTCCAAGTAGTTACCAGATTCATTGTTTTATCTATCCAATATATGTTTGTATTAATGTAGATCCCAATGTAGTGTTGAAGCTGTAGTGCAACCAATTACCACTAACTGAGGCTGTTTCTCCATTTATTATACAATTTATGTGTTCATACACATTATAGGTATTGTGGGTGGAGCTTAACAGGTGTCACTTTTCCCAAAACTTGAAATCGATCATTTCAAGCATACACGCTATTGGTCCTCCACTTTCTTTAAGTGTCTTTTTCTTCTGTTGGTTTCCGGTAGTCAAGAAGCAGCTGTTGTTGAAGTCAAGGGAGCACTGGGAGCTGCTGGATCAGGTGGTTCACTGCTCCAGGTGCTCTGTTGTACTGTCCAGCTGTTTAATTTATAATTGAATGCATATTTATAGTATGACTACAGATGTTTACCCCCATGCTTAAAAGAATATTCAAATATCAGTTATAAGGTGACAGCCCTCGTGTGTTTATTTAATATCAAAGCATCATATCACATGAAGAGCATTTCATAATATGGATTTGGGACCAAGAACAACAAAAAAAATGTAAAATACAGAATAAGAGGAGATAAAAATGCCTGAACAAATACAAACTAAGTTTTCACAATCATAGAGAAGTAATAAAAAAGCAAATTCAGCTATTTATTTTCAAAAATCTTTTCAATTATTTTATTCAATCGCAGCATTTTCCTATACAAACACAAATTTCTTCCAATACTTAATTGTCAATTTAGCAGAAATTGTGTCTTTTGTGAAAAACACTATTTCTTAATGCCAACAAAGGGATACAGATGGGAAAATATTCTGAACTTGATGAGCAGAATTTTTAGGTATGTCCCCCAAAGTAACTGCCAAACTACAGAAAGACACCTGAACACAAGTGTTTGATGATAAAAATATTGCATTTATAAACATCTTGTCAGAATGTATATGTTTATATTTTGTACAGGAGGCCTGATATTTGATCTCTTTGTAAAGTCAAAGAAATACTTTTGTTTTGAAATGACAGTCTTGACCAGACGTATGTTGCAACTATAAGATACATGCACTGAATAATGACAGAAAACCAAAGATCTACACTTGAATAGCACAGTTTGATTCTGTCTTTGCTATTGTTTAAAAATATCATCTTTTTCTATAAGCAATGTAATTTAATTTAAGTGCTGCTGCTGCCACTACATCATATATATGTATACGACCATAAATGTCTGCATTTTGCTTCAAAGAGCGTCTTTGACATGGGAATGTTTTAAGCAAAGTTTTCTGTGCCCCTATTTTGGTATCATTTGGCACAGTATAACCTTTTTCATACATACCAGGGATTTAGCTCATGTCTATGTGATTCATTCAATGAAAGGTCACATATTTTACTCTTTTTCAGCAACACTGGCCTCAGATGTTATTAGAAAGCATCTTTAAAATTTCTTGCCAAAAAATCCCCTCAGGTATTAAGTTTAAAACCCCTTGGTTCCAGCCCTGCATATAACGGGCAGTTTTAATCAAAAATCCTCACGTTCTGTGTCTGATCATGCCCCTCTTTAGAAGTGAATATGGCTTCAGCTTTCAAATGCTGTGCTCTAATGTTAACTGTGGCTACACAGATATGACAAGAAATGTTTCATCTAATTCAGCTGGATGTGGGCAAAACAAATGTCTGGCTCAGGGACTGTCCCACATATAGGGGAGGTGGCATATCCCTTGATGGCATCAGTGGGGGAGCATTTTTCAAATGGACTGTTTGAGCACACAATGGTGCTGATAGGTAGAGTAAGCAAAGAAGAAAGAAGAGGATTTTTTTTTTCCTCATGTAGGGGGGGAATTACACATCATTAAATATATTTATATGCATACATTTTGCAAACAGCATAGGCCATAGACACTCATAACAGTCATCAGTTCCAATTTGATGAACTTTTTTAAATAGCAATAAAAGTGGCTCCAATGCAGCATGGTTTTGAGTTTTTGCTTGGCTGTTAAATGGTTGTTTTGCAAATGTGTAACAGCCAGATGGTTGTTCGAGTTTTAAAATAAAGTTGTTAAAAGTGCACTTTTCCCTAGAAGTTTGTAGTTTTCTACAACAACTTAGACAGGTTGAAGCTGAGTGCATTAATAGCACTTTTGCATTAAAGGGGAAGACTAGCCTTGTAAACTATGATTGTCAATTAATCTCCTATTTCATGTCACTTTTAAACAAAACACTGCCCAATAGAAAACTGAACAAATCTACAGTCACACTGGTTTTTGGTTAGTTGGTGCGCTGATGACCACATCACACACTGATGTGTCAGAAGTTTCCGCTGTAACAAAAACATCTGTCATCTCCTGTTATATCTTTCTGCTTATATTCAGTGCATTAAATTCTTTTAAAGACACCTATTTAGTGTTTATTTGATTGTATTTTCATAACAATTAGTTCAGTTTGATTTAATGTTGTTAGAAAAATATGTATGGGGCATTTTTTTTACATTTAAACTAAGCCCACTATAAGCATTGTATTAAGTGTGTTAAATGGATCCATATTACACGGAGTAATGCCCTGAGTATGCACTCTTCATTAACATGCTCAACATTCCCCCTTAGACCCAGAAGTCAGCTTCTAAAATACACTGCTTAACACAAACATCATGTTTGACTCTGAGGATCTCTTAAGGGGAGCGTTTTTGGCAGTTTTAGATGTGAGCAGATTTGGACAGTGTGTGTTTTTATATTTGTGTGTATTTTATTTTGGTTGTGATAGAGGATATATATTTTGAACACCCACAAAGCATGAAAGGCCAAAACATTAAGAACACTTGGCCAGCTAATTAGAGCAGAAATCCAGCTACACAAAAAGGACTGTGTTGCAACTCTGGTCAGCCAATCGATCCATGAGTCAAAAACAAAAAAAAAAACATATCTTTGTTCAATAAACCTTTGAATTTAAGTGCTTGGCAAAGACTCTGCTTTGACAGAGATATTTTTCATTAACTATAATCTCCAGTTATGCTGGAGTTATTTTAAGCGCTTTAAAAGAATGAGATTGCAAATCAAATCAGCAAAAATCTGGATGAAAAAAGGCATGCAGAACTAGGGGAAAAATACTATCAAAATCAGATAATGCAGAGGGACTGCCATTTGAATAACAAAATGTTTTGCAATGCATTTTACTCCTGAACATACTGGTAGGCTAAAGCAGGGGCTTAAGCCTTTCCTGACCCACATCATTGTGAAATTACAACTTTAGCTGATAGAAAAACCTAGCAGACCTTGAGGCAAACATGAGCTGCCACCCCAGGCTAACAGACAGTAGAGAATCTGACCTTGTTTATATTGTGCAGTGACTTTACATTCATTAGAACACTGTCCCATTAGTTTATATTATTTGCAGCAGTCACCCATCATGCAGTGCATCACAGAAATGTGTTTTTTACCACATTTGTTTAGCCTTTAAATGATCATTTTCTAATCCAATCCTTTGGGTCAGCTCACAGTCTATCAGCTTTCAGACAGCTCTTCATTTGTTACTGTGTTGCTTCTTTTTAAAGTCTATAAATCAACAACAATAGAAAAATTGAACCATTTCTCAAATACAAGGCAGTACACAATGTTCGCTGAACAAGTGGCTCATAGAAATGGCTCACTCCTAAACTAAACATAAACTTAAAGAGCACATGTTATGCTTTTAGGGTTTATATGGCCTTTAGTGTGTTTTACATGTTGTGTGATAGGGTTCATCTATGCAAAAGACAAAAAGTCTGCATCATCATGATTTCCCCATCTCTTGATTGCAGCACCAGTCTTCATAGAAAGCTTTATTGTTTGTAAAATGGTATTACTGCTCTTGAGCAGTTGAACAAACACTTAAAGTTACTGTCAGATGATCTGTGCTCTTGATGATACACATTGAAATTCATGTTGGTGTCTTTTAATGACTGTAAAAGGAAACAAGACCATCAGGCATAAGACTCTGTATTCTATTTGGGTTTTCCCAGGCAGATAATTTCAATATTTCAGGTCTGATTGCACTTATTTGTTGAAAGTGGTTGCACATTGCTTTGGATTAGTGGCTACATGTAAAACCTGACAGAGGGTTTACAATTTTGTCCCCATTTGCTGGATCTAAAATTGCCAGACTGTGCTGTTCCAATGAGATGCTATGAATGCCACTAATTTGATGTGCTTCATTTACATCGAGGGTGTAGAGCATAATGGGAGAAAGGCAGAAGCCATTAACTAGAGCTGCAGTGGCTACTTGGATTGGACCACTTGTTGGGGTTTAGACAGGGTGTTTGACTGGGATTGTCAGCTTTTAAAAAAGAAATAATAACTAACTTAACAGACTAGTTTCAGGTGTGCAGACAGATCTGTTGAGGATTGGAATGTTCTGATTTTCTGCTCATTTGGCACTGATTGGTATAGCCATGAAGTCCTCAAAAACACAATTGATTATTCTGGTGATCATGGATGCATGCAAATGTGTTGTTTCATGGCATGTGTATAACAAAACAAACACTAGATGGGCTTTAAGTTTAGCAGTTAATTGTCCACATACCTGATTTCTGTGTAGGAGATCAGAGGGACAATGCCATAGAGTTTTTATTCAAATTGCTGAACCAAACAAGGGGAAGACAGTTAATAGGTGTTTGTGCATCAAATCATTTGCACTCACTATCAAAGATTAGATATTATATGAAATTTGGGCAAATACAAGTATGCTTAGGATGAACATGATAAGCTTGTTAAACAAACTAAATAAGATAAGTTGGAGTTCATCCTCAGATTTATAAGTTGGTTAAACAATTCTTTATTTTCTTTACATCTCAGGCCTTTGTCAAACTTACTGTCTATACAGTAACAAAGTTGTTTTTTCACCACCATGATAAAATTAAAAGGACTATAAATTAATAACATTGATAGCATCTTATAGGAACAGCAGTGTTTAGCAGTGTTTGATCTGCAAAACGGGGATATAGTTGTCTAAAGGCTGTGTCAGGTAATGCTTGTGTCCAACCACTCGACAGAAGCAGTGAGTTGCCACATTCAGTAAGGGCACGATGGTGTGACATTGGGCTCTAATTTCCTGGCGCAACTCAGGGTGGCGCAGCCTGGCGCACCCTGTGCAGTGGTAATTTCGTCTGGCGCACCGCTGTGCGCAGCCAATTTGGTAGACCGGCTGCGCCGAGATGGGTGTGACGGCGCACCAGGGGGAGGTGTCCACAGATTCAGCTTGGCGCAGTGACAAGTTGGTGCCAAAAAAACGCGCGGAAGATGCACTGAAAGCCCGCCAGCTCCAACCTGGTCTATTCTCGGCGCAGACGAGGCGCACCCCAGGCAGTAGTAATTTGGCTGACAGGCGCACAGTGCGCACACGTCACCAAAACCTCACAGGCAGGTATCCACAGTGTCAGGCACATTTCAATGCAATAAACAATCACAACAACCACTATTTAATGTAACCGTCTGAACCAGCACATACAGTTGTATCTATATTAATTGTCCTGTCACATCTGATGTCAGATCAGAGACGTTTGTCATAACTAACGAGTTCACATCTCTCAAGCCAACCACAAACAGCCACATCATCCGATACGGAGTATCCGGCTTCTCTCATCTCATGAAATTCAAAAGAAAAGAAAAAAGAGAGAGACGCTCGCTGAATAAATGTAAGTCACTCGGTGTCTTGAGGATTTACCTGCGATTGCCCATATTTCTCTGTTTTAATCTTTATTCGTAACGTGATCTAAAAAGATGGAGTACATTATTGCAAGGAGGATGAGGAGGAGATATATTTTCACCAAAGGTTCTGCTATTTGGCGATGACAGACCAGGATTGCAGGTGGATCACAAGCATGATGAATGGATTAGCCCCTGCTGTATTTAAATGTAATTATCACTTAATTTTGTACTCATATTATGACACAGGAACAGATTACATCTGTCCTGTGAGGTGGTCCACACGATGACGCGCATCGTAGCCCCTGATGCGCGTCCCGGTGGCCCCTGCGCTCTCCCAGCTGCTGCAAAAGTGACAGCGGCTCTGACCTTCCCCACTGAGGTGAAATTGTCACTGCGCCTCACCCGCGCGCATTTAAAGGCGAGGAGAGGCGTTCATTTGATTGGTGAAGATCACACTCAGCTGTGTGAAACCCACTCAAGTCTTATCTCCTCCCTCTCTACTACGTGCGCCGGTAGGAGAGACGGAGACGTGGGTGCGCCAGACTGCGCCGTGCACGAAACTTGCAAAATGCCCTGGACACACCCTGTTGGCGCGGCGCAGGCACGGCGCAGGGCAGGTGCGCCCCGCTTGCGCCTGTTCTACAAAATTAGAGCCCCTTGTGTTGAATGAAAACTGCTTGATTATCAAGGTTTTTATGTTACGAGTATTTATTGGGTTCTTTTCATCTGAATAGTCAGCTCAGTGCATGATCAGTGATTCCTACCATATGAACTTTATAAAGGTCTATTGTTACATATTAATGTTTGCCAACTGTCAGACCATACAATCATTACTTCTTTCATATTTGAACAAGGTGGTGGTAGTTGTTGAGGATAGGTAGACACTTAAAGTCCAGTGGGAACCAGTGAGTATATGTTGTAACTAGCTTGACATTTATAACCCTCCCTCCCCCCAACTCTTTTTTCAACCTTTACAACGAAGCCAAAACCCATCAAGAGTAGCTCCACTCATCTTAAAACTGGTCAGCTCAGATTCTTGGATCTGTTTGTACCAGAGGGGTTCACACGGCTTCAGTAACCAATAAAGCTTCTCATAGCAGGAAATGTCTCTTATATATCACCAGACAACAATATTTAAGATGACTACCTGGCTTTCTACCCAGCATGTCCTCAGTGAAGCTGAGTCACAGATTTAGGAGTGAAGAAGTAAAAGGCGAGAGTGATTTCTCTCTTTTCTGCTCTCTGTTTATCTAACTTTTGCTCCTATTAAGTCAGCTTGCAGTACATGTTGATTGATACCGCTAAAAAGCCTAATGAGGCGCTTTAAGCTCATATTGACAGTGATCTAATAGCCGTGTGTTTGAAAGTTGAAATGAATTAAGCAGTGTCGTAGCCATGACAGCCAGGTGCTGAGCACTTGGCCCATTGTGTCCAAACCTCAGCCAACTGGAAAACACTTTGCAGGATTTATCTGCAGCCTTTTCCCTTGACAAATTATTTTATTGTTCCCTCACAGTTGGTTTTGATTTAGCTTTTTGGCTAATGAGAGAGCATGTGGGCTATGTTTGTTCCTTTATTCAGCAGAGATACTCTGATGGAAGTGCTCACATCTGATAGAGCAGAAGAAACCAACCAAAACATGACACATAGAAGGTTTACAATCACACACAGATGGTACACAGATTATGAAACTTTAGCATGAAGAGTAAAAGGACAATCTTGATATGCTTATTGCTTTGTATTTACTTTAAGTACTTCTGTGGCATGACCTTACCGACTGTCTGTCAAACTGACTTCCTGAAGAAACAACTTCTGTACATTTTCCCCTCGGTGAACTCCAGCCCCCTCAAAAAACCTTTAATCACATTATTCAGTGTGTCTCATGTACCCAGGCTTGTAGATATGCTGTGTGAGAGCTGCAGATGGTAGAGATACGGGGAAACTCGCCTCCCATCCAAGCCCCTTGCACTCTGCCTGACCCGGGCCCGGTGCATCAGGACTATAGGCTGCTAATCTTTAACAAATGCTGGGAGTCTCCAAGAGTGGGCCCTCGCTGAGACAGCTTAGTCAAAACAGCCGCACTGCTCCCGAACACAACCTCGGCCTCCAGCTTAATTCAAACGCTGATTAACTAACAAATACCTGCTGCCAGTTCCACAGCATTACACAGCCTGGCTCTTCTGCAGCGCTACATGGAGTTTGACACGTGTGTTTGCCATTCTGTTGAGAACACACTGACTTACTGTGTTACAGGCTTTCAGGGATTTGGTGGTTTGATGATGCAGGACATGGAAGTGGAAGTTTATGGTTTAACTTGTAGAGCTTTTTTGTTTGTGTAGAAGAAGATCTGTAGAAGTAATTGCTTTTCAGCATTGTGACACTATATTTTTCATAATGGGATCCAAACAAAGCTTATAAAATACTGCACACCAAATTGAGATGTTTTTTTCTGTTTGTTAGTATCTGTTATACTCAAAATGTGATTTATATTCACAGTGAAAGTAGATCAAGAGAATCAGCAAACACCAATTCACTCTGACAACCATGAACCACACAGCCAAGTTTTTGATTGCCTGGTTTGAACTGAATGATTCTGGATTAGGAAGATAGCTAGTTTGTGCATAAGGTTGCGTCATCACAGCATTGCCTGCCAACAGTCCTGACATTTGGAAGCAAATTTTTTTTTAGTGACTGATTCTGGGAGAGAGATGGCCTTTTTTTTAAGTTTCAAATTTGATTGTTTCTTTCGATGTGTTTCCAAGAAAGTTTTTTAGGATAACTTAAATCCCTTCTCAGATACAACTGTTCCTTTTCTGTGCATGTCTCCATAAACTCCATGTGAAGATATCAGGATTGCTCACACTATAAAGGGAAAGTGATATGTATGTAGCCCATAAAGCAATGATATCATAATACAGTAACTCCAGATTAACTTGTTTATTGCAAGTTAATCACGCAATAAAACATATCCGATATTCAGTTAAGACATTTGACATTCTGGCAAATTACCACAATGCACTCACCTTTCATTCAAACGGCCTCCATGACCATGTACCCTATGTTTGACTTCACTGAGAGCCCTTTGGTTTTTGGCGTGCAGCACAGGTGTATTTTTTTTTATTTCCACCTGATGCAGTCATCGTTTTTACACCATGTGCTTGCACTGTTTAAATAGAAAATGTTCCCTTCACACCCATGGATGCCTGTCTTTAAAAATGAGTTAGCTGGCATGCTCCTCTTGAGAATGCAGAAGATGACTGTGCCTGAAGCCACCTAAAACCACCTAAAACCTGGTCTAAAGCCTAAAGTCTGTGGTGCAGCATGTTCCTGCTATTCTGTGGATGCATTAGCGCCATGGTCACCAACCTTCTCTGAATAAAGGTCTCTTTTGATGCCAACTGGGATAGCTAGAGCTACCCACTGAGTTCAATAAAAAACACAACTAATAGTTTCTTCTCATAGAAGATAAAATAATTTTACACACATTTCAGCCAATAGATACAGTCTTCAATCTCAAGGGATTAAAAGCCTAAAGAGACTAAAAAAAAAAAAAAATTATGGAGCCATTTTGAGCAGCTACTGGTGCCGTACAGAGGGGGAGAGGGAGAAGTCCTGATACTACAGGCCTTTGTTCTTGTTCATAAAAGTACTCAGTACTACAACACACAGAGCAGTCATGTTTAACACACTAAAGGGCATATAAAACTAAAAAAAAACACTATATTAGCTCTTTAAGTTGTAAAAGAACACAGGGGTGCCGGTTTGGCAAGTGGGTTTTAACTGGGCACTTACTATATTGAGGTTCCAGAGTCCCAATCCCAGAATGTCACTGCAACATCTGTGATTGTCAGATCATGAGGTTGTAAAGTAAGGCATTATGGCACATTGTTCATTTTGCTGATATTTTGTTTAATCTATGCAATACATATGCCTGATACATATAGTCATTATTGGGTATAAAGGTTGGCAGAAATTTTTGTAACTGCTGATACTGATTATTATTTTTTTTTGATAGTGATTTTGTGCTGATGATTCATGTATCCCTATTGAGTTTAATGATTCTTTTTGTAGTACAAAATAATTAAATGGGGAAATAACAGAATGTGGACCCAAAAAGACACTGGTGCAAACTATGTTAGCCTCCTCATAGGATAAATGTCTTTTTTTCTGGAGTTTTAAGCAAACAAACTACTCTTCACAGCTTACAGTCCTACAGTGTCATCACAGTGTCTCTGATTGGTCAAGCCTGCTGTTGTCTTTGAATTTTGGCTTTGCATGTTACTACAAAAGTTACCTATTGTGGAGAAGGTGGGTGGCCACTGCTGAGCACATCATCTGCCTCCAAATACAAGACAGTGGGTGTTACAGTGGCTGGATTAAACCTGTGGAGGGGAGTTACCATGCACATTTTAAATACAGTGTGTAAAGTCTCAGTCCTTTTGATTTTGAATGTCGAGATTTGGACCATAGCTAATAACTGATTCAACTAAATTTTCATTCACATGGATTTTTATCTGAAATAAGTTGTTTGTTTGTCGCTTTTGTGAGTCTATTTATCAATCAAGCATGATTATTGTTTTGATTGTCTTAGTACTCATATCTGGCTGGACATACTGGAGGTTTATTTCTGGCGCACATTAAAGGTAACATCGAATGTGTTGTTATGACATTGCCAAGTTTATATGGACAGTCTGAATGACTGGAACAATACATTTCTGCAGTACCACAGTCATGGCTACCCTGAAGAAATCTGTTATTCCAAGTTAAGAAAATGTAAAAATCAATCAAAACTTTGAATGGAATAATTCTTAAAAATGAAGCATGATGTCTTTTCATAACAGCTGCAGTTACAAAAATATTTAACCACAATTCAACAAGGGTCAACAGGGCTTGTTAGCCGTGTCCTTGATGGCTTTGGCTGTAAATGTAGATTCATAATTTACCACAGCGCCAACTTTTACGGGCTGAACCCTGTTATTCGACACGAAAATATGGCCAATCGAGGCCACTGTAAAGATGCCAGTCTCCTACGAGCCTCGAGAGCTCTGAGCCATGAAGGAGTCCAATGAGAGAGGCAAAGCATCAGTATATGTACACTTCAGCCTGCCAAAATACACTCATTTAACAGCACAAAGAGAGACTCGTACTGAGAGCCCTCGTGTTTATGTTAGGGAAGATGTAAAACGGCCAGAATTCATATTTCACATCAGATTTCTCTTTTAAGATGTCTTCTCTCAATTTTAACGTGTAAGGAAACAAACATTTGCATTTCAAAGTTCCTCAAACAAAAATAAATGAAAAGCAAACCATTTTATGGGTTTGGAGACTATATTGGAAAACAGGTCTGGGGCGAAATGAATATTTTTTATGGTTCGTAAAAGAGTTTCACAATGAATGCCAGGTTATGTGAAAGGCCTGACACATGGTGCAAGCCAAAGTCCTTCGAGGTTCCTTCTTTATTCAGACTTTACACACACAGGCCAAGAACAGCCAAACAACACAACATGGCAGAGTGTGAGACGGTGATGAAGAATGATCTCTTTATTTCAGCTCGTTATCATTTGATTAGGCTCCTTCTCACTTTGAGCACATCCAAAATCTAGCAACTTTAAATCTTTCTCCCACTCAGCTTCATTTTAAATGCCTCTAAAATCAGCCAGAGACTGCGTAGAGGGATATGTTTTTTCAGTTTTTGCTTGCCTGTGACAATGGTTTAGGTGAAGAGATGACAAGTGACGTATGATGTCATTGTCCTTTTCCACCTTAACTGTATATATAGAAGGACAACACATGTCTACCTCTTCCAGTTGTACAAAAGTGACACCTTCCATGACAGGACACCAAGTACTGCGCTGAGGAAGTTTTCTGAAGCTAGAGACATGGGGATGAAGATTAGCTGGTTCAGCTGCAGTGCTGAATTCCTGTTCCTTCCACTGTCTTTCACTTTAACAAGTTACGGATAAGTGTCATTCCTCAGTTTGATTCAGTCAATAGCAGAACAGATTCTTGAGTCAGTCTGATGCAGACATCCACGATCATCTTAAGTTTCAGTATTCCTCTGTTGGTGTTCCTCTTCCTTAGTTTTACTCTACTCTGCTGTTGTTCTGCAGGGGAGTCATTTATAGAGCTTTATATCCTGAGCGTTATTCTCCTTTTAAGTGTCAAGTAATAGAATCAAGACTGCATCTCCAGAAAAAGTAACTCACTGACGCACATCAGAATTATAATATTCAACTACAATGCTAAAAATGGGGTTAAAAAGCACGTTATTGACAACCATTGTAATTTTAGGTTTTGACCATCTGTCTTAAGACTGATACTGCAACAGGTCACGGGCTTACATGCACTAATATTTCAAGCTTTGGTTATAGCTTTCCAGGACATTTTAACAGAAGCAGTGTCCTTGTCCCGGTATACTTTCATCCGGGAAAATTGATTTTATCTACCAAGACATGTCCCCCTTCCCTACAGACAGGGGCAATATGTACCCATTTTAGCTGGTTGCTATTGACTGTTGACTGGTTGTTAACAAGTTTGCAAACCAATTGCTTGTATGTGTAAATATGAACAGATATGTTGTTGTGCACATTCGACATAAACTTAATTCCTTATCACTTACTGGTGGTAAAAAATGTATCAATACCACCCATTTGGCCCATTGTTATGGATAAAAGAAGACAAATACTACATTTGCTAATAATTAGTATGATTGGTTAAATACTAATTAAGCAAGTGTCCCAAGTATAGCATGTTGTTTAAGTTTTATTTTATTGTTATTCTGCGTGTTAAGCTCAGTGTAGACACTGTAAAGTATTACTTGCTAAATCAGGTCTTATTGAGAAGTATGCCTATGCATGCAAGAGAAATCCATCCATCTACTATTATCTGTGCTGCTTATCCTAGGTGGATGGATGCACAGGGAGAGCATGCAAACTCCACACAGAAGGACCCTGACACAGGGTTCGAACCAGCAACTTTCTTGTTGTCAGGCACGCACACTACCTGCTCCACCACCATGCTGCCCTGCAACAGAAATGCAGTCTGTGATTTCATTGTATTTTGTGTTAGTCCCACCAACATTACCAAGCTTTGGACTTGCACTTTCAGAGTCGTTTAACTCATAAGTACTTAAAATTTGTTTGTCTTGAGTGCATGTACACTCATTTCATGTGTCCCACTGGAAAACAGGGAGTTAATGTGGCTGTGGTTTGGAGGTGGATGGGATCTCTACTTCAGTAAAGCACTTTCCCCTTGCGCCTTTTATAAAACACTACAAAAAATGTGTCACACTTTCCTCTGCATTTCCTCTGCATGACAGAACACTTACATGAACAGGACATAAAATCTGTGGCATTAAAACATCCATTCTCCCCCTCTTTGCAGCACTGGCAGCTCCCCATAAATGTTCCTGTGTAATGTGTTAAACTGCCCTATCTCACAGCTCCACAGCAG
Source organism: Cetoscarus ocellatus (assembly GCA_037902135.1). Lineage (NCBI taxonomy): Eukaryota > Metazoa > Chordata > Actinopteri > Labriformes > Labridae > Cetoscarus > Cetoscarus ocellatus. The sequence continues at coordinate 140,748 of JBAMNC010000606.1, forward strand.
CTGTTTTCCAGCATAAGAGTAACTTTAAATTTATCAGCATCAAATTCAATATTTTATCATAACCTGCCAAAACCTCCCCCCATGGCTTTAAGTAGCAAAAATATAAAAGTCACTTTTATTAAGAGCAGAAAATAAACAGGAAGTCAAATGTTACTGAAGGTCTGAATTACACACTAAAACAGCGACAAGTTCCCTGCCCTGAAATCATTTCACCAATGAGACAAAACGCTGGTCTCACTTTGGCCATTACCACTGGCTGACTCATGTTGTGCGGGACGCAGTGAGAGCAGAAATCATAATAAAAGGGGTCTTATTACAGCCATTAAACAAGAGAGGGAAAACACAGGAGGCCTTTAATGCCTGGACATCTAAAATGCTTATGTAGTGAGAATATATTTGCTCATAAAGCTCTTTGATGGTGGCCCTGTCTGTTTCAGCACACAGCACCGCTGTCTGTGTAAATAGCTGCATATTGACCTCCCACCACACAAGATTGAATGTGTTTCCATAGGTGCTCTGTGCCATGTTGGGTTTTAACAGGCCCCATTGCCCTTAAGTCTGTATATCCATGCGGGACGCGGGAGACGTGCCATCAGACCTCAAACAGTGGGTTCTTCCTGAGCCTGTAGAGAGGCATGAGGTTGACTTAAGCTGAAGCCCCCTTCTTCTCTTCCTCCTCCTCTTCCTCTTCCTCCTCACAGCAGCATTATGGGGCTTTGTTTGATGTGGAGTGATGTATAATGTGTGCTGGACTGTCCAGCTTAAGTTACCTTGAGTCCATGACTCTGTCTGTGTGTTCTCTGTTTGTGTGTGGGGGGGTGTCCTCTGTGCCACAGTCTTTGGTGGTGAATGAGGACTCCCTACACAATAAAAGAGCGGTACTGCTGGCCTCCTAAGGTATGTGTGGTTTGAAACTCAACACAGGTTTGCTCAGTGAAAACCTGGGGGCTCATAATTTTTTATTCTTAATATCTCAGGAAACCACAACACTGCAGTGCCTTCCAAAAAGTACATTAAATTTATTGTAGCCTAAAACCTACACAAAAGCCTATATGTATACATATGCCATGCACCTACACACGTGGACAAAATTGTTGGTACCCTTCCGTGTAAGACAGAAAAACCCACAATGGTCACTGAAATGACTTGAAACTGACAAAAGTGATAATAAATAAAAAAATTACTGAAAATTAACCAATGAAAATCAGACATTGATTTTGAATTATGGTTCAACAGAATCATTTTAAAATAAAAACTAATAAAACTAGCTTGGACAAAAATGATACCCCTAGAAAAGATTGAAAATGATTTGTCCATAGGGACATGTTAAACTTTTCTAGGGGTATCATTTTTGTCCAAGCCAGTTTCATTATTATGTTTTTTAAAATGATTCTGTTGAATCACAATTCAAAAGCAATGTCTGATTTTCATTAGTTAATCTTCAGTAAATTTTTATTTATTACTACATTTGTCAGTTACAAGTTATTTCAATGACCATTGTGGGTTTTTCTTACTTTAATGGAAGGGTGCCAACAATTTTGTCCACGTGAGTACTAAAAACTGCAACTACCTGCTAAAAGAATGCAGACCACAAACACTCTTTTTGGAAAGTTTTCTGCATTTCATCTGTCTTAGCTGATTCAAAAACTATTCTATTTTTTACGTTTACTCTGTTTTTCCTTGCAGTAATTGAGGTTAATTAAACTGCTGTTAAGTATTTATCAGCTCCAGCATGACGCTTGGTTTCAGCCGCCATTATTTCCTGCACACAAACAAAAGGCAGATATAATGGAACCGGGGATTGTCAATATAGTGTTAAGTCAAACTGCCTTTAAGAGCTGTTTCACTCTGGATGCATTGTATTTGCATCATTTCAGTGTGCATGTTATCAAGTCAGAGCTTTCAGACTGTCTGCGTGAGCCTCATGTCTCGAGCACATCTCATGGGAGGTGCGCCTATTTTATCCTCAATAGCATCTCAACCAAAACAAACAAGAAAACAAAAAATAGAAAGCCTTATTTACCTTATTCCAGCTCGTATGTATATTAAGCTAGAGGAGGGGTGAGCAATAATGTCTATATTCAAAACAACAAGCCAAAGTTGGGGAAGGCTTACATCATGCAATGGAATATTGGCCATTTCTTTTGGCTGTCATTACATCTGGGATAAATACAGGAGCAATTCATCTTTGTTATATTCAGAGGGCTCAACTAATTAGAGTTTCTACTCTATTGACTGCAACCTGACCCCGGGTATGACCTGTTAGGGACAATGCTCACAAGTTGCTTTATTGAAAATCATATTTACTAGTGCCATTGGCCTCAAGCAACCCCACTTCAAAACCCCAAACTTATCCTTTCCAAGACTTTACCTCTGAATAGTGAGTCTCCTCCTTTAACTGAACTGATGCAACAACTTACCCACCATCTTTTAGTCTTACAGAACAATGTTTATCTTCATATAATTTTGCTCTCTTATGAAACCACCTTATTTCTTCACTGAAGTCATTAGCCATGTTCCAGCGTAACCAGTTCGGAAGAAAATCCTCCAAAACCATGACCAAACCTCTGGGCATCATCACATAAATATTTGTTGCACAGCTAAACGCTCTCACATGTTATGCAATGTCCCTTGAGTTTTTTATCCAATGTATCAGTTTACATATACTAAAAGTCCCTGTTGTCTAAGCATATTACCTTACTTTGTGTGCTGAAATGTCAGGGTTTTGAAACCAGGGACATAAAACAACATGAAAAACTCCAATAATCAAATCAAAATAAAAGCTTCCCCTCTGGTCCTCCTCTGTCAAAGCACATTGTGGGCTTTGAAAAACTCATTTCCCTCAAAGAGCTCAATTTTTTAGGCAAATTAACCCTGATCATTCTGACTGGCCAATATTTTGTGGTGGACAGCATGGAGAAGTAACTTTAAGCTTTAACTTTAACCAGAAACTTCAAAAGCCAACGCAGTTACTATGCATGCTTTGAACGTATCCATTCCTCAAACTATCATTCCTTTATACTTCCTCTGTTAAAACATCATCAAGTAACAAAGAAGTGGGAAGTGTAATCAGATTCCTCTTTTGGTTCCCAAAACATCTGGTTTGGCCCTTTTTTTAAACAACCAGCATCCCCTCTGAGAATAACAGAAGGCTGTGTTCACTGTGTGTAGGTAAGAAAATAATCATTTTCAAATGTTGCTCCATTCAGATTCAAACCTGATCTAATTACCAGCAGTTAAATTCAACCCCTCAGTCGGACCACCGACCATCAAGGGAATTTTCCTCCAGTAGTTTTCCTAACTATTCATTTATCTCTCCCCCACTGTTGACTGTAAACCATTAAAATATACAGTAATTGCTGTAAATTGATCACTTGTTTTACAGAAGTCACATAAATCTCCACTCTTGTCAAAGTGTAATCGATGTCAGGAGGCGTAGCTGGGCGAGAGGGAGAGAGACGAGCCGTCAGATGGGCCTGGATGCTACATAAAGATACTCTCATGTTCTGTGGTTGGGTTTGGCCACTGTCATTTCCAAGGAAATTCCTGCCATCTGTGTTCAATCAAATTCTCTCACAGATTTAGGATTGCTTGTAAACATTGGGTGCTGGCTGGAGGGGACTGAATGAGTGCTGTGAGTTTTGGACTTGACAGCTTCTCTAACCAAAAGAACAGCCTGGCACTGGGCTAGACTCGGCTAATACAGCCTTATTAAAACAAGCTACAGAAAGACAGTGTAATATTCTGCTGCTCTGGAAAGAGATATTTGAGTAATTTATTTTGATTTCAAGACATCTTTGACAGACTATGCAGCTTAATGCTATTTATTTTATTTTATTTTTTTGTTTGTTTGCTTTCTCTTTAGTCCTATCTATTACATGGATTTGAGGATGGTGTTGACAGTCTCTTTGTTGGTGTTTTTTATAACTTTGGTCTATACTGCAGTAACTGAAACAAAAACTATGCAATTGTCCTGATATTGATATATCTAGGGATAGAGATAAAATTGATAATACCCCAGGGGATCAATATCATTAGTCTTTACACTTAACAATTCCCTCATCAGTCCCTTCCACTTAGTTTTGCATGCCTTGCAAATATTTAACTATATGTTCCCATCAAAGGCAGTCAGCAGAATCAATATAAGGAAGTCAAAGATGTGATCATGGCAGACAGGGGATGAAAGTGTTCAAATTTCACACAAAATTAATCTAACAGTTCATCCACTTTCTGTGTCTATGATTTCAACCAAGGGTCGAAACACAACAACCTGCTGAGGCATTAAGCAATACTACATTAAACATCAGAAGTGTTGTGTCTGAAATTGTTGCCTCTGTGTCGTGTCTGAAATTGTTGCCTCTGAAAACCTGTGTAGGCAGACTTTTTTCCACACGGAAAATCCACAGCAGTCAATAAGGGAAAGGCTTAAGAGGATTGATAATGGCATTAGTGTCTTTAAAATCTTTTTAGTTCCCATCCCTAGTAATATCTTGGACTGTATGAAACATGGACATAATATCAGCAGTTTTGCCCATTTTTTTCTGGAGAAGCATTTGGAAGCAAAAGCACAACTTATACTGCCATTTCATGGCGAAATATTTACTCCTCTGACGTTTCGCCTCCACTGTGAACATCCTGGAGGCAGAATTGGGGAACGAGTTGACCCCCTCTTTGTTCTGTCTCCAGAGGTAGTAACAGAGGCATGATATTGGAGAGAGGGAGGGAACACAGACTCATCAGGAGACCGGAGTGCTGCATTTATGTGTATGCGGGGCACGCGCTGTGTCGTTGCATTCAAGCTGTATTGCAGTGTGAAGTGACACAGATCTTAAGGCATCACGGAATTAACATGAATGTCTCGACATGCAAATATAGGGGAACCTCCTTGCAGCGCTTTTGCGTGTAGGTATTGTGAATTCGGCTAAAGATAGCTGAAAATGTGGCTGCCTTAAAACAATTGTTGCATCGGCCATTTCGCTTGCATTGCAAATAATGCAGGAGTTGCAGTAAGAGGAGCTGTTTCATTGTGAACCTTATTTTCTTCCTTCTTTTTATTCTATTTTACCTCTGCCAGGAGGTTATGTTTCTCCCGGTGTTTGTTTAATAGTTTGAGAACGGGATAACTCAAAAAGTTCTGTGCAGATTTTGGTTAAATTTTCAGGGAATGTTGATCATGGCAGGAAGAAGAGGTGCTGTGGTTTTGGTGGTCATCCGAATATCTAAGATTTTTTTAAAAAAGAATTGGTTAACAGTGCGAGGTAGGGCAATTTTCCACATTTCTGACAATAACTGGCCTGATAATGTTGGAAATGCCTTGGCTGAGGTTTGTGCTCTCAGAGCACTTCTACTTTTAACCAAACATATTCAGTTGGGTGAGTCCATGAAGTTTGATCAACACTAAATTTTATGAAACAGTATAAACATGTGTGCTGTGCATGAGTAATAAAATGTTATTTGAGAGAAAAGAACAAGTTCTTGAATATTTGAACCCATCCATATTTTAAACATGGGGTTAGTACAGATTGTTACCTCTATCAAGGAGGTTATGTTTTTGCCTGTTTGTTAGTTTGTTTTATCCTTAGCAAGATTACACAATAACTTCTGGATGGATTTTGCTGAAAATTTCAGGAGATGCCAGTAATGGCCCAACTTAAAAAAAAAAAAAAATGGGTGGTGATCCAGACATCTGCAAACAGGGGACGATGGTTTTTGCTCAATAATTTTCAATATGATGATGATATCAACATGATTCCAAGTGGTAGGTTTTCAGGGTCAATGAATCTTATTATGAGAGTGACTTCATCATTGAACTACCGCTTATAGGTGTAACAGCAATAAGTGAGCTGCCTTGTTGGCAGTGCTGTCTAGTTTCAAGATGTCTTTTTTTTAAATAGGAGCGATAAGAAATTGTTGTCTTGTTTATTTCTCTGCAATACATAGAAAAAAAAATTAACAAATAATTGCTGTTATTTGTTGTTATCTGTTATAACTGCTGCAGCACAAATTTATTGCCCTATCATAATGACTTTTACAAATAAAGGGGTGCACTGAGTGGATCTAATTTCACTACAGTTTGAGAGGAATGTCTACTGTATGTTGGTAAGACCGAGTAGATGCTCAAACAAACTATGACCATATTGTTCAGACGGGTAAGTGGCAGCCTCTTCACAAAATTGCCATGTTTATTTTGTACAGCAGGTTTCTACACACTGCTTGTTCTCATGAGTAAACACATTTACAAACATAGACAAATACTCATTTACTCAAATATACAGGATCTAAAAACTTTTTTACATTTTAAAGGACCTTTCATCATTATTCATGTCAAAATGTTGTTTGAAATGATTAGCCTTTTTGAAAAAGGTGAACGCGTCTCAGCTCTAACACTTTCCTGGAGGGTGTGGTGCTCGTCAGTTCTCTACATTTCTCTGCCAGTATTTACCGCTTCCTCTCCAAACAGAGCAGCCTCTTGTCTGGCTTTGAAGCACCTCCTCATCCCATGCCGAGGTTTCAGCGCTGTTGGCCCTGAATCCTGAGTGGTGTTGTTCAGCAGCCCTATAAAGGTGTCTGTCACTAAGCCAGACGTTCCCGTCATGTCTGCTGGCCAAATGGCATTACGTCCTGTCAGTCTGACGCTCTATCAAGTCAGAGCACGGGCCTCGACTGATCCTCTACGCTCTGTTTGGTCTTTACAATTATGTGGCTTTTCAGTCAGAGTGTAGGATGTGGTTTGGCTGAGCTCCCCCCGTAAAGCTTTGTGATTTCTGTGATTAATCCTGGCAGTTTACAGATTTGTGGGCAAAATCTTGTTTTGATAGCGACCGTCAGGGTGGAATCATGGCTACCAGTGACTCTGAAGTGGGTTGTTGATAGTGCACATTTTTATTTGATCAAGAAATGTTGAGAGAGGATTAAAGTTGAGATCAATCGTTTGCTTGTTTTGTGATCGTCAGTCACTTTTTGTGTGTGTGTAATTTTTTCACTGCCTTCCCCAGATCAGTGTGCAGACCGTATCTTCAGCACCTTTGAGGTGTTTCTGTTGGATTTTGTGAAGAGACTTATTTTTGGGCTTTGGTGCTTTTTTTTCTGCTCACATATCATCTTGAGGTGATAGTATCTTACTTTGCAGTACCTCCATTCTGTTGAACATCTCCAAACATAGCTGTTGAAAACTTTCATGCATCACATGCTAACCAATAGACCATTATTCAGACTTCCTCTCACATTCAGAGTTTAGAGCAAATAAGCCTTAAAAGTCCCGGACTTATTTCCTGTTCAGCAATTTTACACTGGTCACAGAAGTCACCAGAATATTTTTGAAGTTTCTTGCTCTAAAATCTGCTGAATTTTTGCATGCATATAAACCCCCCTGTTTCCATTCTGCTCAGATCAGGCTATTTTAGAGTTAATCCTCATGAGCTGTGTTTGGCCATGCCCCTCTCAAGAAGAGGATTTGGCTTTTCTGTGTTCTTATGTTTACTGTGGCTGCACAGACATGCTCAGATGTGTTTCTTCCACTTCAACTAGCTGTTGACTTAGCAGACACCTGGCTGAAGGAGTGTTTTCCACCTGGAGAAGTTGGTATGTCTCTTCATGATATCATTAGGGGATAGTTTTCTGAATCTGAACAAATATTTTGAAATGTTAGAACTGGTAGCAGAGGAACTGAAGGTCTTTTTTGTGTTGGGAGGATTGTAGACAGGCCATGGACACATTTATGTGTATAAATCATTTAAAAAGGTGTATTGCATATTATTTGACCTTTAAATTAGATGATGAAGAGTATCTTTTAGCTTCAACCAGCTAAACCTCTAAAAAATATCTGACTTTGAACTAACAGACAAACAACCAGAAACCGGAAACAGGAAATTAAAGCAAAATAAAGCAGAGTACAAAATTATGTTGTCAGTAAATAAATATAAAGTTCTCTGTTTGGTCTCAGTTCATACTACATTGTTTTTCTCTGCATAAGGCTGAAACACATCTGCTGTGTGGATAAGAGATCAAAAAGAGGCTCAGATTTTCTCAGAGCAATACTTGTTTTATTTCTGTTTCTAAATACAGCATTTCATATGGATTTTTTTTCAATAGATCAAGTGCTGGAGGTCTTTGCTGGTTCAAGTTGAGCCAGAAGAATTTCTTTGTTTTGTGTCATATTATACCAGACCTCTTCGTGGACACCGGATCCAGCATCCTGTTCAGTTCTGTCCCAAAAAAAGTATCATACTGATTTCATAATATGTGGAAATTAGGTTTAGGATTTGGAAACCAGTTCCAGTTATGAACCAGTTCCAATTTGTTTGAAGAATCAGTATCATATTTCCTTGTACTTAAAAACTGTCCTATCAAGTCCTCTAGTTCTGCATACCTTGCAAAACAGTAATGTCAGGCTCTGGCTAGAAGCAGTCCACACACAAACAACTGAGGATTCGAGGAAATAATCATGTTCACAGGAGGCAGAAGGGGTCTGATGTGAGGCTATATCATTCATATATGACACCAACAGTGCAACAAGCAATGATGGTGGCTGTGCACAGCTACAAACATAAGTACAGCCATGTCTTTGACATCATTGACACAGATGATCTGCATAGTCTGACTCTCTCCCAAACAGAAAATCCACAGGAACTGGTTGGAGAATAGATAAAGAATTAAATTGATAAGTATAACTGGTAATGACATTGACATTCATCAGATCTAATTGATTCCCATCCTTGGTGAAAGTTGCATTTTAACAAATATTAAGTTTTCCTCTTTAATATTGCAGGAGACTAGCTTTGCAAACTAAGTTTAGTTATTTATTATTTTGAGTGAAACATGTTAGACTAAGATGGTAATAAGCTTTCTTTCAGTGGTTCTCCTGATTTAATATCAACACCTTATTCATTTTATTATGGCAAATTAAGTGTGGACTACATTTTCCATCCCTATTTTCAATTTTACTGGAAAAAAAAATCATCACATTGTGAGGTTCTTTATTAACTAAAAATGTTTTCTCAAACGTAACAAACAAAATTTTGTCAGGTTTAAACATTTTTTAGCCCTACAGTGTCTCATCATAAAGTTTGAAAGTTAGTGAAGACAAAGTTTCTGCAGCATCAGCTGATGTGAGTTTTCGTTCTTGATTATTTTCAAGTTGTCCTAGTTCAGACTGCCACTGAAAGAGTTTATTACAGAGAACTTCTTCATGTTTGGAATTTGATGTAGTGTTTATGTGTATAAAACATTAAGTTACATTGGTAATAGGACATTGTGAACAGAACTTCAGTAGAATAAGATTTATAAAAGTACAGATGGTGCAATGGAGCAGCCATACAGCTGTGCAGATGTGTGCTTTAATGATAATAGAAACACCTTTCTGTCTGATCTCAGCTTGAAAGTCATATTCCTGCTGAAGTTTCTCCTTCACTTAAATGCTTCAGCTTTTCTTCCACTGATGTGCATCACATGTTGATATGTGTTTTCATAGGTGACAGGCTGGAGGGCACAGCTTGTGGCAGGGTGTAACCACCAGGTGGTGTCATGCACAAGTGTAAAGCTTTAATTATGTTAATGAGGGAGAACAGCAGAGGAGGATATCGGCTCTGGTGGAGGTTATCAGGACTTAGCAGTTCAGTCCATCCTCCTTTATGGGAGTTTAGTGTGAGTGTTTTCCTTTTTAGGGTGTGTGTAGGTCTGTGTATGATAGAGGGAAAGAAAGGGAGAAAGAGGAAGGCAAAATAAAAGAGTGTTTGTTTGTGTTTGGCCTGGGCAACATGGGAAAATAATCATGTCTCAGTGTTTTTTAGCTGAATGGCAATTTGAGAGAGAACCTTTGTTTTGGCTGTTAAGGAGAAAGATAGTTGTCACAGTCTCAGGTTAATAACATTGGCATGATTTCAATAAATGACAATCTTTAAACCTATTTAATACCACAGCAACAAAAATAAAAGTTCAGGATACAGAGTGTCATCTCTGTATGTTTAGCCTGTTAAAAAAAATAAACTGTTAAATAAAATGTGTATGAAAATGGTTTGATATCCATATTTGAATGATTGATTGTATGACAGAAATATGGACACATCTCATTGGTTCTTATTGTAGACAGTCTTTAACTGAGCATTAGGCTTGACATCTTCTCTTTATTGAATCAGCATTTACTAAATTGACGAAAACAACGTTGCCTTACATAGCATCTCATTTTTAAAAAATCAATACATTTTAAGACTAATATTTGCCTGGCCTTAGTTTGTGTGGATGTACATCACTCCACGGTCTTTTCTCATATGTGAAGGTTTTTCCTCACAGTCATTGCTTTTGTCCATGTGGTGCAGTGGTTGGTGTTTGGTTGGTTACAGAGGATGGGGTGGATGGAATAGGTTTGGTGGGGGATGTTGGCTGCCAACTATTTGTTTGTATTCATGACTGTGGTTAGCGCTGCTCCACTTTAAGAGCCTGGTATTGTGAGGATGCCTGCTTCCCACAACATGTGCCCTCTTCTTCTCTTAAAGGCAGCTGATCATTTAGCAGCCACCACACTGACCAACATTACTTTGTAGACATTTAATACAAACAACTAGATGGATCTACAAAGACGTTTGCTTTGACCTCAGGTTTTATACTGTTATGTTGGGTTTTAACTTTTCTTTGTCTCTATTTTTTTGTGGATACTTCTAGAGCAGCGAAGGGCAACAATGGTTACCAAGACTGACCCATTTATTTTATTCTGTCTGCTTGAGGGCCACACTCATAACCAGCAGGATCCTTTCAGGTATATCTTAGGAATTTTTGTATTAAAACACCAATTTGGATTATTCTGTTTGAATGTTGTGACAGAAGGTGATTTGTTATCGCATACTGATGTTGCTTCATTTCTCAGTCATGACTGGATCATAAGGTTTATTTCTTCTTGTTTCAAATTGAAGACAGTTATGTTGACATAATTTTTAAGAGCTCATGTTTTGCCTAAACTCTGGTATACATATTTATTTTCTACTGGGAGGCTATGTTCAGAATCACTAATGCACTAGTTTTTTATAAAAAGTAGAGCTGATTCAGCTGTATTACCTCTCTGTTTGAGATGATCTGTTAGAGCTTCTCTGACATAAGTCAGTTTAACACTGCCAGGTGCAGTTTTGTTTATGACTTTGCATACTTTCTATCTGCCCTGGGCTTGCTACCATGACCCACTGGGCTGAAGATGAAACAGTGGTAAGACGTCAGGCTGATAGGTTTATTCCAGGGACCCAGACACCATAAACATGAGGACTGGGTGAAGTCCTTGAGCAGCTGACTTTTTGTCTTGTTCATAGAAGTGATATCTCATGCAGAGGAGACAACTTGAAAAGCATTATATGGCCTTTTAAGCATTTATGGAACTATTAAGGGGAATTGTTGCTTATCTGGTTGCTTTGTAAACACTGTTATATGCATGCAAATACAGTTTCTAGTCCATGCTATTAATACAAAGCATTGTTTTTGCGACCTTAATACACTTTGGTACCTGTCTCAATGTCAAATGTTATAACAAATTAAACAGACAAACAGAAAGTCAAATGGCTGAATGCCTGATGCCACCTAGCTGCTGGAGGCTGAACTACAACACATAACACATGTCTTGAATTTCTATAAATTCATTCATTCATTTTCTATACTGGGTATCCCCTTTGGGGTTGCGGGTGGGGCTGGAGCCTATCCCAGCTGTCATTGGGCAAGAGGTGGGTTACACCCTGAACCGGTCACCAGCCAATTGCAGGGCATCATAGAGAGACAGACAACCATCCACATTCACACTCATACCTAAGGACAATTTAGAGTGACCAATTAGTGAGCATGTTTTTGGACTGTGGGAGGAAGCCAGAGTGCCTGGAGAGAACCCACGCATGCACGGGCAAAAAATGTAAACTTCACACAGAAAGGCCCTGCCCGACGCGGGGATCGAACCGGCGGCCTTTTTGCTGTGAGGCACGTGCACTACCTGCTGTGCCACCGTTCTGCCCATTTCTATAAATTATTAGTTTAAAAAAAAAAAAAAAATAGATTTGGCTTAAAAATATTGCACAGTATCACGCCACACAGTTTCATATGAATTGGTTCTTTGATGTAGAAATATTTATATTTTTAATGTTCTAATGCAGATGCAGGAGTTAGTGTCACTGCCTCACAGCAGGAGGGGCCTCTCTCTGCTTGTATCATCTCCCTGTGTATGTGTGGGCTCTCCAGTTTCTACAGATAAAATCGTTCTCATGAACACGAGGACTCTAAAATGCCTGTGAATGAGAGTGTGACAGTGCCTGACTCTATAGTTCAGCCCTGTGGATAATGAATTGATTGATTGTTGGTGGTTTTAATGCATTGAATGGTGTTTAATTATCAGCTAAGGTTGAAATTATTTAAGGAGGACTTTTTGACTTGCAGGCCACATCTTGTGAAAAAGGAGGCCCCTATAGGCCACCAGTTGCCTTTCCCTGGTCAAGAGTCTGTCTTCTTCTCTCCATCCGATCTTAGATTATTGTGTGACCATGAGAAAACAAGCAGGAACATAAAAACCTGGTTGAGAGCAGCTAAAATCAGCAAGTACAAATTGATCTTTATCCCCATGAAAGTTCTCATGTCTGCTGGTACTGGTAATCCTGTTACAAAAACCCCGACATTTCTGTGCTCCAACAGTAATTTAATAGTTTTTTCTCCTTCCCTTCACTCTGCACCTGCTTTAAGAGGAGCTTTCTCTGTAGACAATGTTATTTTTCATTTACTTGTGCCCTGAGGTTTTTCAATCATACAACCATTACTAAGCAAACAAATAAGTTCCGGGACTTCGCCGCAGACACAAATATAGACATGAGTTATGAGATTCTGAGAAGCCGGGTAGGATTTGGACCTTAATACACAACATCTGCAGCGGACAAGACCCACAACCGGAGCAATGAGCATCCCTCTGTGAAGTCCTGCGGCCCTTCTGTCACACACTTGAATCTGCAGACCCGTCTTGTGCTGAAAGAGACTGGAGGAAACGATGGCAGCAGGTGGGGGCAAATGGGAATAGAATGATCATTATGAAGTGTTTAAGTGCTGAATGTTATGATTTATGGAGCCAAAGAGGGGCCAGTCCAGGTGTCACATCACATTTCCAGAGGCATCTGTCTTGCGGTTTTGGCAGCTTGTTGTACCTTAGGTTCAGATGTTTGCATCACACTCCTGACATCCCGTTCTCCCCCTTCCTCACTCACTTTAAGTACAGTACACCTCTGATCGCTCCCCTTTCCTCCTCTTAAACCATCCATCCATCTGCACATCTGCTTTTCATTCAGGCCTGCATGTCTCTGAAGACTTGAACACATTAAACACTGGCACAAACACAGTCTCGCTCTGGCACTTAACATGGCGCTTAGGAGACTTAAAAGGGAGAGGCGAGAATTATAGAAAATGAAGTGTCACAGAAATAAAAAATCGCCCCAGATTACCACCAATTACACTTAATAATGCTTGAGACCATCTGCTGATCAGATGGAAGAGTGCTGTTGTCTGTAGAGGGATACTGATGCCGGGCAGGAAGAAGAGAGGTTCATTGAGCGAGACAGCAACACAGATTTTTAACTATACAATGATGTGGTTTGATCTTTCATATACTGTATTATTTGATTGTACCCTCTGAGCAATAGATGTGTTTTTGATGTTACAATTTGATCAAAAACAGGGTGACATTGGGTAATTTCATCCAAGTCCATTCCACAACTGTTTTAGCTGAGCAGATCAAGGCTGTGACAGAAGCATGCCAGAACTCACTGTTTGGTGTTGCCAGTATTTGTTCATTTGAAAATCCCAGAGTAATGAAAATGATGATACAGGTTTTATTGAAAATAATTTTTCAGGGCTGGTTAAAATGTCATGAACATTCTACACAGAAGGAGCAAAAATTAGCCTTGTGTAACAGCAGGTATTTAGGCTACAGCTTTGTGATCCTTTGGTGCAGATGCAGTTGATTAATATTCAGAATGGTCCTGCAGAAATTATCCTAAAAATGTGATTATGGATATTTACAGCAGATACTTTTGTCACGTATATGAGCCATATTATATACCATATATCTGTATTATATCCGCAAAATATTTCAAATATTCCTGTTTTCATGCAGCTTATGGTTTCTCTCTTTAGGGATGATAAATCTGTACTGGGGTTCATGTGAACACAATTTCTGTTTTCCTATCTCTCTCTCTCTCTCTCTCTCTCTCTCTCTCTCTCTCTCTCTCTCTCTCTCTCTGTCCCAAATGATGGAGCAAGATGTGGATGCAAGCAATTTTGATGGATTTTGCCCATGGCATTCTTAACAAAAAAAGTGTGCACATTAAATGAGGGATCTGATATAATTAGTTAAAGAAATATTGACATGTCGAATATTGGCAAAAAAATATCCAATACAATGTATTCCTAATAAATACATAACAAGTAATTGTTGAGCTAAGAACTGAATCCCTAACATTGGTGCATTTATGCAAGAAGACAGAAGTTGGTATCATCTACAGTATACGTAGGGGGCTTGCAGGTAGGATGAGGTGAATGCTGTAAGCTGCTTAAAATATGTTACACAGAGCAAATCTGAGCTGCGTCAAGAGAAGTAGGAGAACTAGGTCCAGTGTGCCACACACATGCACTGTGCAAAAGTTAAACAAAGAGTAAAGAGAGCAAAGAGAGTATTTGAAGACCCCTGCTGATCACCTACAGTAGGTAATAAACCTCATAAACATTTTCTTATTTAAGTTATGAGATGGAACATAGGTAATATACATGCCTGTACATATAGCTATCATAAATAAACTTACATTTATTGGTTGTATTTACTTTATTCTTTCGGTATTTTTCAAAGTTTCACAATTATTCAAATTGATGAGCCCTGGACAAGTCCTAGAAAATCTTTGATGACCAAAATATAAACTGAAACTGGAAACATCTTTTTACATATTTGTCAATTCTCTATAGCTCCTGCACAACATGTTTTATGTTCTTACTTTTATTAGTTTGGTAGAACCAAATTCCAGCGTTTTAAATGTGATATCTAATTCTTAGTTTTGGTAAATTCATATTATCTCTCATAAATCAGGCAGGCCTCTAGTCCTTATGTACTTCTATCTAATGTATTTGTTTACTTGTGAGTAAAATAAATGATTCAAGACGGGAAGGAAGGAAGACAGAAAGTTGGACAGAAAGTTTCACAAATGCAGTGCCTTACACTGTCCTCAAGAGGAATATCAGAGGAAGATGGAGACAGAGAAAAGTCCAGTCCTAAACTTTCTTTAAACAGAATCAGGTTTTACCAATTTCAGAGCCTGCTTTTCGTAAGACTTAAGTAACCTGATTAATCTGTGTTATTTTGTCTGTAACTTGAATGTGTGCTTAGTAGAGGGAGTTTTATGAGTTTTTTTCCATTATGAGATATCAGCTTGACTCAATTCTACCAGTTTATTTTGTTTTTCCACTTGTGGTCATACTCGTTACCTGACACATTTTTTGTTTCACCTCTGGCAGAGTAATAAGCTTGCTAACTTGTGACCAAGAGATGAAGTGGAGAGACACTGCTGACCATTGAATATAATGCCTTGTAATGTCGGCCCAGTTATGCTTTTTGACTCCTCAAACTTTCCTCTGCAAATAGTGTTTTGCTACTTGCAACCATCTCAAAATAAAATTCAGCCCCGCCTGCACTATCACCTGTATTTTCTCCTTTGTTGTTGTCACAGTAGTTTTGCGCAACCCGGCTATGACGACCTTCCCCCTTCCCAGGTTGAAAAAGGTACAATCAAAGTATATACAGCAATGAAATCAATAAAAAATTATTCCAAACCATGTGGAGTTGAGCTGAGCCTACACTGCAAAGAGAAAAGCTGACAGAGTCAACCTTGCTGTTCTGTCAGGCACGTCAAATCTTGTACTTCTTTGTTCTGAATTTTTTCACCATGTGTACTATGTCAGTGCCT
The DNA here is from genome assembly GCA_037902135.1 of Cetoscarus ocellatus. Classification (NCBI taxonomy): domain Eukaryota; kingdom Metazoa; phylum Chordata; class Actinopteri; order Labriformes; family Labridae; genus Cetoscarus; species Cetoscarus ocellatus. The sequence continues at coordinate 156,698 of JBAMNC010000606.1, forward strand.
AATGCTTGATTATTTTGGCTTTATCTATGCACAAGTGAAGTAGACAGAAATATGGTGGCCTTATTCATATACAGTGAAAGTGAAAAGGTGAAAAGAACTGCTATTGTGTGTAAAAAAAAAAGCAGATTAACAAATCTCATAAATGCATATAAGACAAAAAATCAAATCAAATTATGATCTTTAAGCAATCTATACAAATTTAATGATTTTTCTTTTACTTTGATCCTATTTGAAGCCCTTTTAAAACAAAAATGTGTGCTGGCTGCAGTCAAAATTGTGTATATATAGGGATAAAAAATGTGTTGTTTTGTGGGGTTAAATCCAGCTAGATTGGAGACATATGTCTGCTCTGCTTTATTAGTCATTTATTAGTCACTGAGGTCAGGAGAGAGTTTTTTAGCCAAGGCACAACACTGCTGAACTTGAACATGACTCTGATCATCGGCCCTAAAGGCAGTCTGAGTAGGTGTACTATTACAGAGCACCCTTTCTGGCCACAATCCCCGATGTGAAATTCATCCAGTATGTGAACCGTGTTGGACAATCATTGTAATCACAGTCACAGTGACCGCAGCCCTCCACCAGGAGACTGAGTCCAACTCTAATTATCAGAATTATCAAGCCTGTGTTTTTTCATTGTTTCTGTCTTTTGTCTTATTTCTCAGCCTCTACGGCCACAGTGACTGGATTAATGAGCAGGAGAGGGATTAGAAAGCGCTTTACACTCATGACCGTGATGCATCAGAGCTTTACAGCTTTGTTAGCCATGTTCCCAGAGGACTTTGAGAAATGGGGAGCGTGACACATGGATGACATCAGAGCATGTTGTGGGGTGTCCCTCCAAAACCCCTGCCAAAGAATAATCACACTAGTCCCAAAACAATCTCCTGTAACCATGTTCATCCTTTAATAATAACACTCTTAAAGGAAGCATTAATGTCTGCATTCATGTGAAGTGGTGCAGAAAAAAAAAAAAAAAAAAAAACTACTCCTTTAAGTTTACTTTTCTTCTAATATGTCTGAGTGAGCTCCTCAGTTTACAGTGATCCTACTGTGATGCTCAGTGAAAGGAGCGGGCAAGTTTAATTATACAGGAGGAAGAGGGCTGAATAGATACCATGTGATGACATTTATGGAACAGATGACACCACTTTAGCTGTAACACTGTATTATTAGATACCATGTTATCAACAGCAGGAATTGTTTTTCCCCACAGTCCTTCTTCATAAAGTAATCTTTTTAAAAGGCGGTGTTTTTAAAGGGCGGATAACAATAGAGTCCTTATTTGCTCCTGCGTCTTTACTCAGCAATGCTGACATCAGTGGCTCTCTGTGAGGATGAGCCAGCACATCTGTACATGGTCTCTGCACCGAGAACAACATTTGCCCCCGGTGCTTGGCACTGTCTTACCTCTTTCTTTCTCTGTGTCTGTTTTCTGCCCCTGCTTACCTGATCTCACGCCCTAACGGCGTCGCTCCTAATTGGACCTGAGTGTTTGCAACTGTTGATTTTGGAGCAGCATCCCACCCTGCTCGTTCTAAGATGCTCACAAGAGCTGGCAACAGTACAAACTTGTGTTTCCATTTGTAGGGATTAATTAGATGTAAGGAATTTACAAAGAGACAGGGCCCACAGATAAATATCCATTAATAGTTGAATGTTGAAATTCCAAGGAACTAATCAATGTTTTATTTCAATTTGTCAGGGAAATGGACTCTAAGTGAGCTGACTTTATAAGAAATCACTTTGTGTTGTTACTTTTATCTATCATCCAACATGGGCAGAAGTTCAAGGCTCCAAGCTATCAGTTTGCTGTCAGTTTAGCCTCTCATGAGCAAAACAACACAGCGTATGTGTGACTGTGACACATTTCCACTTTGTTGCAAAACAGACATCAGTGGTGGTATCAACATTAGTTTCCTGCAGAGCACAAAATATGAATATTTATTCATAAAATACTCTTATCCCAGTGTTTAAATTATGCAGTAACTACATGATACCTTTATTTTTTGTTGACTTTGATAGGGTAGATGCATTTTTTAAGCCAACTGTCCCTTTTACATACAACAGAACAAAAATCATCTTCAGAACCAAGGTATGTTCACAATGCTGAAAACACAACTACCCAACACAACAGACCACCCATAAACCCTGCACAATTAAAAGTGGAATGGTAATCCCCCTCTCTCTATCTCCCTGCCTCACACTTACTGTCTGATTTTCTTTTCAGCTGTTACTGCTGCTTCATATCTTTCATTTCTCCACGGTCCCTTGTGCTCTCACTGGCTTCTACCTCCTGATCAAACTAAGCTCTAACACACAATGAAATGTTCAGTGCTGAATTACTATGGCACATTCAATATAAACCCAATTTATTGTTGGGTCGGATCCAAGACGCCATATGTCGGAGAGCCTGTTTCTCTGAGCAGAGCATGACTGATTCTGTTAAGGCAGCAAAGCTCTAAATCACAGCAGCACAAACTTTGAGCAGTGAGGAGATCAAGACTTTTAACACTCATTTAACACTCAGACTGAAACGTACTGGAGTTTATCAGAGGGCCTTTTTGTGAGAGAAGACATTCTAATCCACATGGACTTTTGTAAAACAAGTAGCACCTATTACTAGTCATGGACACACAAGCACAGGTTAACAGGTATTTTTCTTTTTAGCCTGTTCTGAAAGTTTTACGTGCCAGATCTTGAACAAATTAGATAGTTTTAGTGACAAAACACTTCCCTTTTTTTACTTTACATAAGAATCAAATTTATTTCAGGACAAAATGTCAGTATTTATAACTGAAAGGACATGAAAAAAAGCAAGATAAAAATCAATTTTAAATACCCATGTGAAGGAAAATTTAGAAAAACTTTGCAAAGAATAACAATACTGCAGTTGAATATTGTTATACTGCATCATTAATTTGTTCCATACAGAGGATGTACCCCTCAGTAGTTCATTTGGAAGTGTTTTATTAATTATTGTCACAAAAGTGCTTATCAGTATTTATTTGTAAGAAAATACAACCAATGAAATCAAGCTATCACACCCACAGACGGAGTTGACCTCAGTGACTTAAAGTCTCTAATTTGCACGGTCACTAGTAGAATAGTACACCGTACATATTTCCCTATATCCCATTCTTTCGAAGCCAATTGACTGGCCATAAGCCAGTCATGTCTGTGTCTGTACAGTCTCAGACAGTATTTCAGTGTTGAAAACTGTGGACTTGTCTTTATATTTTCTGTCATAGTTGTTCTTGCTGATGTGATGACTTGATCATATCTTCTCTGCCTCTACACTGATCCTTCTGGTCATGCGTTGACTGCAGCTTTTGTCTGTGTTGCATTAATTCTGGACAGAGAGTACGACCAACCTGCTAAGTTGACGTAGGGGAGATGTGGCAGCCATCATGCGCTTGCGTCCACGTTCACATCCACGTAGTTAACAGCAAGTGTATCTCCCCTCTAAGTCCACAAAGTGTGTGCAGCTTTCTGTCTGTCTTGGACCATCTGATGGTGTATGCCCTTTGGGTTCATTTCAAGAGCAGGGTGCAGGCAAAGCTGATGGATCATGAAATCACATTTATTACCAGGTTAACATGCCTTTCTGGAGTCAATTTGCAGGGTGTGTGCGTCCTGGTTTGGCCTTAGTTGATCAGGTGAAGGGATGAACAAACTGTATACTGTAGGTGTTTTAGGGCAGCTTGATTATGGCAAAAATCAGTATCAGAATTATTTCAATAGATATTGTGATCACAATTATGAAACACAATTACTTGCTGATTTAAAATAAGCAGCACATGCTTTCACTGAACGCTTTGACGCAATCATTTTTAACATTAAAGAATGGGTAATACATGGACATATACTTGTAGAAAGGAAAGTACTTCAAAATAATGTTAAAAACAAAGGAAAAGAAAAAAGTTAAAAATGTCATGTGGCACAGTAATCTTTTAATCATGATTACTCAGTTTTCATAATAGTGGAAGGCAGTCGTTGTGATCTTGAGTTAAATTTGGTTAATTCTACAGCTATATGGTGTTTTGCATTAAAATCTACTGCGTGCTCTGTACGTCTCCATGTCCTATCTTATTAGTATTGGTTGACCTGGGAGCCAGACTTAAAGCAGCTCCTGCCGGAAATGTTGCCTCGCTATGCATCTTTGGCAAATTAGCTTGGAGTGGTGCTTCTGGCATGCAGTGGAGACAGATAGCGACATGGGATGTGTAACCAAATGACTGACTAGAATAAAGGCAATTTGTTGCAAAATGCGTGGCGCTAACAGAACGCTGAGCAAATGGACTGTAGAGTTTTGGGTTTATGTCAACCAGGTTTATACAACTCGCTGATCAAAAATGCAGGAGCCAAGGATAATATCTGAAGCAAGCCACTGATGAAAAATTTCTGAGCAACAGCGTTAAAGAGTTTACTTTTACTTAAGATGTTGCGACATAGTTGGTGCATTAAGGAACGTGTTAGTGGATGTTTTTCTCGTATGTGGATTTTTTTAAAAATCTGTTTGGCATTTTTTTTTGTGGGAAAAAGTGGTTTGGTATTTTACTTGGGGGACTGAAAACAGTCCTGGGTGGGCCACCTGGGTATCATCTACCATAATTTCTCGTTTATAACACGCATTTTTTTGCTCTTAAAAATAGTTTGTCTTCCAACATCGCGATTACAACACATCTGATACAAAAAGCCGAAATATTCTCTCTCTCTACAAACATTCCTGCCAAACTTGCATAATTCTTATTAAACTGACTGTTAAACTGTTATAATCCAATGTTTTGGGTCTTAATTAGTTTACCTTTGTGTAATGATCGTGTAATTCTCAAGTGTTACGGTATCACTCATGTGCAAACACAGGGCGCTGCCATCTTGTGAGCAAGGGGACCAAAATATCTGCGCTGTGATTGGTTGAAGACATTGGCATGTTGATAGCTGCTCTCTGATTGGTCGGTACACTACGACTGAGCATGCTCAGGCAGAAATCGAGTAACTGTGCATGTGTGAAGCAAAAGATGTTTCCACATACGGTTGAGAGAGAAAATCATGTACAGTATTTGTTGTGAAAATACTGAAACTTCATTGATTAAAACTTTGAATAAAGGTAATTTTTGAGTTGTCTGAGAGAGTAAGGTTTGGGCAAAATGTGGGTGCGTGTTATAAATGACGGCACGTTATATTTGAGAAATTATGGTATATGTGGAAAACCTTGATGTATGGTGTGAAAAATGTAGGAAAACAAAATGCTAAGCTAACTCTGCATAATCTCCAAAAGCTATGAATATGAAATAAATATGTTTTGTCTATACAAAAAAATAACAATTATTGCTTATGCACATATGAATGTTGTTCAGTCTCTAGTCTCTGTTCATGTGTATATCTCTTGTGAATATCCGAGTGCTTATGGGCTCCCTCACTACTGGTTGTGACAAATGGTTACAAACCCACAAGTCATTAACACCCAACTCTGCAATTCCCTTCAGCTCTACTTTAGTGAAAGGCCTGAAACTTTATTGTTCTGTTTTACTTTTACCGCTCTGAGTTTACTGCTTGTTTCTGCAGTCTAGACATAGTAAAGAAATCTGTTATCCCTGTTACAGTAATGTTCTCACTGGTGAAGAGAAAATAGCTCTTTGAGTGCAAAAAGAGGAAGTTTGTCATTAAAACACAAAGTAATGCATGCAAAATTTGCTACTAAAAAACATTCATTATGCCTAAAACACAACACATACTCATTAAACACAGAAACAATAAAGCTGCATTGAAGATTCTCAGTGATGAACATTAATTGGTGTCTGCAAGGTCCTGAAAAGTAATACAAGTTGACAAATCAATAGGGATATAATTTAAGTCTTTAAAAGATTAATAATCAAATTTTTAATGGCAAAATGATAAGGTGTTGGATTTTACAGCTTGTTTTGAATGTCTGTAGTTATCAGAAGAGGTTTTCTGGCCAAAGTTTTGTTTAAGCTTGGTTGCTATGTGTAGTTTTGCTATCACTGAGAGAATAAGTTATATAAAATTGTTTTGTTTTGGATGATGGTTTCCAAAGGTTTTTTTAAAATACATTTTTCATTATGTAAGCCCATTTTCTTTTCTTTTCTTAATGCAATGATGAGACTATAACTAATAACAAGCTCAGACTGTTCAGTTGTGTAGCTCGTGTAACAGAAGATGCAATTGAGTCTTAGATTCTTAGGAGAGGGTACTGAGAAAGGTCTTGAAAAATTATTGAATTTAGCATCAGAGTTGATGAGGTGTCTTGCTCAAAACCATCTTGGCCTGAGGCTACAGAAGCTTGGCATTGGCTTATCACAACTGGCTATACCACTGTCCAAGGCACTTGAAGTATGATCTGTCACTTTCTCTTTTTCTTATATGTGCTTGTGACGGCCATCTTGGTCAGATCATAAAAAATTATGCAATTTTACTTTGGTGGTAGAGAATGTACCTGAGTATTGTCTGCATGTGGGAAAAACTGATGCGGTTTGGTTACTATTATAATCACAGTGTTTGCATTACATAGACATGTGAAGTCAAGTTCCAGAATTTATTTAGTAAACAGATGCAGTCATGCACTTATTTTGTTAAATATAACAAACAAATGTTTACTTAATGCGAAACAATATGATCATTCAATAAATAAACAGGATTTTGATTTCACGTGAATCTGAGCATTTGTTTATATATAGTCAATTAAATTTGTTGATTTGAATTTGATTAATTGTGGACATCCTTTCCAGATTTTATCCTGGCAGTAAACTTTAGCAGGTGGGGATTTTGAGGCAGTATTGCTTATGACAATGTAGTGTTTTCTTCAGACTGGGGGTAGATGTATCAGGTGGGATCAGCCAACCTGACTTTTTATGTTTCTGCTATTTTCACAGCAGATCATGAGTGGTATAAAGACCCTATTATAACAGAACTTAGGTTTTAAAGTCACCTGAACTGATATTCTGTGATTAAAGGTCTGTATTAAGAAGGTGTCTCATACATCATCTGAAAATGCATTAGTACAGGATAACACTGAAAGCAAGAGGCAGCAGAAAATGTTGAAGCAATGGCATACAAAGCTCCATTTAAAAGTTGTTCAACTAGTGACCATGTAAATTTGTGACTTTTTGTTGACTTCGTCCAAGGCTGTATTTGTGTCAACATTATTTCTCTGGCTGTGTTTTCATACAATAAACCCCTTGATGTAATTTGATAATTTTTCTGACTCGGGCATTTGAGGGAACTCTCTGTTTTTGCAGGTGTCTTTACTACAACATTGGCTGAAAGTCAAAAGTTAAGATGGTCACTAGTTAAACTGGAACAGACATTTTTTTGACAGTGCAGTTTAGACAGTGCTGATGATGATGTTTGATCAATGATCATCAGTTGGCAACCAGATCAGCTGATGTCAGTGATTATTTCTGATCTTAGACTTACTGGAACTGTCGCCATGTTTGCAGTTTGCTTCCCTACACTGGGTAGTTGCTTATGGCTGAAGGTCTTTTGTACTACATATTTCGTGTACATGCAGGCATATATACAAAAGCTCTCTTGATGCCAGCAGATGCAAATGCAAGGACATACAGCAAATATATCTCCAGCCTTAATACCAGAAGCAAGTAAACTCTGGGTTACTGAACACCCTTTGATTATCAGAGTTGATGACTTCAGGGGTGTTCTGGATAATATATCCATTCACAAATCAGACTTTTAAGAACTAATAGGACACACAAAGAGATCAAAAGGATAACAGTGAAAGCACTTCTGGATAGAAAGAATATTTTTGTTTCATTCCCAACATGTTTAAGCAATAGTTTGTTCGACAAAGTGGCTTACATTTTGTGTTTTACACTACAGCAGTAGCACCCGCCTACTACATTATCTGATTGGCCCGTAATAAATGTGATTGATGGAGCGGTTGACCAAACACCTGCTGTATATACTATTGAAAGGTTCTTCCCATCCCTAAACACTTTCCATGGACTGTTGTCCAGAAGGGTCATCGTGTGGGTCAGGTTATGTAGGAGTTGGGGATGTAAGTATTGAAAAAAAGGACACCAAATATACTTACGTAGCAGAGTGGCCCATCCAAGTACTGTCTATGTTTGGGGAAACACTGCATCAATAATCATCATAAATCTCTTTAATTTATATAAATTGTGTGTTTTCATAACTAATCTGTCTTGGTTAATTACATGCCAACAAATGTTTAGGGTTCTTGAATTATATCTGTCTTTTCTCTTATCCACACTCATCTTCATGTTGATCTTCTCCTGGAAACATCTCTTATAATTGTGGACAAGAGCAACCGTCTCCACTTTGTGAGGTTACAGTCGAAGAGCTGTTCGTTCATAGTTTGTGTTTTACAAACTTGTTTGCGTGAAGGAGAGTGCTTGAGCAACCAGCACAGCCCACTTCTTGATCCTCTGCCAGCACATTTTAATGATGACAATATTTTTATTTTATTGTCATATTTTATGTCATTGTTTGCTGTGTTGTGTGCACGCATGAGGACAGTCCAGGCCTAATTAAGCGATCTCTGATGCTGTGAGTCATCCTCTTACTGAGTCATGTCACCTCTGGTCATCCTGAATGAATTACTCCATTACTTGGGGCAGGGAAACACTTGGCATCACATCAGCAGGTCTTGAAACTTTCATACAGAAACAAAGCTGAGCCATACTGCTGTAAAAAATAGTAAACAGAGGTTTGTATTGCTTGAAAACAGAGCCGAGCTGAGAGACATCTTGTCTTCTGTTAACGGCTCTGAGTGAAACCAGCATTGTTCCTTCGCTCCCCTGGCGACACTGAACTGTTTGCGCTGCTCGCCGTGCCTTTTCTCTGCGTCTTTGTGTTTCCGCCATGACCCGTGACAAGGAAAATGCAGAGGAGGCTAATGATACATCAACCATGGGAGGGATGTGTCAAAAGATGTTACTTAAACTGTGGATAACATGGCTCACAAAGTTCTCTTGTTTTCTCTTGTCTTTTGTAACCTTTTTCCCCAAACTTGTCCTCCATTCCTACCCTCTGTTTATTTTCCCTCTCCATTTGTTTTTAATGTTGTAACATCTTTCTCTGTTTATTGTCTTTTACCTATTTCATCTTTAAATCCCTGTGCGGAATAGTTCTCCCATACTGACTTATTTCTTTTACCCTCATATCATTTCATTTGTGCCCAGTCCTCATTTTATGTTTCTTTTATACATGCAGGGTGTTTAGGTGACTTTTTATCGTAGTTCATGGTGTGTTATAACACTGTCAATAAGATTGTTAGGAGAAAATCAAATTTGAGAAATTGAGTTAGGGAGGTTGGAACAAGGGACACGCGTCCGCCTGCACATGAATGTGTGGGGATATCGGCTTTCCTTTCAGAAAAATATTATCTCATACTGCAAGGCCCTCTCTATGTTCACTGTCATCTCTTCCCTTCTTGTTTTCTAGCGTTTTGGTGACATTTTTAAGCACTTTTTCCCTTATTGGATTTATTACTAAAGATGATGAACATTTTAAAATAAAACACAAATGCTATCTGGTTTTTACCAATTACCCTTTCTACAGTATGTTCACTAATACATAATCCAAATGTTCAAATTGTCTCTATCTTATAAGTTTTACATTTTTTTGTTAGTATTATTTGAAAATATTCACCGTGTACAAGTAAAGATGCTCCGCTGATGTTATTGAAACATTTGGAACAGGAACATAAGGTTTATAATGAAGATGTCACTGTGATGTTCGCCAAACTGGTATATCACTGATCATACAGGCATTCAGTGAATGATGAATATGAACCCTTCTTCCTTCTCAGTCTTCTAGTTTTTAACCTTAAAGGAAAATCAAAATATCAAATTTTAGCAAATCAATCATTAATTGAAAGATCAATATCTTAGACAATGAGGCACTGAGGACAACAGATTATATTTCCATGCTCGTAGCTGGCATAAAACCCAGTGGAGTCTGACTGTAAAGGCTGGTTTGATAAACAATTTAAAAACTAAATAAGTTTTTATCTTATCCCAAATTAACAAAATAATTTAATTGATTTGGCCAAAAACTGAAGTTAGCAAGAATCGATCCCCGTGATGGTTAGCCTTTCTGTGTGGAGTTTGCATGTTCTCCTTGTGCATGCGTGGGTTCTCTGTGGGCATTCCAGCTTCCTCCCACAGATGAAGAAACATGCACATTAAGTTGACTGGGGACTCTAACTTGCCCTTAGTTGTGAGTGTGAATGGTTGTCTGTCCCTCTGTGGCCCTGTGATTGACTGGTGACCAGTTCAGGGTTAGTTCGGATAGTCTCCAGCCTCACGCTACCCTGAAAGGGATAAGTGGTATAGATAGCGACAATTAAATGAATGCTAAACTGTGGATGTCTAAATTATGTTTATAAGTGTTTTACAATAGTGAAACATGGAACAAAATTCATGAAAGGTAACTTTACTAATTGCTAACAACTTTTTTTGTTCAAAGCTTTAATTCAGCGTCTCTGTCTGTGAATAGGTTGATCTAAAGTTGAGTTGAGATGGCATGGACAGTATGGTTGCATCCACAGATGTCAGAATAGTCTTTTTAAAGCCTTTGCTAAGTTTTCATAAAGTCTTTTGACGTGTGGGAGGCTTTACAATACAGAGAAATTGGATAAAAAGGGGAAGGGTCCTTTATAAGAACATGATATATTTTAAATATAAGAACAACTCATTTAAAACTGAATTTATCTGAGGTTTAGTTGTTTATGGACTCATGAGAAAAACATGAGATTGCAAGACCCATTTACCTTGTCTTGACACTTTCAGAAAACTTTCAGGACACCCTCCCCAAAAATACTAATTTTCTTATTACTTACTCAGTATATCAAAAATGAATCAAATGACTTCCTTTAAATCATTTATTTCAAAACACTTGGATGACTGGTGGTAATTTTCATGGACAGTTTGTAATTTCCAGTATTAATTGAAATAACAGTGACACTTTTATTGGCTTTATCTTCCGGACACATTCATTTGGACAAGTTTATTTTTCCAAAGAGGATGCATCTCTTTTGGAAGAGAATTCCTCAATTACTCCAGCAATAATATTTGGACATAAATCTCTCTGGCATTACTCTTGCTGTCACTGAATGAGCTTTGCCAAAGAGCTCGAGTTTATATCACCAGGCTCAAGCCAATAATTATTCCTCAGGAAATAAGTAATGAAATAATAAGATTTCAACATGTCACTGAGGCCCACTATAAATTCATTATTCTTCCGAGTCAGTCAACAGATCAGTCCAATCGACTGCTAGTTTTTAGTTGTAGTAAGTTTGGCGCTCTGCATCACAGCGCAAAAAAGAACCAGAGGCAAGAAATATATAATTACAATGCAAATATGTTTTAAATTGATCACCATGGTCTCTCTAGATTTGTGACTATCTTGTGTGTTTTTTTCCTTGCTCTTTTTTCAGTAAATGGCGCCTACTGTTTAGAAAAGGATGGAGATGACGAGCTGGGTGATGCTCAGGGCTCCCTGATGCGATGTGGGCAGAGCTTGCCCCCGCCAGTAGAGGGTCATTTAGGGGGGCTTTTTACACAGAGCCCTCACTGCGACAGACCTACGCCGGACCTTCTTTTGCAGGACAGCCCTCACCAGAACAGCAGGTAAACTGTCACTATCATGTCGCTCTAAAATGATTCTGTTCCTGTTCCAGTTTTAAATGCTTCCTGTGGGGATAGTATTACTAACAATATGCAGGTACAGTCTGTTTTTCATTAAATGTGCTTTTGTGAAGGGAGTGCACACGTACGTATCTGGAAAGCTTTACTGAGTCTCATGAAAACATGCAAAGGGGTCCAAAGTACAACATTTATGTTACACTAATGCGATTCTTCTGTTGTGCAATCTTTGACTACTGTAAGTCAAAAGAAGTTTTATGTTATGGAGTTTGTCCTCCTGTCTCTCCATGTATCCACTGCTATCTCACCAAAAGTGCTTCTGGACAGACATTCAGCCCTCTCATATTGTCTCTCAATATTTTCACTGCAGCCAAACAGGAAATGGCGCCCCTGAAAAGAAAGAGAGGGAGGTCAAGTCTTTATTAACAATGACGACGACAAAGTCTGCCCGTGGCACTCTAAAATCCTACCTCTGCCTTTCCCCAACGTGCTCTGGGGGGAAAGGACAAAGATGATTCCTTCATGAGACAGCCCACAGAAAAAGAGCTCTTCTCACATCACTCAGGGGCTTTGGACAAAATCCATAATGAGCCAACTGACAGCAATGATTATGTAGGAGATCACAGCAACGCATGGAGAAATCTGACCTGGGCTCCCCATTCAGCGGGGCAAAGATTCCCACCATAATACACAGTATTGTAAATGCTGACCCTTCATAGGGTGCAATTATACCACCAAAAACAGGTGACTCCCTATTTTTCCCCAATGTAGAGGTTGGGTTTAACCCCTTTGTGTCATCAAAGCTTGTCAGATGGACACACTAGCCCGTTGCCTCTCGGTCTCAGCAGCCATCCACAGCCCATCTCTCTTTTCTTAACTATAAATGCCCATTCATATCCTCTCACTGCCACTAGATTGTGTTTCATTTGGTCATATAAACACTCTGAATTGTCAGTAGTGGTGTCAGCATTCACCTTATACCTGAATATCTATTCCAGCTGACGCAATTTTACTGTTTACACTTTAAGGTTTCACTTGATAAATATTGAGGTAATGGTCTCTAGATTAGGCTGTCGGTGCTTGTGGCAGGCCTGTGCTAATAATATTAATATGGCAATGTATCACTACTTGCTCCCTGCCCGTATGTGTAATATATGAATTTTACAGAATCAATTCAGCTCCAAATGTTGTGAGAGGAATTATAAAATATGCCTTTGGCAATATCACCAATTGTGAAGTTAATAAGGTGGGAGCAGAAACCAAACTACATGATGCAGCACATGTTCCGAATTGTAAATTACTTTTAAGATCTCTGTGGACCTGAAAGATAATTACGTAAAAGGTGTAGTTAATGTTCACAAGTGCACCTCTGTATCAGGTTATGTATTGTATCGGGAGGTTGCTGGAAATACCCAGCCCTAGTGTTCAGAGTCCTTAGAAGTCATGAAACTGATCAGGATAAGTAGCAAAAATTAAGACTTTTAAGGCATTATAAGTCCTAGAAAAGAAAAAGTAAGGTATTGATTTTTAAAGCTGGTTTTAGGTATTTATTTACATAACGTGTGTTTTCAGCTTAATTTTTCTCAGAGTTTGCATCAGGTGAGAATTTAGGGCCTGCCACCAGCCTAATGTGGGTACTTTTGTTCATTGTACAGTAGGTGAGCACAACCCAGAGGCCACAAAGGCAGGTAGGTAAAGAAAAGTGTAAATTGAATTCCATTGCTCTACTTGGTCTGCAGTGGCTTTAACCCACCCTTAGTGTTCAAAAGACTCTGCCTTCTCCATATATCAATGTTCTTAAAAAATTTCTTCATTAGAGACATATCAGGAAATGTGACACCAAGTCCTAAAAAATGTTCTCTCAAGACACTTTACAAAAGAGTAGGACAACACCATACTCTTCTTCTTTTTTTATTTAATCTGAATCAATTTTCATTTATTTTTTATTTTATTAATCCAGTGTTTAGCAATCCTGCAAGTTGAATCTATCAAAACAAGGTAAACAAAAACTTAAAAAAAAAAAAAAAGAAAGAAAGAAAAAGAAGTAAATTAAAACTTTTAAATTTCTCAGGAGGAATTTAAAAAAGGGGAACCAGTTGAAATACACCTATAAATAGCCAATGAAATAATGTCACATTTTGTTAAAGATTAATATGGTGTTGATAACATTCGTTCCTTTAACTGGTGACTGAAGTAAAAAAAAGCTTAGATTGTTTTGCTTGGTTTTACAGGCTGGTTGTTAAAGACTAAATCAGGGTGGGAGAACCTGATATTCATCAATTTAAAATGTTAAAAGAGTGCAAATTATGACATGATTTTTCCTAATGCTGAGGGACTAATTGAGGGAAAAAGGGTTAGCAGGATCCTGGGGATATTCCTGCTGGTGGGAAGGATCAACCAGCCACGATCTGTCATCACCCTGAGAGCTAATACCACTCAGATTCCTGTCTGTTTCTTTCTCCACACAGATCCTCTCCTGCCTTCCACAGGACCCTGCCGGGGGCCTCTCCCAGCCTGAGCTGCGGCACTGCCAATGGCGCTCGCTCCTCTCTCCCATACCCAATAAAACAGGAGAACCCAATGGGCTACAAGATTTCAAACATCGGGTCCGGGGCCCACAACACGTCCCAAGCTGGGTTTCAGAACTGTAGGGTGGGTCAAGTAGTTGGAGCATCGCAAGTTAGCACCAACGGCAATGGCGTATGTACAGCGAGCAGTGTAAGTAGTGGCGTGTCAGGGGATGCAGTGCAGTCGTTTAATAATGAAGGTGGCTCCTCCCCGCTGGCTTTGTCCCCGACTGGCTCCCGTCATTCAGCGCGGCTGCTCAGTGCTAGCAGTCTGAAGAGACGCTGCCTGTCTTTGGCCTCGCAGTCCAATTCGTCTGCAGCGGGTACCCCATCAGACTCTGGCGGTGTTTCTGAAGAGCTCAACATCACAGCCATCATCTGCTCCTCCTCCCAGATGTCGATGGTCACCTGCGTTAACGGTTTTCGTGCTAACCTCTCACCCTGCAACGCCAGCAGTGCCGGCTTTTCCTCCTCTTCCTCCTCCTCTTCGACATCCCCACCCTCTAACTCCTGCTCACGGGAAGCCCCCCAGAGGCCCCCACCTCACAGCAGCCCCCAGCAGGCCTCGCTGTCCTCACCTGCCACCTGCCTACTCTCCTCCTCCTCCTCCTCCTCCTCTTCGTCCTCCTCGTCAGTGTCGTCAGCAGAGCCGGAGCAGGGCCAGGGGCTGTGTGAGAAGCAGAGCTCCATGCTACAGGGGCGGGGGGCCGTGGGAACAGCTGGGGGAGGTGTGGGAGGAGGAGGGGGAGCCCAGGACGGGTTGGGGCTTTTGATGAGCGGGGTGCTGATGTCCGGGATGCTTCATTCAGGGCCTGAATCTGGGGCTCTACTGGACGGGGGCCAAAGATCAGGGGCCGCCCTCAAGCAGGAGCCCCTGGACGATTTTTCTCCCAGTGAAGACGAACTCTTTCAGCACCACTATCACCATCACCTGAGCAGCCGCAGCGGGCACCTTCGCCCTCCTCATCATCAGTCCCGCTCGGTGATGCCTCCACCCTACCACTTACACCAATATATGGGGCCCAATTCAGGGGGGCTTCTGCACCACCAGAGCCAGCAAACAGCACCAACCTCCTCTCTTGGACTTAAACCCGCCTCAGCCGGCCCTCCTGGATCTCACTCGGCCCAGGAGCGGGAGGAAGTAGTTGAAGGAGGACTGTTGGCTGACAGGCAGTTGTGTCGCTGGATAGACTGTAGTGCTGCGTACGAGCAGCAGGAGGAGCTGGTGAGGCATATTGAGAAAGTGCACATTGACCAACGCAAAGGCGAGGACTTCACATGTTTCTGGGCTGGCTGCATTCGCCGCTACAAGCCCTTCAACGCACGCTACAAGCTGCTGATTCACATGAGAGTCCACTCTGGAGAGAAACCCAACAAGTGTATGGTGAGTAATGAAAATCAGTAGCATTACATTTCAACGCTGACAATCCAGACCACATTTAAAAATGGAAAGATTTAAAGGAAACCGATTCGTTACACAACTCATAAAAGCCAGACCCACAGATCAATATTTTGGAAACAAATGTGAAAGAAAAATATTTCTTATTATCCTAACTTTAGAGCACATTTAAGGAAGGTGTATAAAATAAGTCAAGTCTTTCTGAATTTACAAAAAATACAACAAATGTTGGATATGTAAAACTCTGGCATTCACTATGCTCAAAACCCTAAAACAATTACTGCACTCTTTTGTGTGAATTTAAACAGCTGGACTATCCATCCAGACTTTGCCCTGATTTTTTTTTTCTAGCTCCCTGGTATCCCCATCTGTTCCCTCCACTGAGTGATAGACAAAAAGCTGAAAATCTGAAATGCAGCATAAATAAAGTTGAGTTGAGCCTTAACTTAGTGGAATTTTGCATATTAATTTCAAGTTGACAGTTCGGGTTAGCTCCCAAAGAATAGGAACAGTTTTCTGTCAGCAGAGTCTGTGCATAATACAAAGCAATTTCTATGTACTTTAAGGTGCATTGTTAAACATTAAAGTGACAGTTCAGTTTTTTGAAGTTTTGGGATTGTATTAATTAGCACACTTGCCATAGTGATATTAAACAGCTCAGTCCCTGTAAGGAAAGAACCAGTATGCAAGCTAGGCTATAAGTTGCTGCAGATGGGGTCAAATTTAAAAAAAAAACAGCATTAGGGGGATTGGACACTGCTCTAAACATATTTACAATAGTTTATTGAACTAACAATGCCAACATTCGTTGTTTTGGTACTAATTGAGCTAGCTGCATAGCCCACATTTTCTTCAACTGGGGTGAAGAAGAACCAAAACAAAGGGGTCTGTTAGCATAAAGGCAAAGCATTAAAAATGTGTTCAGTATAGTGAATGATCCCCCCAATGCTTTGTTTTCAGTTTGCTCTGACCTAATATTTGGTAAATTTTGAGGCACTCTTGGCCCTGTCTGGAGCAATGTAAAGCCTAATTTCTGTGGTACATCTTTCATTCCAGCAGCCGAGTTGATCTAAATCAATGTGGCCAACATATTTACTATTGGAATGAGACTCATACTACAGCACTTCATAAATACTGAACTATTCCTTTAAAGTAACCAACAAGCAGCTTTCTCAAAACTTTAAATTGTGCTTTTGACATGCTGTCGTCAAAGCTTGGATCACTGTAAGATTTCCCCCTGCCATGACTGATGGTGCTGTACAGTGTATGGCGAGGGGGACAACAGAGTTATTTGGGTTGCTGGGTTTTATGGCTCATATCCTCCTCTGAAGCTAAACAAACCCAATTTGATTGATATCAATGTAAAAATGTGGGATCAGGGGTTAATGTAGGGAGACTCCCAGCCTGATCCGGAGTGTTTGTAGGTAAAAACAAAGGTTAAAATTATTTATAATACATTGAGAAGTGCAAAATTAGTCTTTCCTAGAGGATTGGGTTCCATGTATTCTATGGGTGGTTGGGAGTTTAATTTTACATAACTGCAAATATCTTTCCTTTTTTTCCAAAATAAACTAAAGCATATATTTCTCAAAATATTGCAGTCCTTAAGATGACTTTTCCTGAATGATCTTCATGTACATTTTGTCCAAAAACTTTACTTGCTTCACTGCTGATTACTTTTCAACACAACTTTTATTTCGTTTCGCTTGAGAAATTGTTATGATTGCAATTTCTGTATTTTAAGTGGAATATGTAGAGGAAAACAACTATATATTTATTCTCTCCCCTGAATGAAGATGTGGTAAGAGCAGCACTTCCTTGTCAGTATAAATAGATTTGTGGTTGTATATTTTACAGGTAAGTTTCCAATTCCACAAGTCAACACACTAATCAATGTCAAGCTGTCATTCCCTGCGTCTGTTAGCAAATGGAAAAAGCCCTCCAACCTTAGAGCGATTCAGTCCAAATACACAATTAGCCCACAATTTGTGTAGAGCCAAGCTGTGTTTATTTTCTCAAGCACTCTGTTTTTTGAGAAGGGATTCAGATCATGAAAAGCCAACACATATGGTTCACAAAACCAAACAATGCCTCACTCGATCCTTTTAAATGGGAGCTTTAAATGTTTCACCGTCCCACAAGTATTAAGCGCCTCATGTCCAAAGCAAACACGCAGAGAAATGTGGTAGTCTGGAGAAGCTGATCCACGGAGGGACTGTCGGTAACGTTTGCTCGTCTTAGTTCACAGCTTCTCCTAAAGCTCCTGTCAGAAGTGTTCCTCTTCAAGCTCAGGGCCCTTTCCAAGTCCTAATTATCCAAGCACTGAGTATGCAATATGTAACACAGCACCTGTTTTATCTCAAGGACTTTTTCTTTCTGAAGAGAAAATAAAACTGAGGCTTGTTTATTTTTCTAAATAACAGTGGCTTGTAGAATTAGCTGAGGTGAGGGTCTGTTAATAGGGAACTGTTTTAAATGGCAGTTTTCTGTAGAGTTGGATTAAAAAATTGTTTATTCTGACTGATTCTGGCACGTGTTAATGAGCTGAGAGACAAAAACTCAACTGTTGCTGATGCTGCTTTGCGTCATTTTGTGTTTCTGCTTTTTGACTCAGTGTGAAGTCAAAATTTGGAAGTAATTTGCTAAAGTTCCACAACTTCTACTCTGCTTTAGGGCATGTGTCTTTCTTTGTTAGCTATCTTTAGGGCTCCTTGTGCATTTCTTTTAACAGGAGACAATGAATCAAGTTAGAAAATTTGATTAAAAAGAGAGGAACTGCTGAATGCTCTGTGTCTAATCAAGGCCTTCACCTTTCAGGACTGTAACTTCTGCACATGGAATATGAAAATAATGCTAATATGGCATAGGGATGTACATAGCATTAAGAAAGCCAGAAATTATTTGAAAAAAAAAAATCAAAGATACGGAAAAAGTTGTGGGCTTCAGCTCTCTCTCTCCCTCTGTCTTATGCACCCAAACTTCTCTTTAGGCACCACATTGCGTCCCTTCTGTGCTTTTTAACCATAGATCATAATACATAAGACTTAAATTAATGCACTTTTTGCTTGGCACAGCGCAGTGGCGCAATAAATTGTTCAGATAATCTAAATAAGGGAGAATGGATTGAGTGTTCTGTAAGTTCTCGAACAAATGAAACAATGGACTAAATATTTAAGGTTTGTATGTGTGTCATCCCATTCACAAATCGTACGAATGGAAAATAAACAGACTCAAAGAGATGATAGGGATGTACTGTACATCACAGTTTGTTAGCTTGATGCTAACACATGATGAATTTACAATTAATGGGCTCAGAGAATGAGCATTGTTTTGGTCTAATGAACCAGGGCTTTTGATGCAGTGCAATTTTAATGTCTTCAAACCATTTGGTATTAGTAGGGCCTGACAAGTGTAACACCAAAGTGTTGTTTTTGCACAGGAAGTTTCCCTCCAAAAAATGTACTATTTGAAAAATAGTAAAGTCACCCTTGTGTAATTTGTATAAGCTTTATTTTACAATTTATAGGTAGACCCCACCACTTCTCCCTCACCAAAGTTTAAAGAAAACCCACGAAATGTTCATGAAAATGACCAAAAATGTATTTTTAAAAAGTCACTGAAGCTCTTTTTAAAGTTTGGTGTCAATAAGTTTGTTAGATGCTGGATGTCAGTTATTCAGCTGTGGTGTAACAGTAACAAATGAATGTGTTTCAACATTGATTCAGTCCCAGTGTCCACATTACATGTCCTATACATTTTGACTGAGTGATGAGCCTGTTCTGATCAATCGAATAAATAAACAAATATTAAGTATAAAGTTCTATGTTCTGATCATACAATTTAACAAAGTTTTGTACCTGGTTGAGTTTTGCCAAGCATTTCAGAGAAAATGGTGGCCATCTTGAATTTACTCTTTATCAGTTTAGTTACCTCTGCCAAGGAGGTTATCGTTATTGTTTATTGTTATTGTTTGTTTGTCTTCTTTCTTTGAGCAAGATAACTCAAAAAGTTCTCAACTGATTTTGATTAAATTTGCAGGGAGTGTTGGTCATGGCACAAGGGAGAAGTGATTAGATCTTGGCGATGATCCAAGTACAGATGAAGATCCAGGAATTTTTTTCAAGGATTTGTTAACAGGGCACGATGGGTTAGTTGTCCACATTTACGATAATAGATCACACAACAATATTGGAAATGCCCTGTTTGAGGCTTGTACACTTGTGCTCTTGAGGATCTTCTAGTTTGCTTTTGAGTCAACAGTGTGATGGACGTTTCTTTAAATGAGGCCAACCAAACTAAGTTGAGCAGATTTATTACTCTAGTGTAAGAGAGCAGACTGTAGTGTGCTGATATGTGCAGATAAGGTGTCAGGGAGATTACCTAAAAGAAAATGTATTTCTACTGATAATATCAAGTTATGTAAAATAAATTCTGTAAAATAGCTCTTTTTTCAAATTTCTTGACACCTCAGTTGTGTGAACAGACTTACTGCTTTCTTCCTTTTCTTTTTTTCATTTATGGTCGTTAGCAAAGAGCTTCCAGATGCTTTATATCTACCATCTGGTGGTAAAACGGCATTTCAACCAGGTACTGTTAAAATATTGGAGAAAAATATAGTTTTAAGTTGAGAAAATTCCACGTCTTCTTTATTTTTTAATAAAATAATCATTGCCCATCCCTATTCTAGCACAGCTAGTGTATGATTTATTTGAATTGTCTTTTTTTCTCATTATGATATCTCTCATGCTCTGTGTCTTAGTTCCAGTGAGATCTGGAGTCACATTAAGGTGAAAACAGTAAAATGACACAAAGTGAATGTCTGTATGTATTTTCAGTATAGCTGTTTGCATGAGTATGTCACTGTGAGGAGTGTGTAACTGTGTGTGTTTACGTGTGTTGTTGGAGATGTTTACCATATGTGAGCACTGGAACAATTCAGCTCAGTGTGGACAAGCTGCTGGACTCTGTCTGCGGACATGAGGCGCTGACAAACCACAACCACACACCCTTACCTCCTCATCACCCTGATTTTAAGCACACATACATGAACACGTGCACTGTAAACCATGTAAAAATGTGGACATTGTTTCTGATGGCTCCCACAATAGGAAGTATTGATTCAGTGTACTGTGTGCATTGGGTTGTAACACTCCTACTTTTCCGGCAGAACATAAACAGAAGAGTGAAATGTTTTCAAGCTTGAATCAACACTTGTAATCAGCAGGGATTGAACAAATGCTGATGTGGGGTTTTAGTAGATAAACTTGGAAGGCCAGGGAAAGCAAGCACGCTCTCTGTGTATATTTGTGGCCATGTTTTTCTTATTTATAGTCAATATGAATTTAAGTAGATTGTCCTCCTAAATCAGACCCAGTTTCTGAATGCCACATAAAAAGTTAGCAGTCTTGTATTTTTTGTTGCATCCATCCTCAACTCATTTTTATCTGAATGTCTGAACTCTCTGTCTTGGCCATTGGCACTTATGCCTTCTTCTTGCATTGTGGCAATAGACAAAGGCATTCAAGAATTCAAGCAATTCTTACAGAGGAAGCAGATGAGACATTCTGTTTTTTGGACCAAACGCTCCAGAAAAACCCAAGCTAATCCCTTTATTATCTTTCCAGCGGCAGATTCCAGCAGACGCTCATGAAACGGGGCTTTCCTCTCATCCAAACATAACACATCTCCAACCCTCATCTCTCTCTCCCTTTCTTTCTTTCTATACATACCATATCTCTTTCTCTTCCCACAGCTGCACAGCATTTGCTTCACGCTGCGCCTTGGCAGGAAAATGTCATTATCACAACATACTGGTTGTACCTTGAACCCCTGCATGGGCCTGTCACAGTCTGTAACAGGATAATATTTGAAAAATGTATTTATAAAATCTGTTTGATAACATATGTACAAACCAGGATTCCAAAAACTGATATGTTGTGTAAACTGTATATAAAATGCAAACTTTTTTTATCTGTGTACCTACAATAAAACGCAAAGACAGGATATTTAATGTTTATACTGATTATCTTAATTGTTTTGCTTAAAGGCCAATTCAGATGCCAGCAACATGTTTCAAAAAAGATGGGGTGGGGGCAGTGTTACAAATGCTTAACAACATCTTTTCCTCTAACAACACTTTTAGCATCTAGGGACTGAAGATACTTAAATGAAGTCAAGAAGTGTAGTTGTCACACTAGCAGATTTTTGAATACTTAAGGATACTAGTAATATTTCAAACAATATGTCAACCATAACATGAAAATTAACCTCCTGGACAATAATTCTGTATTCCAACCTGCACACTAGGAACTGTTAATGGACACATACTAGAATTAGGAAAAAGGCCTACTGTTTCTTAAGAGGACCCAAAGGAACCATTTTCTTGAAAAAGCGTATACCACTTAGAAAGCAGAAGTGCTCAGAAGAGAGCATGAACCTCTGCAAAGGCAACAGCATTTCCAGCCTCGTCAGGCAAATTATTGTCAAAAATGTGGAATACTGCACTATCTGAAAATGTTAATCAATAAATTCAAAAAGTCCTGGATCCATATTCAGATCACCACCATATTCTAACCAGTTTATTTTTGTGTCATGGCTAACATTACCTGAAATTTTCATTTAAGCCTGTTCATGTATTTTTGAGTAATCCTGTTCAGAAAACAACAAACAAGCTACACAATGAAACTAACACTGTCAAAAACACACCCCTTGGCAGAGGTAAACATATTCTTCTTAATATGACTAATAATCTACAAACCCAAAACCAGTGAAGTTGGCACGTTGTGTAAATCATAAATAAAAACAGAATACAATGATTTGCAAATCCCTTACAACCTATATTCAATTGAATACACAGCAAAGACAAGATACTTAACATTCAAACTGGTAAACTGTGTTATTTTTTGCAAATATTAGCTCATTTTGAATTTGATGCCTGCAACATGTTTCAAAACAGCTGGCACAAGTGGCAAAAAAGACTGAGAAAGTTGAGGAATGCTCACCAAACACTTATCTGGAACATCCCACAGGTGAACAGGCTAATTGAGAACAGGTGGGTGCCATGATTGGGTATAAAAGCAGCTTCCCTGAGATGGTCAGTCATTCACAAACAAGGATGGGGCGAGGGTCACCACTTTGTGAACAAATGCGTGAGCAAATTGTCAAACAGTTTAAGAACAACATTTCTCAACAAGCTATTGCAAGGAATTTAGGGATTTCATCATCAACGGTCCGTAATATCATCAAAAGGTTCAGAGAATCTGGAGAAATTACTGCACGTAAGCGGCAAGGCCGAAAACCAACATTGAATGCCCGTGACCTTCGATCCCTCAGGCGGTACTGCATCAAAAACCGGCATCACTGTGTAAAGGATATCACCACATGGGCTCAGGAACACTTCAGAAAACCACTGTCAGTAACTACAGTTCGTCGCTACATCTGTAAGTGCAAGTTAAAACTCTACTATGCAAAGCGAAAGCCATTTATCAACAACACCCAGAAACGCCGCCGGCTTCGCTGGGCCCGAGCTCATCTAAGATGGACTGATGCAAAGTGGAAAAGTGTTCTGTGGTCTGACGAGTCCACATTTCAAATTGTTTTTGGAAAGTGTGGTCGTCGTGTCCTCCAGACCAAAGAGGAAAAGAACCAGCCGGACTGTTATAGGCGCAAAGTTCAAAAGCCAGCATCTGTGATGGTATGGGGGTGTATTAGTGCCCAAGGCATGGGTAACTTACACATCTGTGAAGGCACCATTAATGCTGAAAGGTACATACAGGTTTTGGAGCAACATATGTTGCCATCCAAGCAACGTCTTTTTCATGGACGCCCCTGCTTATTTCAGCAAGACAATGCCAAGCCACATTCTGCACGTGTTACAACAGCGTGGCTTTGTAGTAAAAGAGTGCGGGTACTAGACTGGCCTGCCTGTAGTCCAGACCTGTCCCCAATTGAAAATGTGTGGCGCATTATGAAGCGTGAAATACAACAACGGAGACCCCGGACTGTTGAACAACTTAAGCTGTACATCAAGCAAGAATGGGAAAGAATTCCACCCGAAAAGCTTCAAAAATTGGTCTCCTCAGTTCCCAAATGTTTACTGAGTGTTGTTAAAAGGAAAGGCGATGTAACACAGTGGTAAAAATGCCTCTGTGCCAACTTTTTTGCAATGTGTTGCTGCATTATATTCTAAGTTGATGATTATTCGCAAAAGAAAATAAAGTTTCTCAGTTCGAACACTAAATATCTTGTCTTTGCAGTGTATTCAATTGAATATAAGTTGAAAAGGATTGGCAAATCATTGTATTCTGTTTTTATTTACGATTTACACAATGTGCCAACTTCACTGGTTTTGGGTTTTGTAGATAAATCGAATTCACTGATTCTGTGCTCTGTTTATTTTTTTCTTATATAGGACATGGATGTCATTGTGTGTATGTGGTGATGAAAACATTAGTCTGCAGGTCAAAACATAAAGAAAAACTCTCAGGGACAGGGTTAATGCTGTCTCTCTCTCCTCTGCTCTCTGTCGGTCTGCAACAGAGTCTGATGTTAATGGGCTCTAATTTCGTAGACCAGGCGCGACGCACCTGCCCTGCGCCGCGCCTGTGCCACGCCAACGGGGTGTGTCCAGGGCATTTTGCAAGTTTCATGCACGGCGCAGTCTGGCGCAGGGTGGCGCATCCACGCCTCCGTCCTTCCCAACGGAGCAAGTAGTAGAGAGGGAGGAGAGTAGGGTTTAACACAGCCGAGTGTAATCTTCACCAATCAAATGAACGCCTCTCCTCGCCTTTAAATGCACCGTGGACGAGGCGCAGTGACAATTTCACCTCGGTGGCGAAGAAGGTCAGAGCTGCTGTCACTTTTACAGCAACTGGTAGAGTGCAGGGGCCACCGGGTCGCACATAGGAGGCCACGATGCGCGTCACCGTGTGGACCACCTCGCGGGACAGATGTAATCTGTTCCTGTGTCATAAATAGGAGTACAAAATTAAGTGATAATTACATTTAAACACAGCAGTAGGGTAATCCATTCATCATGCTTGTGATCCACCTGCATTCTTGGTCTGTCATCGCCAAATAGCAGAACCTTAGGTGAAATATCCCCCCCCCCCGATATCTCATCCTCCTTGCAATAATGTACTCCATCTTTTTAGATCATGTTAAGAACAAAGATTCAAACAGAGAAATATGGGCAATCACGGGTAAATCCTCAAGACACCGAGTGACTTACATTTATTCAGCGAGCGTCTCTCTCTTTTTTCTTTTCTTTTGAATTTCATGAGATGAGAGAAGCAGGATACTCCATATCGGATGATGTGGCTGTTTGTGGCTGGCTGAGAGATGTGGACTCGTTAGTTTGCGTCACTCTTCCAGCTGCCGTCAGGTTGAGTTTCCATTATGGCAAAACGTCTCTGGTCTGACATCAGATGTGACGGGACAATTAATATAGATACAATTGTATGTGCTGGTTCAGACGGTTACATTAAATAGTGGTTGCAGTGATTGTTTATTGCATTGAAATGTGCCTGACACTCTGGATACCTGCCTGTGAGGTTTTGGTGACGTGTGCGCACTGTGCGCCTGTCAGCCAAATTGCCACTGCACGGGGTTGCAATAATGACAATGTAAATGATGTATAAGCCAATATCCCCTTGGGGATTAATGAAGTATTTCTGATTCTATGTATAAAAAATAATAAAATAGGCAGCATAAAATTAGCAAAACCTGTATGTATATTTGAGCATTGTTACTGCCCTTCACATATGTGTTACCCATACTACACTGTTACACTACATCTGTTACACAACAAGATGTCTAAACTTTTTTTGGGTTGTGTTGTAGACATTAAGTTTATTAGGTAATAAAGTTTAGCATGGACTTTGTGCTTTATGTTATTGAGAATAGGTCAAAAAACATTTGCAAATCATGATATTCTGCTTTTTGTTTACATTTTACACAGCTTTCTAACTCTTTTGAAATTGAGGTTCGGAGATGCCTGAGTTAGTTGCTCTTAAAGTTTTGCTACCTTTTGGTTTTGTTCCCCCCTCTTACCAATTAAAGGCGGCCCTGGGCTGTTGTGTAGCACAGGCGAACACTGAAGGGCACAGGCCAAGAGGAAACAACATAATCTCTCTGCAATATCCTGTTGTGTTTCATGCCTAATTCACTTGTTATTTTAGTTTATTACATTTTTTTCTTGTGTCTGCATAAATATTAAAAATATATCCAGCAGGAGAAGCCCTGACATGGTCCCAGACTTTGATATTGTTCTGCTTTGTCAGAGGATGGCCTGGTGGATTTGAAAAGTCTGCAAACTGGACTGTGAGCTATGAGGGTCAGAGAATATTCTTCCTGAAGCATGCGGGCGCTCTGTGTTGATGACACAGCAGTTACATGGTTCAGTGACTTTAGGCAAGAGGGCAGCTCAGTGTTTCATATGGTTTCTTTGGCATTCTTGTTTGTAGTCTTGTAAAACAGAAGGCATTTAATGCAAATTATGGTATTGATGAGTGATTCAATGGCACTAGGCCTGGTTCAGTATTTTTTTGGCTAGCTTTTGAACCTGAACCAGATACTTAAATGAATGACTAAAGGAATCAACAGAATTAATGAGCGGTCCTGAGAAATAAGAGTGAGTCTCATTTGCTCTCACCAGGATCTCAAAGTCGCACAAGAGAAATAAATCATATGTTTTTGATATATTACTCTACAATAAATAAGTGTGGGTGTCCACACTTATTTATTGTAGAGGTATTTGATTGTGGCAAAACCCATCGCAATTACTTTAATTATCACTGATTTCAGGACTAGTAAACTCAGCTGATTTAAAAAAATATATCATCTTTACATGAATTTGAAATGATTAGGAAAATTTTGTGTTGCCTTTAAGGACAGCCACAACATTGTAACCAAGTCTGAAAGGTCTTTGCATTTCAGGCCCTTGCCCTTACAGCTGGAATGGTTCGATATGTCCAGGGTTGTTTTCCTTTTTTTTATTAACCATTGACAGCTTTCCATTTTAGTTCTCTCACTTTTCAAACTAACCAGTATGAGCCAGAGTATGAACTGTGTTCCCCCCTGCTCATCACTTTAAGAACCCATAATATGTACCATCTAGTGTCTAGTTTATATAAGTCATGCACATGACAGAGTACATTTATGCAGAAAAATCAGCTGCAGTGGGATTTAATCCTTGCCCCCTGTTTACAGCACCAGTATCTGTCTAAGAGGCTGATCAGAGACGCTTCCCTAGAAAAGTGTTGCCTGTCAAACAATTGTTTACCTATGGTACAGCATGCCTGCCATGTGCTTTTTTCTGCCACCATGCAATGATTTTTTCCAGTGGTTTTTGAAGGCGAATTTTCATTTTTTAAGTGAAAGACGTGGAGTTGCAGCATGCATGTCACTTTCAGCCAAAGTAGACACAAAAGGAGATTATATCAGGCAAATACACAGATGTGGGTGGTTACTGATGCCTTCACTGAGCCAGCTGTAGGTTTTTTGGTGATTTTATCAATCATTCTGATGGAGAATAAATGGGGCAGAAAAGAGTCCTTCACTTAAACCGCTGATTCACAACCAACTTAAAGCACTGTTACTGAGAGCATTTTGTTTGTTCAAGCCCATTTTCCACTTTTTTAATTTTGGTGCATGTGCATAAATGCAGATCCTCTCTACAAGTGCTCTCTGCATTTTTTTTCTCCTTGAGGGTGGTTTTGGTGTGTCTGCATCTTGAGGGACGTGTTTCTGTGTGATCAGTTCTTAAACAGCTTGATTAGGTCAGAGCCGACCAATTATCACAAAGCCCACCGGTCAACAACAACAGCTGGTCAAGCAGTGTTCTCATTTCATGCGTCCCAGACCTGGAACCAAATACAAAGCTCAATACCCGAACTCCTGACCCTGACCTCCTTTTCCAAACACCTAAGAGCATAGCTCATAACTATGTCTAATTTTGCATGTATGTCCAATTGGCTCAGTGTGTTGGGGGACCATCCATAATTGTCCACTGTTGCTTAAATAAATACATCTTTGTATGCCATTTTTGTAAATTAGTGCTAACATAAGACATCTATGTATGCTCTTTTAGTGCCATATCTACTCACACATCTGCATGTGCAACCGTGTGCTATGGGCATCGTGCAATATTATATTCAACATGGCACTTTATAATCTTGGGCAGTAGAGTAATTTGCAATGCAACATTCACTTTATATTTCTGTGCAATAATGGGCAATGTGCAATATAATGAGGACCTGAGCTCCCAGGCAGCTAACACTCTGCACTTTAGCATTTTGGCACTTTAGCACTATGGCACTGTGGCACTTTAATTAGCACTCCAGCACTTCATAATTCAGTGTGTATAATTGCCTAGGTCCCCCAACTCCCAGCCTGTTTTCTTTGGATTGTATGACGTTTTAGGTTGTTTACGGTTAATGTATGTTGCTTGTTTTTTAATACGCTCTGTGTGTTTTAATTCCTATTACAGATGTTTGTTTTGTTTTATGTGTTTACACCAACCTGGTAATGGGACTGGAGCACTTAGCCACCTGGCTATAATCAGATGTATTTACTTGTCAGTGTTCATTAATGCATACTGTCCCATTTAAAAAATAAATAAATAAATCTCAAATCTCAGCTTCTAATAGAAGATGTAATAGATAGAAAGATATGATGTCAGGTTTAGTGGTGTTTTGTCTAGTTTAACATGTTGCACATTTGAGACACTTTCTTATACAAAACATAGTTGACATTTTTTTTCTTTTAGATGAATGTTGACTAATTTCAAGCCCTCTTTCTGGCCTTAAATTACAATTGTCAGCTACTGTATTCAACAAAAATATGATGGCTGTTGTGTGCGTATTAAGCTGGTAGACCAGAAGGACCATTCAATATATTTCATAAGTCCATCTGGGAAAGAGCCCTTTGGAAGTGTTTTGGGAGGGCATAAACTTTCAGAAGCATATCCAGCAAGTGACTGGACAATAGACCTGTCAATCACATTCATTATGGGCCAATCAGATAGTTTAGTAGGCGAGTGTTAATGCGCTACAGAATATGAGCCACTATGTAAAACAAACTCATGAAAACATGTCGATAGTGGAGCGAAAAATCCTTTCTATAGAGAAATTTGTAGTGTTGTTATTTGTTTTTCATTCGATAAAGAAATTCGATTGAGATCTGATCAAACAGCTACTAAAGCTATTAGCATGTATGCTAATCTCTGTACGTGCAGTCACTTCCTGATGTTGTCTCGCTCGTAGTTTCCATCCCTCATGCTCTAAAGAACTCTGACTGGGCTGTCCCACTTTGGGCTGCTCATAATCGTTGTAGATTGGAGCTTGGCAAGATGGATGTCAGATTACAGGCATTGAATCAGGCAGGTCCAGCTGCTGTGCAAGGCTAAATGCAAGATCAAAATATTAATGTATTTCTAGTAAATTTTTTAAAAGTAAAGTCATTAAATTTTGATAGAGGATTTTTCTCTTCTTAAAAAATCTATTTAAATTTAATATTATGTAGCATGTCCTTGGTTGTTTACAATATATCGTTAAATGTTTCTTTTTTCCTTAATTCAGTTGAAATCCTATTTCTCATTACTTCTGACATCAAGGCGATGCAATTGAAAAATCATTCAAAACAACAGAAATTCTTCCATAAAAGGAAGATTCACATTCTTCACTCATATATTAAAACCAGCATTAAGGCAGACAGCCAACCACCCATTTCACAATGATAAAAAACTGCCAGCATTAGCTGCTTAATGGGATCCTGTCCAATTCACATGTGCACACCTAATCATTAAATTGCACACTCACTCTCTGACCCACTCAAGTCAAACTACTTGTTGATGGAAAGTTGGATGTTGAGTCCTGCTGAAAAATAAGTTACAGATCATGGGATTTCCTCTTTTTACTTGTGTGAAACCAGCAAACATATATATTTAGATTTACTGGACTGATCTGTGGAGAAGAGTGGCGCAATCCTTTTACTGCAGGTTTTGAGATGTAGAACCTGAGTTGATGCCAAGATGGGGTCTGTGCTTTCAGAGGTAAATGGAGTCTTTTGTGAGCAATCAGCTTGGACACAGGAGATGAAACAGTGAGTGCCATTAGCTAATTAAAACTGAGGTTCAGCACATGACCGGTCTTTTCCTCTGAATGCCACCTGAAACCAAAGCCGTCTGGGTACCGGGCGCGGGTGGCGAGTGACGTTGATATTAATGTGTTTGTACCCATATAAGGCTCTGCCACTCAGGCCTGTCTAGATGATTTAGAGGCCAGAATCTTGGAGTTCAGCTCCTGAACCACCACAAGTACCTGATGTGTGCTTTATTTGCTCAGAGAAAATCTTAACGAGCAGTGAGAGCAATTAGAGGGAGATGCTCAGTCATGGAAAATGTGGCTTTACCGAAACCATGAAAAAGAATGCAAGATTTTTCACATTCTTCACAGCAGTCATCATGCTTATTTAAAACTCATGTTAAAATGTTTCAAAGGATTTAGAAACAGAATCAAATCAGCACTGATGTCTTGTTTGACCTCCAAAAACAGGAAAGTCATTATTTTTCTCTTCAGTTATTTCAAAACAGCTGTGACAGAGTAGGTGCTAAATGATTTAGTAAACTGCATGGAGCAGAAATGGGGTCTGCATTAATTTTTCAAATAAACATAAGGCTTATAAGACTATTGGCATCATATATATAATCATATATATGTATATATACATATATATTTATAATGTGTCTCTGTCTCTTTTGTTTTTTACACAATGGAAACCAAAATGCCAACACAAAGGGTGCTGACATGACACTGGAGTAGTTTTTACAAAGGCCTAGTATGTGGATAGTCATTTCCAAAACCATAGCTTCCTGTGCAATTTGACCTTTCCTACATGAGTGGGTCCCTGAATGCTCACTTTTTTGAAAACAACTACCACAGATATCCAGTAACTCAGATTACAGTGTTCATGGGTTTCTTTCTGATTTCTTCATAGATGGCACTATGATTGATGTTGCTAACTAGGCATTTCACATAATTACTCATAAACACACAGTTTCTCTTCTACTATGCTGACAATCAGATACAACTGAATAGACTAGAGGTTTGTACTGCCTGATGCAATGTTGTGATTTAAGGAGTGACTGTTTTCATTAGTGACCATTCGTGACCTGTGTCCATGGTTACAGTAGTTGGTGCTGAAAGTACCCACAGCTTTTTTTGTTTTTAATTAAGTTTCAGTTCACACTTATCAGAAATGTATGCATGTCAGGGATAATGTCGCATGCTATTTAAGCACATATCAGTGCATCTACAGCAGGAATGGGCAACTTTGGTCACCAAGAAGGCCGCATTAATGTTATCCAAACTGCCAGAGGGCCAAACCTTTTTTCAATTTGAAGGGTACAAAGAGGGACAAATTCATAGCTCTCATAAAAAGTAACTTGATCTACATTTGTGAGAATTTCAAGCCAATTTCTGTTACTTTATTGGTGCAAGAAAAAGAAAATTTACTAGTTGACAGCATATTTTGCTTAAATTTTTATTTTTGTTTTTGGCCAATGCGTGAACAGGAAGTTAAATAGGAACAATAACAGCCAAATAAAGTTTTATTTTTACGAACTATTGCTGTTTTTAACAATGTCATGGCAGATTTTGTCTTTTACTTTTTCTTCATGAGGATACATTTTTTTGCATTTCTAACTGACTGGAAGGTGACAGTCAGAGATGAGGAGGGCCACATGTGGCTCCTGAGGTGCCAACTTTGCCCATCGCTGATCTTCAGTAAGTGTTAATGCATTTTCATTTGGTAAATATTTTTTGGGAAAACTTGAAAAGATTGCAGCTATTGGCAAACTGCAACTGGCACCACACCTCTTCTGCTTGCTACAGTGCACATTGTGAGGATTTACTTTTGGACCGACTTTAATTTAGTGCGGACAGCAAATAGATTTGAGGTCGAGACGTTGACTCCTCTTAATTCTGTTGCTGAAGGTAGTGTCAGAGGTGTAATAAAGGGGAGACAGGAGCACACAGAGCCAGTGGTGGAGCCCAGCATTGTGTGTGTGTTACACTCTAACTTCCAATGTCTGCATAGTCCGCCTTTGTAGCATTTTATTCACACAGCACACTCTGCAACAAATCGCCCAGGTCTATTTAATCAGTCGGTTTCCACAGCCTGTGCCTTGATCATTTTGCAGAGGCTGTCGGTAGTGCAACTTTGTGCTACTTTGCTGGAAAGATGCGATGAGTCTATTATTAGCAGGACCCACATGAACTTTGTGTCAATCAGTGCCAAGCAGACTGACCCAATAGCAAAACATGTATTGGCATGTCTCAAACCGCCACGCACTCAAGACAACACCATTTGGTCGAAAATAGGGAACAGTATGTTCAGTGTCTAACTTGATTCAACACAGTGCAAGCACGGGCTTTTTATTTTTTTGGTGGTGAAATGGCGGACTAAATGTCCTCTCCAGCTGGCATTTGTGCAATAGGAAGATAGGTCGTTTGACTTACAGAGTATAATGAAAATAGTTTCTAACAATGGCTCACACTCGAGAAAAACCGACAGTATACATTAATGTAAGCCACAGTCAGAGAACAGGATACCTTTTAGTGACATTATATGACACAATGTTTAGAAAAAAGAGCATTTGTAGCAGCTCCACTGAAAAGAGGTACTATTTCATCAATATGTGTGCTTTTTTCTTTGGTAAACATCAGAAATTAAGATTTAACTAATACAACAGATAATAACAAACAGAGTTTCTCAGGCATGCATGGTAACCAAATTACCAAGACAAAATACAGCAGATCAGCACCGCCAACTCATTCGTGAACTACACACATACACACATACACATGCACACACACACACTTTAGTGTTCAGAGAGTGGAGAGTTCTGTCTATGGCTCATTTATAGTAATCAGGGTCAATAGGCGAAAAAGGGCATTGATTCAGTGTGTCAGAAGTAACTCCATGCTTCAGAAACAGAGCTCCCAGTTCTGGCAAATATGCACAGACCTAATCAGCCAAACAAGCTCTCAGTGAAGATCAGTCTACAGCAACTTTATATGAAGGTCCTCTGTTTTCCGTTTAATCATCCTCAGTATTAACTGTGCCTGCTATTTCCCAGCAGAATGAGTTCATCAGATAGCTAAATTATCTTAATATCTTTCTAAAAACCTGTAATCCCATCCTGTGGTTCTCTGTCTCTCTGTGAAGTCTACTATGCTGCTTGGCAGTCCAGCGGTCATGCTTGTAGTAACACAACACAGTCCACATGTGATACTGGTATGATGGAACTGCTGGCGGAGGCCTCTGGGACTCAGTGAGAATAAATGGACCTTTAGCTTGTTTGAGAGGGCCAGGCCAACTCCTTGTCAGTCCTGAAAATAGTTTTTCCAGTCGATCTTTGGTTGTGATCCACTGCAGCGTTGTCAGAAGTCTTCCTCCCTCTCACTGACACTATCTATCATTATATTTGAACTAAGGACAACTTTGAGTCAACAAACACTACCGTTTGTTACTTGCAGCAGAATTATTCCAACTTGCTTAATGAGCCTATACATAATAGTTCATTATTTTATTGTATAGTTTTTCAATGATATGAATATGATGTTGTGGCATTACTGGAGCTCTCTGTATTGTATGTGTGACAAAGAAAGTTAAGTAACTTAAGTTAAGTCAATTAGCATTTGAGCCCCATTAAATGGACAGTATGTAAAAATCCTTCTCCAGGGGGCTCTAAGTAGGGGAGTACTAGGGGCCAAGCAACAGAGGACAACATTTTGAGAGGATAAAGATTGTGTTTCATCTTGAATTTGACTTTTTTTTATGACATTTTTATTTTTTTTCTTGAAATTGTACTCAAAATTATTCTAAATATATTATTCACTGTTTCTTGTGGACAAGATATTTAAATTTTGTTGATGACAATTTGTCTTAATATTTCAATTTGTGAC
The DNA here is from genome assembly GCA_037902135.1 of Cetoscarus ocellatus. Lineage (NCBI taxonomy): Eukaryota > Metazoa > Chordata > Actinopteri > Labriformes > Labridae > Cetoscarus > Cetoscarus ocellatus. The sequence continues at coordinate 190,278 of JBAMNC010000606.1, forward strand.
ATTTCAACTTTTTTTTCTCAAAGTAGGTCATTAACATTAAATTTTCATACTTTATTTTTTTCTGATGTCTTACCCTAAAAATCTCTTTATTATAAGTGAAAGAATGAGAAAATAAGACAAATAGTGACTGGCCCACTGTTTTCTCAGGCTGTGATCACCTTTGACTTCTTCTAAAAGAGGACTCAAAAAAAACATTTATTGAGTTAGATTTTATAAACAGCAAAGCAGTGTTTCCTTTCCATGGCATGATTACTTGCATGTTCTTTTATAGTTACTTTAAGTCTTGCAAATTAAGTTAGAATAAGTCACTGACTACATATTTTAGGATGCACCATTGGGCTGTTGCAGTAGAGAAACAGAACAGCTCTCTTTCTTTTCTGTAGTTGCTTTTGTAAATACAGCACTCAGTAAATTATGATAAACATAAACAACATATGCAGAAGGTCAGGTCTTATAAATATTGTTCTCTGCTAAACTTGAGCTCTAAAAGGTCAGACCTCCACAGCTACCTTTCTTTCAACTTGATCACCAGGTATCAAAGAACGAAGGCTTTACTACATGAGATACACTCTAATTGCATTTGTCTGGAATGCAGTATTTTGAGTTTCCCAATTTCCTCGACATTTTATCACGCTCTAGTTCCAGAAACCTGAAGACTGAGGGCTGCAGCTGGTTATACATTGCACAGCGATTGTGTCATAATTGTGTCCCATCCAAAAGCTTAATCAGTTTAACCTCTCTGTTGAGCCAGATCAGTTTACTAATACATCAGATAGATAAAGGGTGGGTGTGTTTTCAAGGTCTTTGTCTTGATCAAGGGGACTGGTGCAGGGAGACAAACTCAGGGAGGATGGAATGGACCTACTTTTAATACATGGTCATTTTACAACTCTTCAAATACACTCCTGATCAAAAGCACAAAACCTGTCAAAAAATTGCAAGAATCTGCATTTTGTACTGTTGAATCTGAAGAAGGTTCTGAGTTGAGCTTCAAAATGCAAAAAGAAGAAAAGAGAGTGAGAGACAAAAAAAAGTTTGAGTGAGCAATTTATTGAAAACAATGATTAAACTGAAATAGGTTGTTCGACAGCTGATAAAAAGTTTAGGATCATAGCTAAAAATAAAAAATAAAACCTTATAACAGAAATAAAAATGTCAAAAAAGGACTCAGTAATAAGTAGCTTCGCTGTTCTTGTTGATCACTTCCCAAATTTGTTTTGGCATGCTCGCTCCAAGTGGTAAAGATGGCTTCACGGAGGGCATCTGTTGTCTTGAACTGATGTCCATTTTTGTAAACCTCCCTTGCCATCCATCCCCAAATGTTCTCAATTGGATTTAGATTAGGGGAACACGCTGGATGGTCCAAATTATTCTCCTGAAAGAAGTCCTTTGTCAGGCGGGCATTGGGAACTGCAGCATGTCCTGTTGAAAAACTCAGTCATGACGACACAGACGAGGGCCTTCAGTCATGAGGGATGCCCGCTGCAACATCTCCTCATAGCCAGCCGCTGTTTGACGCCCCTGCACAACCTAAAGCTCCATTGTTTCATTGAAGGAAGAAGCACTCCAGATTATCCACTGTGCCGTGTAGAAAACATCTCAAGCGGGATCTCCTTGTCATGCCAGTAACGTTGAAAACCATCAGGATCGTCAGGGTTACATTTTTCGTCAGAGAGTAAAACTTTCTTCCATCTTGTAATTTCCCAAGTTTGGTGCTCCCTTGCAAAGTCCAAATGAGCAGTTGTGTGGCATTGAAGGTGATTTGGGCTTTAAAGATGTTTTTTGTTTTAAAAGCCCTTCCCTTGCAGCTGCTGTCTAATAGTTACTGGGCTGCGGTCAGCACCAGTAACGGCCTTAATTTGGGCCGAGGGTCGTCCCTTATCTTATCAGCAGTGATGGCACATTGCAGGAGGCCTTGGTTATGCAGCTCAATTATCCTACCACATTCAAAAACTGAAAGCTTTTTTGCCTTTGCCATCAGGAGGTCATGACAGTGTGAATACCTGACAGAAAATGACATAGTATCCATATTTTTGCTAAAATTTGGGTTTTCAAGGCTTTGGTCTTAAACATTTGATAAGCTGAAAAAAGCATGTTTGTGTTTAAATGCAGTTTTTAATGAACTGCCTGCTCAAATTTTTTTGTCTCTCAGTCCCATTTCTTCTTTTTGCATTTTGAAGCTCTACTTTGAACCTTCCTAAGATCCAACAGTTCAAAATGCAGTTCTTGCAATTTTTCAACCGGTCTTAAGATTTTGATCGGGAGTGTAATATCGAACAGCACGGACATCCACAATGTATCATACTGGGCACTGGAGAGACACTACAAGTGCAGAGGAATACAGTCTTCACACCAGAAGCTGCTCCAAAATGTGTTTGATGAGGATTATTACTGCAAGTCTTTCTACAGTCCATGCCCTGCACTGGGCTAGCTACCCTGAAGCTAGTGGGGTTGAATTACTGATGTAACAGTGGGAAAACTTTACACTAGGACATCAGGTCAGGGGGGGTCAGGGTAATCAGCCATTTCAGTTAGCTCATGGTGCTGTTCAGAGAAAAAAAGCTCCAAATGCTGCAAATTTTGTTGTCTTGCACATAGAAGTACTCCATCATGTGGTAGGGTCACACACTACAGAGCATATGAAACTCAAAAAGCAAAGTATGACCTTTAATAGTTTATAAGCTACAGATGATCCTAGAATAAGGCACTGATAAACTCGTGAAATTGTTCAATAAGCACTCAGTATGACGTTAGCATCATTTTTACTATTTTGACATTGAACTATCAGGTAACTCCATGTTCAAAAATATGCAGGTGCGGTGCCTAAGACATTACACTTGTATTGGTAATCCTCATTAAACAGGCTTTGAAGCAGTCTCTGATGTGGTGCCTTTGTTTTTCTTTACTATTTCTAGACTCTTTAAAATTTCCTCTCAAGTCAGTAGAGTCCATCAGTTGTATTTTGCTGTGCTCTGTCATGGGTCACATGCATTGTGGAGGCGTATTTTGACTGTTTGTTTGTGGCCCTCAACATGGCAAAGACATAACTGCTCTTTTCTTGTCTGAGGCTGCCTTTTCCCACTCCTCACATTCACACACTGTTCTCATTTTTTTTGCCAGAGCACAACCTGTGCCACAGCAAAGACTCTGCAAACATACAAACCAAGCAGTTTAGTTTGTTGAGTGTGTGTGTGTGGGTGTGTGTGTGTGTTTGTGTGTGTGTGTGTGTGTGTGTGGAACAAAGGTAAATCCCTAAAAAAGTGTTTGTTTTTATGTTTTGCTGACTCATCAGTTTGGCAGAAGGCGATGCATACAACCAAGTCCAGAGCAATATTTACCCCTGACCGCCTTCACAGCCCCTACCACTAAACAAACAAGAGGGACATTTATACACAGTGGGACCACTTCTGCTTCAGAGCCACACCACAACCCTGGGACGACAGTATCCCTCCACCCAGCCGGACTCACATTAGAGACAGAGCTAGACCTGCTGCTAATATATATGAGAAACTGAGCTGCTACCGTGCAAAACAAACACTATGAGAAGTATGGATAAATTATGTAGCGAAAGACGTGTTTACGTTTAGGGTGTCAAGTTTAAATTATGCACTGTGGTACTCTGCGGTTGGTGTGCTGGCTTTAATTTGAATGTTTGAGAAACGGAGTGAAGGTTGTAAGACATGGAGCCAGACGGGCAGTTCAGCTCCACTGATGTCATCCCAAAGAAACAGCACTTTTTGCCCAGAATTCATCACAAGGCATTATGTATGACAAGTGATTTGGTATGCACCGAATGCAGAGCATTTTTGAGGTGTTAGCAAAGCCGTTGTGCACACAACTTGGGTATTTGTTACAATTTGCTAAGCTTTCCTAGCCAAGACGTTTGTGTGTTTTTACTGTCATGACGTTCAGTGTGTTTTTAAATGCCCACATGAGAGTTGGAGAGTGAAGAGAGATCCAAAATGGAAAGATCCAAGTAGAAAACTGAGGCGTGGATTGTGGCGTCAAGCATCACATTTATCAAAACAGTGAGCCTTTACTGTGACCACATCTAATGGAGTGATTGATAAGAAGAGAGGGGGATAAAGACAAAGGGAGAGAAGGGCAAAGGAACCCTCCATGTGGGACAAATAAGGACACAGCACACAGTGGTATAGTTTGTACGTGCACTATTTTACGATTTTGTGACTCTGATATTTAGTCTCAAATTTACCTCTCTCCTGTAGAGTTTTGCACCCAAATGATCTCTAACTGTCTCCAGAAAGAAGCTGCTCCTGCTATCTATCAGCTTTTATAAACATCTGCTTCACATTCTCCTTGTTCAGCTTTAGATTAGTTTAACATAGATGTAAAAAGGTTTATGCAGGATTTAGAACCAGATTAGTTTGGTTATTCAGGCAGTAGATGTAAGAAGCCTTTAAGTCAGAGCATATCCCTTTGTTTTCCCTCTCTTCTCTCAGCTTCTCATAATGGAGATCTTCCTTTCTACAGCTGCTACTGAGTATGTATTGAACCCTTTTTTAGGGCAAAAAAAGAAAAGAAAACAGCAGTACTACCAGTACTGCCAATTCAATACTGAATGGCATTTTGCCAGAGATTTGGATATAATTCATAACTTAAACTACACCCATTAAATACACATTGTATCCTGGGAATATGGTGTATTGTAATTTTCCTTCAACCTAAATGTCAAATGTTATGAAGCCAGCAAGAACAGGCTCACATGACAACTAATATAAACACTTGTTTTTTGTAGGATTTAAGGAAAGTGCATATAACATATATATGATAACAAAGGAATTAACTATGATGTAAACCTCCAGTAGATGTTTGGTTTTGCACCATTGTTTTGACTAAAACAAAGTCAGAAATGAATTGTTTGTTCCACTGCTACACTGCCAGCTAATGACTAGCACACATTAAGATTTTGGAAATTTTGAATGTATGAATTTTGAATTTTGAATAGTATATTCACAGTCTCCTTATGTTCAAAAAAACCCTTTAGTTTTCACATACTGTGTACCCTGATCCACCTGTATTCCCAGTCTGTCTGAGATGCTCTGTTACAGCTCCTGTCACTTGTAGGACACATTTACGATATGGACCAAGTCTGTTCTGATTGGCTGGCACGTCTTCTCTGGTAGCTGGTCATTTTGATATGGTTCATGCTCTGCGTTCTTTCTACAGTCTATGCTCTACACCGGGGTTGTAGGAATTAAGGTCCAGAATTCTGTCCCTGTGAGGATACATTTCACAGGACATGCAGAAACACTCCATTTTTTTTCAGTCTAACTTCATGCTTCTAGTTTGCTGTTGTCATTATTGTTACATGTGGAATGCTACTGCATGCTTTGTACCTGGGGGGACCATTTTGTGTGTGACACATGCTCAGGGAGGCAGGCTGACAACAGTACAAAACAGCTGCTGTACGTTCAATAAAGTTTACAGTAAGCAATAATACTGCTTTAATCGTCCATTCTGTATAGTAGATGAACAGAGCAGAATGAAACATGGTGGCAGCGGTAGTTATCACTCAAGAAAAGAGTTTTACCACGTAAATAAAGGCGCTGCTAGCTTGTAGCTCTTAGCCTAGCCTGCATGTTAGAGTGACTGGCCGATGTCAACAACGGGGATCAAGAGTGAGCGGAGGAGAGCCGCTGACTTTGTTATGGACGGGTTGAAACCTCCACCAATGTTAGGTTTGGACTCTGCCAACTTAGCAAAGACACTGAAAAGTTGGAAAGAGGAGTTCATGTTGTACACGAACCTCACAATGCCTGATGCTGAAGAAACAACCAAAGTTAAGTTGTTTATCTTCCTTCTTGGAGAGAGAGGACGGGAACTTTTGGACACGCTATCAAGCGGTGGAGCATGTGCAAGTGCAAGAAGGACCGTGAGTTCCATGAAGGCACTTATTGATGAACATTGTTATCCGAAACTGAACGAGACTGTAGAGAGATACAAGTTTTTTGTCAGAAACCAAGGACAGGACGAGAACATTGACAAATATGTCACAGATCTGAGAGTTTTGGCCAGCACATGCAACTTTGGTAAGAGTAAAGACACATTAATAAGAGACTGCATTGTATGTGGTACAAACAGCTCTGCCATGAGAGAAAGGCTGTTAAAGGGAGGAAAACTTAACACTGGACAAATGTGTGCAGATATGCAGAACATGAGAGCTGTCTAAGGAGAACAGTAAAACAATACAAGGAAAGGCAGTGGAGGAAATATATGCCATGAAGAAGAGTCCAAGAAGAGACAGAAAGAATGAGATTTGCTGCAACTTTTGTGGCAACACACATGAGAAAAATAAACTGAAATGTCTGGCCTTTGGGAAAAAGTGTTATTTTGCAGCAAAATGCAGATCGAAACGAGATTAAACTAAGAAAAGCAGACCAATACAGAGTCAAGTGATTCATTTGAGGACATCATGACAATAACTGAAGTGTGTGGAAACAAAGAGACAATCAACCAAGTGAAAGAGGCAAACAGTAAGAGCCAGCAGCTCTTTGCAGGTATGTTGCTAGACAAGAAGCTAGTTAACTTCCAGATAGGCTGTGGTGCTACTTGCAACATCATCCCAATGCAGCTGTTAAACCCAGACACACAGCTTGAAATGACAGAGAAAGTACAAGTCATGTACAACAATGGCAGACTAAAACCACTTGGGAAATGTAAAGTCAAACTCCGAAATCCAAGAAATTATAAACTGTACAGACTGGAGTTTCAAGTGGTTGACCAGGAGGACAGGATCACCTTACCTGGCAGGAAAGCTAGTGAGGCAATGAAGTTAATCAAAGTACAGTACAAGAACATCCTGGTAATAGACAGCACAGTAAGAAAGCAAAGCCCAGAGAAGAAGACAAATTACACTGAGGAACTGTTAAACATGGACAAATAACAACTACGTTTTCACAGGTGTTGGCTGCTTAGAAGGGGAGTACAAGATAGAGACAGACAAAAGTGTACCGCCTGTAAAGCTGCCCAAGCGCAGACTGCCTGTAGCGATGATGTCATAACTCAAAGAGGAACTAAAAGAACCGGAGGCGAAAGGTATTATTACACCAGTGGAACAGAGCACAGACTGGATAAGTAGTATGGTTTCAGTGACAAAACCAAATGGGAATCCAAGGATCTGCATCGACCCCAAACCACTAAACAAAGCACTGAAGAGGAACCATTTCCCTCTTCCTACCATCGATGACATTTTGCCAGAACTCTCAAACGCCAAGGTATTCAACGTCTGTGATGTGAAACATGGCTTTTGGCATATCAGATTGGATAAAGAGTCACGTTACCTCACCACGTTTTGGGCGGTACCGGTGGCTCAGGGTGCCGATGGGTATCAGCCCAGCTCTGGAAGTCTTCCAAAGAAAGCTCATGCAGGCACCGGAGGGTTTACCCGGGGTGTACGTCATTGCTGATGACGTACTGATTACAGTTTACGGGGACACACAGGAAAAGGCAAATGAAAATCACAATGAGAACTTGATACGTTTTCTACAGAGATGCAGGCAGAAGGACATTAAGTTGAATGCAGACAGTTTAAGTTGAGGAGACAGTCTGGTCCTTACATTGGACATTTGCTGACAGCAGAGGGCCTCCGGACTGACCCGGAGAAAGTGCGGGTGATAAGAGAGTTGCCCTGGCCCACAGACATCAAGGGTGTACAGAGACTTGTAGGAATGCTGAACTACTTGTCAAAGTTTTGTGACCATCTTTCAGAGGACTGTGAGGTTTTGAGAAAACTTACTCACAAGGACAATGTGTGAGAGTGGACTGAGGTGCATGAGAAAGCCCTCAAAAGACTGAAAGACAAAATAACAAACGCACCATTACTTAAGTACTATGATTAAACTGAGGAGCTCACACTGCAATGTGATGTTTCAGAAACAGGACTGGGTGCTGCCTTGACTCAGAAAGGTAAGCCTGTAGCCTTTGTCAGCAGAGCACTGACTCCAACAGAAAGAGGTTACGCCCAGATAGAAAAAGAATGTTTGGTCTTTGTGTTTGGTATGGAAAAGTTTCATCAGTATACGTATGGTAGAAAAGTGACTGTACAGAGTGACCATAAGCTGCTTGAGAACATTGTGAGAAAGCCACTACTAAATGCACCAAAGAGACTACAGAGAATGTTGCTTAGACTGCAGAAATATGACATTAACATGTCCTATATACCAGGACGAGACATGCTTCTAGCCGCTACACTAAGCCGAGCTTACTTACCTGACAGTAACCAGGGAAACACTGAGTCAGAGCTAGAGACTGTAAATATGATCACATATTTGCCCATTTCAGCAGAGAGACTGTCCGCCATCCGAGATGCAACGAAAGATGATGCAAAGTTGCAGAAAGTGAAAAAACTGATCCTCACAGGTTGGCCTAGGAATAAAAGAGACATTGAACTGGACATTCAACACTATTTTGCATTTCAGGACGAGATGAGCTTTCATCACGGCATTGTGTTCAGGGGAGAAAGAGCTTTTATCCCTGACGTGCTGAGAGCCGACATCACCTGCTGTATACATTCATCACATCTGGGAGTCAAAGGATGCTCAGATGGGCACGTGAGTGTCTGTACTGGCAGGGAATGACTGAACAGATTTAGACTTTCATTGCAAAATGTGACATCTGCAGGTCAGTTGACCCCAAACAGCAGAGAGAGACTTTACAACTTCATGACACTTTCTGTAGACCCTGGGCCAAGGTAGAAACTGATCTGTTCGCATGACATACCAAGGACTATTTGGTAACTGTGGTCTATTTTTCAAACTTCTGGGAAGTCGACTATCTTCCAGACACCAAGAGTACCACAGTGATTCACAAGCTAAAAGCACACTTTGCTCGTCAGGGGATACCAGATGTACTCATTTCTGATAACGGACCGCAATATATGTCACAGGAGTTTAAGACGTTCAGCCAAAAGTGGGAATTTGAGAACAGGATGTCTTCACCTGGATACCCACAGAGCAATGGAAAGGCTAAATCTGCTGTCAAAACTGCGAAACGCCTTATGCAGAAAGCCGCATCATCAGGACAGGATCCATACTTGGCTATACTGGACCATCGCAACACGCCAAGCCAGAGCCTCAACACAAGCCTAGCCCAGCGACTTCTGAGACCCTTCTTCCTACAAAAGAGACACTGTTGGAGCCACAGGTGACAAATAACAAACAGAGACTAATCAACAACAGATGCAGACAGGAGAGGTACTACAATCGCACAGCAAAAGACTTGGACTGTTTTAAGGAAGGGTACAGTGTGCGAGTCCAACCTTTTGAGCCATGTAAAACCTGGAAAGTTGCCAAAGTGATTAGGCCTGTAAGCCTTAGGTCTTATGAGGTTGAGCTGGAGTCTGGTGGTGTCCTGAGAACACAACTACAACCCAACTACTCCACCTCATACTGGGACAGTGACTAATACACCACCTGTTGTAACTGCTCAAGCTAATGTTACTACTACTAGGTCAGGTTGCCAGGTTGACAGACCCCCCTGTTTGCCCATTCCCCTTCAGACTTAAGATATCAGTCATTCATTGCCAGCACATACTTGGCCTTTGGTTATTCAAGTTAAACAAGGCAAGTGCACATGCCAAGACTTGAGAACTTTCAGTGTTCTTTAAGCTGCATTCACACATTGTTGTTTTGGTCAATTTTTGCTGATGTAAAAGCAAACATAGAGCCACATTGAGCGTAGTCAGGCCACATAGAACTAAGTTATTGTCAGATTGGTAGCGCTGATTCATTGTATGTTGACAAATTTTACACTAGCTTAAAGATTCTCTACATTTGATCCAAAATGCTTGTAAATGCCAGCAAGAGTTGACCCCAGCTTGAAATCATCTCTGTTGGCAAACAATGGGGACTGCCTGCCTGTAGTTCAGGACTCTTATGGGACACACAGTAGGAATCCTGTTATACAATGATTAGCAGGGCCAAGCTCTGGCTGTGTTAAGCCAAAGTTCCCCTAAGTTGAGCACGCTACCCATGCGTTACATGTTGGTATAATGCAAAGTCAGTCTACAATCATTGGGGGGGCCTTCGGGAAATGTCATACTTCATCGTTTTAGATGTGTCAACCTGTCTTGAACACAGAAAAATTGACCCCAGGAACATTTTTTGACCCCAATTTTAATGATTTTTCAAAGCTGGACTATGTCATCTACAATATGTTGATGTGTAAATGCAGCATTAGTTTTTTTTTTCTCACAAACCAACCTCACCATTGTAATTTTACATAAGTAGACAGGTCTTCTTCCGCATGATGGCAGTGAAAACAAAATATATTAGTAATGCCTAAATCTCTGAATAAACCAGAAACAAACTAAAGAAAAAAACATCCTGTCAGTGTTAACACAGTGCTGAGAATAACAGACCCAAAGGAAGTCTTTAGTGGTACTGTATATTTCATTAGGATGCATATGATATCAGTTTACTTATGTTCAGAATGATACATATTGAACACTTTATAAAGAATAGCAATAGGAATGAAACCCTGGCATTTGTGCTGTTGGCAAGTGGATAATTGCTGAGGAATGTGGAGTGGATTTGTACCATAATAAATGTGTTTTCCTGAAGGACAGTGGGCACAGACACACTGTTATGGACTGGATTACTGAATATGAATGGAGAACTCTATACTAAAATGTGGTGAATTTGTTTATTGAAATGTGAATCAGTGGTGATGTGCTGGCTGAGAACGCCTGAGCTGTTATTGGACCTGACACTCTGAATGTCTCGAGTGGTCTGATATATTGCAACCAGCCATATCCACAGAACTAGAAACTGGACCCTTAAACCCACAGAGAGCAGAAAAGAACACAACCCTGGCATGCCTATGATTGAACAAATCAAGGGGCACCATGGCATCTGGGTTGCACCACATTTCTTGGGCAGCCACTTTTTCTTTTTTCTGACCTAGAGGGCTTTGTGGTTGGGTTGCATAAATGTGGCCTGCCTGAGTCCTTGAGCTGCTGTTGATCTTTGTGCCATGTTGACCTATTGTTTAATTTTGCTGGCATGTTTTCTGTCTGGGTACTTCATTGCCTCTGGCATCAAGGTGTTTGCTTTGGCAGCTCAGTGCTTCTGCAGTGTTTATTTGTTGTCATGTCAGAGTTATAGAGTTGCCCAATGGACACTACAGAATGTGTGATCCTCCAGACAGCTGTGTCAACTATTGCCTTATGTGGGCATTGAATGGTTCACTTTTTAGTTTTTACCTAAAATGTCTCTATGATACAGGATGATCTAGCTATTAGTGATTTGTCTGTCCCCTGCTCAGTGCTTTACTTAAAAGTTGTCTAATATAGTTTTAAGTAATCAGTACAACATTAATGCATGTCATTTGCAGTAAAACACATTTGCACTATTATTAGAAAGACAGTGTCTTTATAATCATACAGATCAAGTTAAAGTTTCCCAAATTATACAGATTTGCAAATGGAAACAACATCTATTATTTAATTTTTCATGATCAACTGTGTGCCCAGGAAAACAGGTTCCTCATTTTCACCTATTATGCAAAAACAAACAAACAAATGTAAATCCACATACAGGAAGTGACATCCTTTTTTCTGGAAAATTTTAAAAGCAAAAAAGGAGATCAAAGATAGTCATTAAGCTGTATGATCTACACTTTAAATTACTCCGTTTGGCTCAACTTTTACAAAAGTAACCAATTTCAAGAATAAATCACAACATGCTTTCAATGCCATGTATTGTCTGTCAGCATAAAGCAACATCAGTCTCCTTCTTTTGCCCTGCAGGCATTCTGCATGGGTGGTTTAAAAGACTGGGCCAGATTAGATTGTATGTTTACAGGGTGGAAGATTTTCTTCACCTTTGATTACGCAGCTTAAGCTGTTGCAGTTTAAGAACCCACAGGTTAATATATTGTTGCATTGTTAATTTCTAAAGCCTTAAAATGTGTTTTTTATTGAAGGGTTGGCACTCTAAAAAGTTACCAATAGCCAAGTAGTACCCAAAGACATTAAGTACAAAGTGAAAGCTCAACCTTAGGGGATACATTTGTCTCATTTCTAGTTAAGAATATCTATCTAAATATATACTATCAGCAACAGACAGGTCTGGATTCATATTATATGTAACAAAAATGAAAGTGAAAATTAAATGCTAAATTGCTTGTAATGAGGAAAAAGTAGAGATGAACAACATCATGGGCATAATATTGATATTCCAAATAATTGTGAACATTTTACAAATGTGCCAAAAGTTATTTCAGTTTAAAGCTAAATGAATAGATTAACTGTAGACAGTGTAGTTTTTTCAACCCTCATCAAACTTGAAAGTGTAAACCTCATTTCAAATCTGTCTTTGGTTCCCAAAAAGCTGATTAATCTTGCTTTTGATATTACTATTAAACTACAGTTTTCATATAGAATGTTATTTAATTGTGATTTCTTGGTGTCTATTTGAAGGAAATTACATATTATTTGCTGTCAAATGGAATATTGCTTGTTTTGTGCAAGTTTGTATCTAAGACAAGGTTGACACATGAAGAATAATGGGTAAACATTACTTCGGGGAACATTTGGAGTTCTCGAATGAAAAAAATTTACTTATTGTTTTTTTTATCAAGTTGATTTTGCTACCTGTTTTGGTTGCCAGTTGACATTATTACAAGCGATTTGGTTCTTTGTTGTTTTTTTCTTTTATACCTTGAAATAAGACATTTCTTTTAATGCTGAATGTGGCTTATACTTGGTATGAGTTGTCCAGAAATTAGGCAAATACTTATTCTAAGCTTTAAGATTTTGTTGTGTTTAGTTTTAATCATTTATTGAAGTTACAAAAATTTAAAGCAAGTCAGCAAGACTGAAAATCACATCAACCCAATAACCTTAAATTACATTTGTGTTCAGTTAGAAGAGTGTTTAATGGGAGCATAGGCATGAAATACCCTCTGACCAGATCAGAGACATGGCAGCCATAATTTAAACTTTGTTGAAACAAATGAATCTGGATTAAGAGTACCAAGTGTGCAGAACTATTTGTATGCTTCACAAATTCTTGCATTAATGCAGTGGATAAAAGGCTACCCAGATGAACTAAATAGAAAAAGAGTCTCAAGGATTGTTGCTTTTGGTACATTGCAAAAGAAGCCTGGAAATCACATACTGCACTGCTCAGAGCTCCTGCATTTTAAACAAAATGAAACCACGGGTTGCACCAGCTATGCTTAGTTCATACACATCTTTGTTTTATTGTAATACCTCCAATAGAGTTTGCGATCTACTTTTCTTTAAGATGTTACACCCACTGAGGTAGTTTTAATGTTCTCTGCAGAATATAACTGTCATGGTGTGATACCCTGTATGAGGAGAACGAGAGGGTTTCTTTGGACAACTCAGTGGTGATGACAGTGTGTCCTACATCATAGATAACACCCCTTAGAAATGTTTGATGTCTTTTTGTACTTAGGCTTTTGTTTTCTGTGAGCAGAGATCATATCAGCTGAGCAACTGTGAAATTATCTCATCTTTGACAATGTCACTACTCATTGTCTCAGTTGTTATATACATTGAGAAGATAACAGCTGTAGGCTTTGGATAATATAGATATGAATACAATGGTTTGACATATTAAAAATACATATCTGTTGCTGTATATCATCAATTAACAGAAATTATTTCCAAGACAATTGCGGCACAAGAGGCAGCACTAAAATGCACTGCATTAAAAATGCTACTTGATGGTTGGTCAAGTGAGGCGAAAAGTCAAAGCAGTGACAATATTTTGCCTTGTTTGGATGTTATGCTTTATCATTTAAGATGCACCTTGTGTCTTCTTGGTGCAGCCAAACAATAACAACTTGACAGCATTGTAACCATTTCAATTTAGGTTTTATTTGGACATTACAATGCAAGTTAAAAAGCCATTTTTGGCATTTTTTTTAATTTAGTAAGCCTTTGATTTTGTTTTACATGTGTCCTTCACGTGATTACTTCAACACTCAAGACAAAAGGTTCTGGGCCTCAGGACTTTTCCCTCCCTCCCCTATTCATGGCACCAATAGCTGCCTGAAATGGCTAATTCCCCAAGAGGGGTCTGGCTGCAGACCTGCACTGTCAGGACCCTTCGTTGCAGACCTGCACTGTCAGGACCCCTCTGCTGTGAGGACCCGAAGTGACATTTTTCTCGTGCATTCCAGTTTGTTTTTGCTGTTAAGAGTGTGGAGACAAGGTGAGTTAAAGTTAAGTGACTACTTTTCGTCATTTTCAAAGCAACAGAAACAATCTTCTAGAATATTCCATTTTTCCACTTTTATTGCCCTGTAACCTTATACTAATTGGAATAGAAATAACTTCTGGACCTTTGGGGGGTTTTTTTTAGCACTGTTATCGTAGTTAGGTTAACGGTAGCTAGCACTAACTAGGCTAACTTTAGGATTAACCATGTGTGTATTATTCAGATATATCTATGGGATAAGCTTAACATAAAATGGCTTTTACTGTCGTTGGCATTTTGACATGCATGAAAACACCCAAAAATGATCACTGTAAGTTGAGTACTTGATTAGTATAAGCAAATTATTTTTTTTTAAAATCCAAATAACATTTTTTTTTCTTTAGACCAGTGCGATTGGCCGAGTTGTGCATCACTGAAAAAAAGCAGTGGAATGGGTGCAGGCTTACAAACATTTGTTTGCAGCCTAGGTAGAGATGCCTGACATTTTACAAATGGACAGTAAACAAACTGAAGAGGCTACGCAGGAAATGGCAAAGCTGTTTGGCAACACCATGGATCCATAAGACGAAGACAGCAAAGAATGCATTCTGGAGCCTTTTAAGTTAATCTTTTTTAACACTGAAGATATGTGGATGTTCTGTGAGGAGATAATGGACAATAGAGGGTGCTTGGCGTACTGTGAATACAAAGAGGAGGAAAAAAAAAGACGTCTTTGAAAGTTTGCTGTGACTACTCTCTCTCCTGTAGCAGAGGTTATTCTGCTATCTGGCTCATGTAACTAGATACTCAGTAATTCACTCTGAATACACAAAGCTAAGTTAATTTAAAAGCATCAATCCTCACCCTCCATTGGCAAATACAGGTGGCCCGACAGCACAGGTAAGAAAATAGCAGTATAGAAAGCAATATTAAGCAATTATTAAATTATTTATGATAAGGATTAAGAATTGCAAACACATACAAAGTATGCCTTTGTAAAAGATTTGAGTAAATCAATATGTAAATTAATCCAAAAGTAAGGGGATCATAACAATAGCCGTACATTGAGTTTGCCTTTTTTATCTGTAGAATAAAAAAAAAAGTGGTCATCCTGTTTTGCATTCTGTCTTTGTTTTTTATTTTGATTTTTACATGTGTTATTCCCCTTATCCTGTTGAACTGGAAACGTATACTCGTATTTTTTTTTAATCTATTTAATTGAACACATGAATACACACATAAATCATTTTTACATTAGATACATAAAATAAACCCCCAAGAAATAAAGTCCATTCACGCATCGGATGAAAAATACATACTTCCCAGTATACTCGCTTTTATTTTGAAAGGCTTTGAATCAACTTCCGGTCATCACAGCAGAGGGGTCTTGACAGTGCAGGTCTGCAGCCAGACTGTCTTGAATCAGGCCCCCTGAAAGAGAAAAACCAGTGTGACGTTATACCATTGTTTTGTCAGTAGAAATATTAGCTCAGGCTGGCAAGCCCAGTGCAGAGCATGGTCTGTAGAATGAAGGCAGAGTTATTGCAAACATGGCACCAAGCAGGATCAAATGTAGACCTGTCAACCAATCAGCACTGACTGGTCTTCTTGGGGTAAGATGGGCCTTAAAGTGGCTGGAGCTCTAAGTGAGAAACAGAGAAAACAGGATTGGGAAACCCAGTATTTGAAAACTAAATGTTTTTGTGCAACAGAAAAGACAGTATTTGAAATGGTGTTTCTGTATTGTTATTTACTTCTGTGAGCATGAATGGTCAATTTTAGCACATTTTGCATTTTGTCAGTGCAAGAGTGCTTTTCAAGGCTTTTGTTTATTTGAAAGATGCCAATTTCCCAATTTCACCAGTCTCAGTGGGCCAAATAGCAAATGCAACCACAAGTCATGTTGCATTTCAAACAAGTGAGTGAAAAGTTTTCTTTTGCTTGCTCAAGTCTTATTTATGGAAAAATAGAGATTCTTCTTTTTAGGATCCTTCCTTGAGGAATAAAGTTATGACAAAAAGTGTTAGATAACTCACTGAAAGAAAAAAATGGATAGTGGCGATAATGTTTTAATGAGATTTCAGCAGGCCTGTCATCATGTTGGATTTTGCAGTTTTTGTCCATTAGTCCAACAATGAATCAGGATGTATGAAATAGAGCTTCATAGTCATCAGGTCCAAACTGAATTGCTGCCGATCATCCTTCGTCAGCTCTGAAATGTCTGTTGAAGCCCTTTGTAGTGCTGTAGTGAGAGTGGCTGATTGGCAGACGGGGTTAAAAGAGAGACAGAGTGAGACTGCATGGTGGCAGGTGTGAGTGAAAGGTGCTGGACAGATTGAAGCCTGCGTGTCAGAGGACGCTGTAGCTCATGAGCCCATCAAACTGGATCCCACATTCACTGCCAGTAACATCAGTCCGGGTGCCGACTCGGGGCACAGATCATGTTTAGGATTTTCATTGCCTAACGCCCCGTCTGTCTTTTTCGCAGTGGGTTCAGATTTCTTGAATGAGTTTATAATTAATGGCTTAATGGTTACTAATGGCTGTGGCACCAGAGGCTTTGTATTGCACTCTAATTAGCCATTATAAATGGCTGGGATTGACTGTCAAAATAAACATGCTGTCACCGCTCTTTTATGGGTCTTTTGCTCAATAAAAGGTCACTGGATCATTTTTCTCTTGAAAATTATACTCCTCAAATCCCATTTATATCCAACCATAACCATTTTTAACAGTACAATCAATCTTTGAGCAGCAAAAACCTTTCTAATCCAGGCTTTTTATTTTACTTTCCAATTTCTGCAATGTTTATTTTGGGCCTTTTTTGCCCTTATTCGGATAAGGTGAAGGATATGGTGGGAGGTAATCTAGGTCTGTAAAAACCCATATCTGCGTTTCTTTTAAATCAATAATGTTTTAGTATCAACATCACTATTGGGTCTCATGGGTCCTGTGACTAGGCTTGGGTACCAAGAGGTTCAAAATTTCTAAGATGGAAGTTTTAGATGAGGCATGGTTTCTGTTCTGCTTTTTCCTCCTCAAGAGCTACATAAATCTGTCAGTATTACAACTCAATGAGATCGCTGCTTGCAAAAGGAAGCTATTTTTTTTTTTGAGTGATTGTTGAAATATTTTCTTATCCTTCAACTAAGTAACATATAAAATTAAAATATACATTCATATGTTTCTTTTTACATCTTTTACTAATTTATGTAAACAACTACAAATCACATCAAAAGTGGGTAAACCTGAGTAGTCATTTTTTTAGTTACTTTTTACATTTTAAACAAATAATGAATCATTTTTGTCAAGCATAACTGGTGGAGATGTTTATAAATAAAGTTTTTAAGAATAATGTCAGGGCCTCTAATTAAAAGCAAAAGAGGTCCTGGCACTCCTTGTATGACGCAAATACAGGCAAACACCTCAGTTCTCAGTACAGCCATAACTTGAGATTGATGTAACTGGACCTACGGGGTATGCAAGATATGATCACGATATAATCTGCACAAGACTGATCTGTACAGCTGAACTCCATGTTCTTACACTTATGTGAAATGTACATCTGTTTAAAAATGATTTTGGACACTCTAAGCCTTTGCCCAGAAGGAAACTTTAATATACTTGGGCAACAAAATATTAAACTGGAAGTCAGTGTGAGTCTCTGCTAACGCTGCATGATAGTACACAAGACATATCCTATTCCCTGTCAACCTGCTTCATCTCTTTGCGAACGTGACCCTGTTTTCCTTTTTCCCTCAACCTGGTGAACTGGTAAACCCCAGGCTGCCCGGTGTAAGAGGAAATCACATCTTAGCTCTCTAATCTGATGCAGGTCTGCAGAGCTGCTCGACGTCTGTATGAAGGCCTCTGAATCACAGCAGGTTAAGTGCTTCCATGAAGCCTCGCTGTGTTGTTGTGCAGCCAGGCTTGCCCTGTGCCAGGCCTCCACGGCAGGAGCAGGGGTTCAGATCCATCACCGCACTTCCTCCTCAATCTCCAGCAAACCGTCAGCGAGAGGAGCCCGACAGCTGGGCTTGCTCATTATGCGAGCAGCCTCATTTAGTCATCATAGGAACGTTTCCTGTTGTGCCATCCACATAGTTTTTAATCTGGCCCCCAAACTATTCAGGAATGAGTGCAAAATGGCTGTTAAGAACAATTTCTTTAGTCATTTACATGACTACTTCCTCCCACCAATTTATCGGCTGCTCTGCCCGCTCATTCATTCCCATCTGGACAACACTCCCTTGCTTTTTAGTCATTAAGTGTGTGTGTGCTCATATCTCACCAATCATAAATCAGGACTCTCTAACGCTACAGCAAAGTTCAGGAGAAGTTTATAGAAAAGATGGTATAAAGAAAAACAAGGCCAATATGTATAAATTAATTGCTCTGGATCTCTGAGAAAATAAAAAGTAAAACATCAATCTTGACTCTAATTAAAGCCCAATTCATAAAAGATGATGCTGGCTGCTAAAAGAGTCCCTCTCCGCTGTGGAAATGATTTATGTAAACTATGTAATGTGAATGTTTTAGCCAACCTGTGTTTAATTTTGTATCCTGACCAAGTGCATGAGAAACCTGCCTCTCCTTAGCTGTCTCATTGAATCATATGGATATAATTTCATCCATTTACGTTTTTCTGCTCTTTGCTGTGGTTGCCACAGGGCATTTGGAAGCAGGCAGATTAAATGCACATGTTCCTCCCATCCGCAGCCGGGGCACTCCGCTCCGCAGCCT
Organism: Cetoscarus ocellatus; assembly: GCA_037902135.1. Lineage (NCBI taxonomy): Eukaryota > Metazoa > Chordata > Actinopteri > Labriformes > Labridae > Cetoscarus > Cetoscarus ocellatus. The sequence continues at coordinate 209,210 of JBAMNC010000606.1, forward strand.
CCTCTCTGAAACAGATCCTGAAGTGTTGGTGGTTTTCCTCATTGGTCAGAGCAGAGAAAGACACCTTGTGATAAACCAACTCGTTCCCCTCAAACCCATTTTTTCATACTCATAAAGTTATACAGACTGCCTGTAAACGTTGGCACTTTGTAACATGTTTTATTTGGCAGGGTTTTCTTATGCCTTCAAAACTCTTTGCCCTTCATTGCATCTGTGAGGTTCAGCTGTAAAGAAGCCTGGATGTATTTGGTAAAAGTATGCTGAATGAAGAAAGTAAGGGAGGATTTTAGTCTCTGTAAAACTTTTCATTTTATGGAGGCCCCATCTAAACATGAGTAATGGTGAATTTCATGCTAATAAACAACCCAATGTTTAACCCCCATATCCTCATCATTAGTCAGGGACCTGATCCACAATTATAGCCCAAGGCCAGAGAGTAGGGACCAGATATTCTCTGGCTTGTGTATTAGAAAAAAAACACAAAAATTGGTGGCACAAAATATTATATTTGTGACATTTTACCCTTCACTGTGAAGGCACCAGAGGCAAAAAGGGGGAATGAGTTGACCCTCCATTTGTTCTGTCTCTGGAGGTAGTATCAAAGGCATAGGGGGGTAAGTAAGGAGCATGTGGAGTCGTTGATGGAGCACATAACTGTGTGTGCCTGCCCAGTGAGCATGCAAAAACTCAAGAACTGTAAATTTACAACACCTTGGGATGTGATGATAGGCTATAATTTAAGGTTCAATTTGGCCATTACACTGTAAGTTAAGGAGCCCATTAAATATTAAAAAATACTGGTATGCCCTTTAGTGTGTTTTACATGCCTTCTTCATGTGATAGAGTACTTCAGAACACAAGATAAAGGTTCCAGGCAGCAGGACTTCTCCCTCCTTCACCTGTTTATGGTGCCAGTAGCTGTCTGAAAGGGCTAATCCCTCCCACAGGCAAGCCTAACATCAGTGTGCTGTATCTTGAAAACTTGATATATCACCCAGCCCTGGCTGAGAGCAGGCTGTTACAGTGTATATCATCTTAAGAGTGACTTAAACTTTTCAGCACAGTGCTCTTATGTTTACTGTGGCACCATAGACATGCCAAGACATGTTCGTTTCACAATAGCTTCACATAAGTTGCACCAATGTTGGACCCAAGCGTGCAGTGAGTACGTTTGAGTCTGAATAGGTGTGAATGGGCAGCTGTGACCAGACCTGCAGTATGAAGGCACTTCAAGCTGTCAGACTAGAAAAGGGCTACACAAGCTCACTATTTTTTACCATTTACATTTTTGATGAGCTCTAATGGGTGTTCTTTGGCTTTTGGAGCCAACTGAACTCTTGAGAAACGACAGTGTTTGGCGCTCTGTCATCTGCGTAGTTGTCACTTGGTACAAATTCCTGATCATACTAAGAGACAAGATATTGAAGTGCGTATTTGGGGGGGAAAAAAAGAGTCCTTCAAGTAATGAAGGACGGTGTGGTTTATTTCCTTTTTCAATCTCGACATTTCTTCTCTTGAAGTGTCAATTTAAGCTTTTACTTCAGTGTCTATCCTGTATGTCAGCAGCCATATTTCCTTCCAGCACTGCTCCATAACTGCTGGTTTGTTTCCATCATCCGCAGCTCCTGCAGGTTGCTAATGAGCTGCCGCATGTGAGGAGTGCCGTACACTGTTTCCTTTTAGCCCCGACACTGTTTGGCCTTTTCTCTGCCAGTCAGGAGTCATTTCCCATGAAGGCCTCAGGCTTGCCGCTTCATTGCTCGCCTGCATGCTGGGCCCATAATCTGTCTGTTGTGATCAGCTGCCCGTCGTCCACCCTTTTCAAGCCGCTCTCGCCTCCTCGAGCCATGTCAAGACCCCTCTGTCATCCCAAATGTTTACTGAGCTGAAGCCCCCACCCCACTGCCGAGTGAGAAGGTGACAAAAGCAGCTCAATTCCCTCCACACTGCCAGTGTCACTCCCCCTCTTGTGGTGATCTGCAGGGAGGAAAACTAAACATGTTTAAAGCAATTAATTTGATTACTTCTGTCTAAACTGTTTTCATAGATAATATCAAAGGTGAAATCACAAGACTCAGCCTTCACAACTCGGTGTTTACACCACTTTAATGTTAAGATTCATTATTCCTTAAACTGTTGGTTTTAAAGGCAATTTTTCATGAATGCACAGGGAAGCCTCTCACATACAATTTTTGTTGATGGACAGACAGTTCATTATTTTTTCTGTTATTTTAAATTTTTATAATCAAGTTTTTTGGATTTGAAAAGCCAGATTTCTTCGTCATTTATTATAACACTAGCAGCTTTTACAATGAGGATGTCAGTACTGTTGCCATCATCAATTTAGAAGTCAGTTTGTTATTATCTCCAAATTACTTTCAAATTCTGGGGGTATTGCTGTTAATAATATACTTATTATTATTGATAATGTAAATATTGTAATAATATTTTCATTTGATAAAAAGTTAAAATTTGTTTTTTCAGTTCTGTTTTATTTTGTAGTCTGGTCGCATAAATATTTTTACAGTCTATGAATTTGTTAATTTTAGTGTCTTAAATGTTCATTTTATACTTGCATTATTGTCATCACCTTTTAAAAGGTACCTGTTTTTTCCATTTCCTATTATTCAGTTCAAAAATCAAAAAGTAACAAACTTTTTGGTATATAAGTTATTGCTGCTTTTACCGTTTTGCTGTTATTGTGAATGTTATAATATCTAGGCAGATGAAGTAATGAAATGCACTAGAACTTATAAGACAAGAAATCAAATGAGTAAACACAATGGCAAAAAAGAAAAGAATAACTTAGTAAACAGAACAAAATCTGAAACACAACAATGTGTGTTGCATGACAATTAAAATAAAAAAAAAAACTAATAAAAACCACAAATGTAAATAAGAAAACACAACAAGAAATAAGCACAACAACTTATAAATGACATAAAAAATAACAAATTAGAATCAAGGCATTTCCAGCATTGCCAGGTAAGTTATTGTGGAAAAATGTAGAAAATTGCCCTGTCTTGCACTTTTACCAAATCTTTGAAAAAAATTTCTGGATCCACATCTGGATTTGGATCGCTACCAAAATCAAATCACTTCTTCCTTGTGCCATGACCAACATTTTATGAAAATGTCATCAAATTCCATGAAGAACTTATTGAGCAATTGGCGAAAATATGAAAAACTGCCTTATTTCGTTTTGTTAAGAAATCCTTTTAAAAATTCCTGGATCTGCTCTGAAATCACCACTAAAAATCAAATACCTTCATGCTTGTGACATGACCAACATTCCCTGAAAATATCATTAAAAGACATTTTATAACTTTAGGAGTTATTCTGTTAGCAAACTAACAAATGCCAGCAAAACCATTACCTCCTTGGCAGAGGTAATAATAAAACACAATATCAAGTCAGTAAATACATCTGTGAACCGGAAAACATAATTAAAGATAAGAAAAAACAAAACAAACAGTGGAGCACACCAACAGGTTAAAACCTAAGGGCAAATAAAAATATTACAAATTTACACAACAACAAAAAAAAGAAAACTTGACAAAAAATTAAAAAGCTTAACAACAACAAATCAAACAGAAAAGCTAATTAAAAAACTAAATATAAAACTAATATAAAAACAACAAACTGAAGTTTCTCAAATCTTTTCTACATGAAGTTTATATAGTTGTGTCTTTGAATTTGTTTTTTTTGGTTTTCATCTTTTATTGGTTTTTGTGTTTCTTATTTGCATTCTTCTGCAGTTTTGTTTCGTTTTTTTTTTTTTTTTTTTTTACATTCATCAGTGTTTCATTGACTGTATTGTATTGTGTTTTGCAAATCAAGCCACTATACTGCCCCCCACCCTTTTTAACTCTCCAATCACTTCTGCTGTTGGCATTTTACAACCTATTCTGTTATTCTTCTTTGTGGTAAGTGCTACTACAAAAATTCTCTTTTCTGTTTGTTCCAGAGCTAGAGAGGCTTTATTTTCTGCTATTTTCTGTACTCTAGATCTCATTTCCAGCTATTTAAATAAACTTGAAAGTGTGATTTCCATGCATAACAACTTTCACCACAATCAAAATAAGACTATTTTTTTAATGAATTAATCTGCACATTATTGCGTCTTCCAAACATCCAATCAAGTTTTTGACAACCCATAAAATCCCTCCAGAAAGGTCATTTTAGCAACACATTGACAGACTTAAAAATCTTACTCTGGCATAAAATTTTTCATACAGGGCTCTGGGTAATATCTATGCCTAGAGGTGGCAGTGCCTTTTGGTTTCCCAGCAGGCAGGAAAGCCTCCTTCTCAGCCGTCAGAGTAATAATATGCTCTACACGATTAACACACTTTCCTCCATGGACCCGTAACTATAATTTAGCCTCAAATTTGTATTGCGGAAAAGAAAGCAATGAAAGAGTGATTATTCCCCTATACATAAATACACACATTTGGCACGTCAATAATAGCTGTGTTTGTTTTCCAAACTCAAACGCCCGGCGCCGTATTTCAGCAGCCAGCATGGACCGTGTCTGTCATGACTGGTATGGCAGTGTGGATGTTCCCTCCGCTCTGAGATTTTATTAAACTTTCCCACCCTCGCCGCAGCTCTTGTTTCCATCTGAAACATTTGATTGGCATGACTTTAGAATAATATGTTTCCGCTGTACAACACTGTAAAATGTGAACTCTTTGAGACATTTTCCACGGCTGAATTCTGAAGTCTAGACGGAATATGTGTGTGTTGATGAATCAAGGATTTTTATAGTCATATTCTCTTTCATGTCTGGTCAGGAAGACTCTCTGTGTCATGAATTTCCCAAGATTAGGTCTCAGGTTCAGCCACACACCCAATACACAAGTGCAGAAATATTTCTATGTTCATTACATCTGATTTTACATCCAGCATGTTCCTCTTAATCACCAAAAATCACAAACCATTGGATTGAAAAGCTCCTGTCAAAGACTTCTGGCTGGTGCCTTTTGTTTTAACTGTTGTAGCCAAAACTGTACCTCTTAGTGATTTGCTGATTTTGTTTCAGGCATGGGTTAATTATTTTTTAATAGGGAAAAGATCATCAGTCTAAACTGGGCTGTTCTTGTCATCACTTTGACAACTACCCTACTGCAATGATTTCAGGTCACTTATACCCCTTCCCACTGGCCAAAAAACCTGTTTAAGCACGGTAACCATCGGCTCCTGTCGGCACTGGGAAAGGCTCTAACACCCGGGTGAACGTGCTATTTTACGGGATGACGTTGGCGTAACGTGCCTACGACATAATATTGCGCCCGTCCCCTCCGTCTGTAACCTCTGTGACTCTTTGCCATCTTAGAAACAAATTCCATCCGCCTTCATACTGTACATCAGCGCTCAAATATCATTCAGTCCGTGCTGAGTTTGTATTTTTTAAAGAGTGACAAAAGTACGAAGTATGGAAAACAGTTGGCCACCGTGTCCATGGCTTCCATGCTTCTTTCTATTCTTCCGAATAGTTTGAATCGCGATAAAAAGTTTAAATGCACATCACCAAACATGTGCCTGGATGAATTTAAATAAACATTTTTGCTTACCATTGCTTTATTTTAGCCTATGATAGACTATAACAACTGAGAGGATAGTTTTTTATGCCTGTCAGTATGCGGTGAGTCTACATGACTAAAATTAACTAGATGAAGGCATTCCAGATCCCAGTTGTCTGCAGACTCAGGTATCTGATATTGTACTCTATTCAGTACATAATGAAACACATACATCCAAATTCATTTAAGATTATTACTTGGCATCAGAATGCCCATAAATCCATTTGGACATTTGATTGTTCTTCTTGCGTTAAGTCCTTGCGTCACATTAATCAGGGATGGGCAGCTAAGTAACCAAAGGGCCAGATTGATTTTCACTGCCTGAGGACCAAATTATACCTGATTAGAATGGCCTCAAAAATGTACAAGCACTACACTGGATGAGAGACAGGGTAGACCTTGGACTGGTCATCAGCCAATCGCAGGGACAGCATGTGGACCACCATTCACACATAATCGCACCTAAGGGCAATCTAGAGTCACCAGCTCACACATCAAGCATGTGTTTGGTCTGTGGTAGGAAACGGGGGTTATTGGATAAATCCAGTGTAGCTTAGTCTGGTAGGGCTTGAGTTGGGGATCAAAACAAACAGTACTTGAAGGTGGTATGGTAGCTGAGGAGTTGCAAGCTGACTTCATGGGCCCCGGCACTTGGTAACACAGTTTAAGAGGTTGGCGTCCTTTTCCTACTGTGTCTCAGGGCGTAGAGTTTGCACCCTTGCGCCCTTTAGATTAATCATCGAAAGAAGTAGGGTCTGCTGGTAGTGTAAGCCACAGTGCCAACCTGGCACATGCGACCAAACCTGACCTGACCTGGACAAATATGTATTTATGCACAGGGTGATCATACAAACAGATTTCAGGAACTTCTAGGCATGTAATGAAGAGAGCATTAATTTCTCCTCTGATAAACCAAAACTCAAAGTTATTTCCATTTCTTAAAAAAATATATTTATACAGAACCAATAGCAGCAAGTGATGTCAGTGCTTTCATATAAAAAGAAAAACAAAAATCACATACCTAACTTGTTTTACAACTCAAGTTCAGGGCATTAACTGAGAATTGTGCCATGTTTTAGTTGTACAGTCAGTTGACTGACATTTGAAATTGATGACCACACCTAGGAGGAGGGACATCAGTCATGGGCCCAGGTTTGCCAGCTGCCCAGTAAGTGTTTTAGATTTTGATACTTTAGTCAGTATATAAACAAATTGTGTATAATAATATACACTGTCATTTTGATACATTGACCTGCTTTATTTCTGGTTAATTTATACAGGTTCTTATGCTTCCAGTTTAGTTTTTGGTAAAATCCACTTCACAAACCCAAGTCAAAACTGTCACAAGCATGTTTGCTCATGTGGAGAATATGATTTTGTTAAATATCATATCCAAAAGGGTCTTACAAACATGAGGAGCTGCAGAATGTGCATCTACAAAAGAGCAGATTAAGACTCTATTACTGAATCACACACACATGCACACCCAGATCATCCTGGTCACCCTACACGGCTGTGCCATGCCTGGTTTAGGTTTCGTCTATATTAAATGGAGCCTCAGTGAATAGAAGGGCCGGCCTGTGCTGTGTGAGTGAATGAAGGAGAGGAGGAGGATGAGCAGTGAGCCTCCATGAAGCTGAAGGCCCATTAGAAGAACGGTGTCATTCTCTTCTTAGCTGTAACCCGACCTGCTGTCAGCAGGCTTTACTAAAGGTCAGCATGTAACAGACAGTAGAAAGTGCAGCAGTTTAACAGCAGGTTGTGTGTAAGGTCAGTTTGGACCTTTTCAAGGAATTAGAAAAATCCAAAAATTTAATCTACCCAGATTGACAGTTTTTAAAATTCAAAAGAGACTGTCGGCATTTCAGGGAACACTTCCTGATGCATTTCTATCATGTTTTACTAGGATGAATCCATGACCAATGTTTCTTAAAGTTTGGGCTCTTGAAGCTAAATAAATAAACATAATTTTGGAAAAACATTTCCAAAACCCCTTGCAGCTGGAAGCTGGCGTTCTGGTTCGCAGAGTGGCAGCATTATTTAGTGTTACCCCTGTTTTCATTTCCAAACTTAGGACCAATTTCCATGAGACTGGTGAAGTCTTTACAAAGATTTCTGATTCTTTTACACAAATCCAAAAAATATAAACAAAGGGGAGAAGAAACACATTACAAAAAATTCAGAGCTTCTTCTCAGGCAATTTTTGTCTCTTAAATGGATCATGAATTCAAAAACTCTTAATATAAAGTATATATTAGAAATACCTGTATGAGCTGTATGAGTGGAGTTTCACTCTTATGTCATACAAGCTGTCTGTCTGAGGTCTTAAGTTGCAGGGTTAATGTCAGTACAGAGGAAGGATGCTAACATGAGCTCTGCACTATTGTCCTCTGTTAGCTCAGTTTATATAGCCGCTGAATCTTTACAGTAAATTAGATGAAGCTCAAGTTAGTTTAAGTATCATCAAGATACACTTCCCATACCACTGCTCACCCATATACTTTGTGATTCTTTACACGGCAGCTCATGTGGGGGTCTTGACATGCACTGCCTCATCATCCTATCAGCCGTGTTTTCTGCTCTAGAGCCGGATACACGAGAGGCCTCATGAATCATTCATATGGTAACAAATCTGTGGTGTTCATTGGCTGAGTGCTAGGATTAAATGGGCCGAGCCGGACCAGAAACGAGCTTGTTTACAGTCACTGTCACTTGTCAGTCTTACACACCATATAGAGTACACAGCTGAGCACTTACCTCGTGCGATGCATTACAACCCATTAACTGTACAATTACACTCCAGTTTCTCTGAGCAATTTAAACCCAGCGGCAGCTTTGAGGCAGGTGTACTGTCACACACACCACTGTCTTTTAAGTGTACATGCTCTTTGGCAAAAGGTCTTGGATTGCTTGAGTAACTCAAGAGCCATGGAAAATAATGCTTGCAATCATACCCATCATATTTTTTAAACAGGTTTATTTGACTTTTATAGGAACAATGGACAAACAACACATTTGCCATCATTTTCAATGGGACATGTGGGCCCTTTTGATCAGTTCTGGGGTATTTTTTTCTCTAGGGACTCCCATCAAGGAACATGGAAATCAAATGACATAGTAACTATTTTAAATGATAAAAAAAATCATTAAGTCTGACCTCTGCATTAAACAAGCTAAAGAACCTTCCCATTAACCTTTTAATATGGAGTGGTTTTAACAGATCTTGATTTCATAAATGAAAAACGAATAAAATTAAAAGCTTTCTCTAGTAAGGTTATTTTTGCTTCACTTCTGACATGTTTTGATGAGGGTTTGTTTTACAGAGTGATTCACGTTCTGTCCTACAGCAGAAGTGCCCACGTTCTACGTTATCAGATTGGGACGTAATGACTGTGATTGACAGAACAATCATCCAATCACCTGCCTGATATGCATTAAAAGATTCTACCCTTCCCAAACACTTTCTGTGGGCTCTTTCCCAGATAGACAAGTGAAATATATTAAATGGTCCATCTGGTGTGTCAAGTTAACATTAAAGCCTTATCTATGTTTGTCTTGGCTATATTTTGTTAAATCAAGTTATAACTCATTTTAATTATTTGACTGTTGCTGTTCAAAAGTCATGAGTATATCATCCTGGCATAAGTCCCAAATCACACGTTACCACCCATGTTTAAAGCGTCATCACATCAACATAGCTGGTGAATATGTGGTGTCAAGCAAACTCCTCCAGCTCTGCCAGGGATCAGTAGACTGAGGAAAGGAGTGGGACAGTTTCTCTCTGAGTCACAGACACACACATACACAGAGCCCACATTATAGCAGAGTTACAAACTCTCTGCTGATTGATTTCTTCTTTTCTCTGTGTGTGTCTGCTCGCATGTGGGTGTCCATTTATTTCAATGTGTGGTCCTGTGCATACATGTCTAACGTGGCTGTCCTTGTGTGTATGTGTTTGTGTGCGTGCATTCCCGTGTCCTCTGTATTGTGTGTGTGTGTGTTTGTGTATACGTTTTTTTTCTTTCCTCCACAGTTTGAGGGATGTAACAAAGCGTTTTCACGTCTGGAGAACCTGAAGATCCACCTGAGGAGCCACACGGGAGAGAAACCATACTTGTGCCAGCATCCCGGCTGCCAGAAAGCTTTCAGCAACTCCAGTGACCGAGCCAAGCATCAGCGCACTCACCTGGACACGGTCAGAAACTAAGTGGCTGCTCTGAACGACCTCTTAATGTCTCTCCCGGGCAGATTAATGTTTAACTCAGACTGACACTTAAAACATTCTGGGTGGCAGCTGGGTTTAAGAAAGGGATGCTATCATAATTCATGAATGATTGTGGCAGGGATAGACATACGGAGTTTTAATCATATCTGGATCATTTTAGCTGAAATGACATACACAATATTAGTCTTAATGTTTTTAATTTTTCTGTGAAGGAGTAAAAAAGTGTCCGTGGGATCTTTCAAGTATTTAAACTTTATAAATCAGTTAAGCAAATATATGGCCTTTAAAAAGAATGAAATGCAGGCTAGTGAGAAATTTAATTTTACAGCTTTATTGTTATTACAACATTTACCAAAACAGGTTGACAGCCCCCCAAAAATAAGTTAGATATTTATCTTTCCTTAAAATCACAAGCTTTGTAAAACTTCACACCAGATCTGATAAAGTTTTACATGCTGATTTGTGTTCCGACCTTGATTTTTTTTTTTTAATTAAATCTTGCACTGAGTTAGTCACTTAACTTAATAAATCCTAATTATTATAAAATAAGTTGGAAATGTAACAGGTGGAACTTGCAAACCCACCTGCTTGTGGATGGAGTGCTCCTGCAACTCCCCCACTTCTTGCCAATGTATATGTGAAATTTTAGCCCTTTTTAAACATGCAACACAAATAAATTTAAAAAAATCAGGGTTATCCACCCAGAAAGTTACCAGATTGGCTTGTTCACACTTGGTACTACAGGACAATCACCTGCAAACTGCAGGTGATCCACGCCTAGTATTCCCCAACCCCTCCATTGACTGACATGTGAACTACAAGAACCTCCTTTGCTGAGAGGAGCAAGTGTTAACAAGTCTGGTAATGTTCTGGATAGATTGTATGATTGCACTCCTCATGCACAGACAAAACCATGAACATTTCCGGAAAGTACTCATGTGAGCTGCATGTGTGAATGCAAACAGCAAGAGTTAACACCTAATCTTTAACCTGAATTTACTGTTACTTTGTATTCTCCGTATATTCTGGAAATTTCAAGGGGTTTTTTTCATGTGTGCACAGGGTCCATGATAATGTGCAGGAGTTTGCCCAAAACACTTAAACACCTAAAATTAATTAGTTATCCAATTTTGTGTTGTTTTGGGCTAATTTTTTTGGTATAATGATATCAAAAATATAATAAATATTGTTTGATTTTTCTTGTTTACATATATCATTGATATTTTTAATGGAATATAGCTTTCTGTTTTTTAAATAAAATACAAATAGATTGTCATATGGTTAAAAATGATATCACTGACAGTGGTTCTTGCAGCAAACAGTCAAACTGATAGTATTTGCCCCCCTTTCACCATTGTTTAAGGGGATGAAAAAAGAGCAGTTAGCTGTCATTGCTCAGCATACTGTATCCCTCCTTATACCAACATTTAAAAGTATCTCTGTCGTCCGAGTCTTTCTGCCTGTTCCCGTGTCTTGACAGTGTCAGATTTTAACGTGCTGTCGGTCAGCGAGCAGAGCAGCTCTCTCACTCTCTGCACACTGGCAGTGACATGCTGCAGGTCATTAAATGATCAGTTCCTTAAGGTGGACTGGCAGCTCTGGGCTGTTACAGCTTTGGATTGAAGCATGGAGCTCACACAGAGCTTCGCCTGTTCTTCTGACCTGCAGAGAGCAGGGGAAAGGTTGAGTCAGACATCGCTGCCTCTCGTCATGTCTCAGTAACCACCAATACCTCACTTTATCACCATCACTGTCCACATGCCTCATTAGCCGGCTTGTATGCATGATGCTCAGTTACTGTTTTTTACAGACATAGTTATTTTTTATATTACTGCACATAATAAAAGCATCATATCATTGTAGCATGAAGAAATTTGTGCCCCATTGCATGTGTGTATTTGTGTTATTTAAAACATTGGGTGACTCATGAAACACATTGCACTCTTAAAAACACAACTTATATTTAAAATAAAATAATTAAAACACATTAAAACAGTTACTGTGTCATTTCACTAAATTAAGGCACCATGATTTTTGTAGATGTCAAGAAGTTACAAACACATTAAAACAGTTAACAGTTACCTTGCATTTCAAGGTAGAGGGCTGAAATAAAAGAACTCTTCTTGACTGAAGATATACAAAAGCATCTGGGACAAATTATTTTTGATGATTTTTTAAAATTTTATTTCAACTTTTGCTTCTTCATTTCAAAACTCGTATTACACTTGGTTCCCATCTAAATCCTGACTCTCTGTCGATATATCCAAGTTTGAATTTATGACTTATTATAAAATGAAATCATCTGTTTGCTGTCAGTCTGGAATAAAAATAAAACTGTTCAATAGCCCTTTTAGCCAACTTACAAATGAGAAAAAAAATTTATTTAACTATAGAATCAGGATGAGATTTTTTTTATTCATCCTTGAGGTGAAATAAGGGAATTTTCACCAAGTTGAGTTTTTTCAAACTAAGTACTATGTCTTCCTCTATTATTTCCTATAGCAGGATACACTGAACCATCCTCTTCGGAGGGAGGAAAGAAAATATCACCGTCAATTATTCAAACTGACTTCACTGAAAGTGACACAGGCCTCAGCTGCTTGTGAAAACAGCATGATTCTGTTAGATTCATTGTAACATTTAAAGTTTTATTTTAAGGATGTAAATCTTGGCAGATTTTTCTAAAGATCTTTAGGCTGCCATGTGGTTGAAATCATTCATCCTAGGAAAACGTTTATATATTTGGAAGCCTTAATGAGATCAGATGTATGACCAGATTTTTTATGTCTCTGTATTATTTTATCTTTTTTTTTCTTCTTGTATTTTAAAGTCAGACCCCAATTTTAAAGTCAGAAATTAACTTGACGTTCAAAAAGTCTTCCAGTTTTTATAGTTTTCAGTTTTCATTTCATAAAATACATAATTTCCATTTTCATTTATGCAATGTGCTGTGGTTTCTAAAGGACAAACAATATCACCTCATCCAAATTAGTGTGTTGTTTTTCCTCTGAATGGCCCCAAGTTCAGTCAATGTCGAGGAAAAGTAAGGAGGCTTATGATAATGTCATAGTTCTGGGCTGAAACCATAAACATATCTCTGTTACTCAGAACATGTAATTTGAACAGGCATAGTACAAGGCAAACAGCTTTATCTAATAGAATTTTATTTTCATTTCATGCTTTATTATCTCAAAGTACTCAAGTTTGATACCTTGTTTTTTAAACTCAAAAAATCTGAGCTGTGTTTGCTTGTAAAAAAATTTTATTTCAAAGGTTTTAAAGTTGGTTACAACTCCATAATCTCAAATTGAGAGTTTTCCTTGCAATTTTTTAATCATTTGATCTTTAATTTTCGGGAGTGCCCCTTAAATAGGTGCCATCACTGATTAAAAAAAATAAATATTTGTTTGATGTTTTAAACCAACCCTTAATCCCACAAGCATAGCTTACTTTCCCCTTTTTTTAACTTAATATGATTCTTGATTTCTCAAAACCCATATTGATTTTAAATCATTAAAGTTAATTCTTACTTTGATATCCCCAATTTGTAAATTAATGGGCATTTTTTGATTCTTGCTTCCCAAATACCTGAAATATGTTAAGTAGCCTTGAACTGTCAGTAGATTTCTTCAGTCATGTCTGTAACAAAGGCCGTCTCCTTTTTTGATATGGTAAGAACTACAAGATACTTGGCCCCAGGCTTGCACTGTAAAAACAATAAAAAAAAAATATCCACAGAGAAATATTTTATTCATCAGGCTCAAATTCACTTCTTTCTGCAAAATTTTGATTGAAATTGATATTCCTTTTAGTCCTGCCTTTTATGATATTTGTATTTCCAGAATATTCCCCCCTGTGTTTCTACATCAGCCAGCCTCCTTCTTTTGGTGCACGTAATAGTAAATCATCTCAAGCTTTTACCACAGTCAAGCTCTGAATGCAGACTTGTGTTTTTATATTTTCTGAGGATTTTTTTCCACCACCCACTCTTTCCACAAGAGGACAAATGATACAGCTAATCTGGGACCCCGATGCTTACGGCTTCACATTAACACCCCTCAAATGCAGTGAGCGTGGCTGCCCAGTCTCCAGCCTCACTAGAATCACTTTGGGGAAAAGTCATTTTTGAGCTCTAATGATATTTATTCTACACAGAAGTTGTGCTTGATTTCTCTACTCAGGGTTGTATTTGGTGTGTTGCTTGGCAAAACAAACACAGCAGGGATGAGTGGCACTGTAAGCGCCCTGCAATAACAATGGCTTATTTGCAGAGCAGGTTGAGGTACGGAGGCAGAGCTAATAAAGACGTGGATCCTCTTACACTTTAATGGCCATCCTATATTCCTGAGGATGAAAGAAAAATTGCTGTGAGGGGAAAAAATCCCTCAATCAGCTTGTGCATGCTGTATTTGCTTGGTTAAAGGGAAGAATGTGAAATGAGTAGGAAACTTCATGACAGGGTCGTCGTTTCACAGATGTCATATCTGTTTCTCTAATCTGCCAAAATCTCACGCTGTATTTCAATAAACTCCAACACTGACCGTATATAGTAACAATGCACAGATTTAAGTGGATATAAGTCTTTGTTAGCCCACAATGTTTAAATTTCCCCTGTATAACTCCAATTTATACCTTTTTCCACCATATTTTTGAAACTTTCACTACTGTTTAACTTGAGTTTTGAGTGAAAACATGAGTGAAATGTAAATATTGGGTGCTACACGTAAAACAGTAGCAAAAAGGGAGAAAAAAGTCTGCAAACCAGGAGCTGCTCTCAAGTCAGTTTGGTAATTATCAACATAGATGTCACATTTCAGTTCACAGTCCCTCATGTCTGTCATTGTCAATGATGAAAAGTGACTAAAAACCCAAAACCAACTTGCTAAAAACATTATATAGATATAACTAAATTAGAGTCGAGCCTCTATAAAAATCACTTTCTTGAACTATATTGTGCGTTTATAAAACTAACAAGAGTACAGTTTTAGACAGAATGATCATACTTTCAGACACAGTTATAGGTAGTTAGTGTAATTGAGATTACACTTTGTGTTAGACGTGTTAGTTTAAATTTTAGATCAGCTTGCCAACTGTGGTATTCTCCCTTTTTTTTTTTCAAATTAACCCTCAAATATTTTTTTAATAATTGCTAAAGGTCTTTCTGTATTGCAATTACAATATATAGACAGAAACACTAAAACTTACCATAAAACTGATTTATAAAAATGAAGCTTTTTAAAAAAAAAAAAAAATCAAACCTAAATTAACCAACAAACAAATAAAGACAATAAAAAATAAAGACAATCTGAAAACAAATAAAAATAATGAAAATTCAACATTCTGTACATTCACCTTGTGCAGAACTGATAGCAGTAACAAAGTAAAGAATTAACTAGAGGACAGTTGTGGGTAATGGTGTATTGCACAACAGAAAGGGAAACAACTTAAAACTGGATTTAGAGTGCACTTTTTTACCTAAATTAAGTGGAATTGGTGTAATCAATAGTTTTTTTTTGGGGGGGGGGGGGTTTCCCCGGGCTATTAGACAAACATATGGTTAAAGAAATATAAAAACAAACTGATATAAGAAATATGTATAAATGATTTATATGTACCAGTAATTAGTATTTAACGTATCATACATAGGGGAAAATTTGAGTAATAGCCCATAATGGCCTTTGGTTCTTAAATATTTCATAATAATTTTTTTGTCTTTTTCCTTTTCATGCTTTTCTGTTCTCCTCTC
Organism: Cetoscarus ocellatus; assembly: GCA_037902135.1. Classification (NCBI taxonomy): domain Eukaryota; kingdom Metazoa; phylum Chordata; class Actinopteri; order Labriformes; family Labridae; genus Cetoscarus; species Cetoscarus ocellatus. The sequence goes on from JBAMNC010000606.1 coordinate 224,766, forward strand.
ACTTCAAATTCTGTCATTCTCAGCGGAAAGGTAGGCCTTTAACTTTGCCTTTACTTGTATGAACTCCAAACTTATTCTGTTTTACACTCTAGTACACTAACCTTTTGTATTTCTCTTTATAATCAAGTGAATTTTAAATTAATTAAAACTTTTGAATTTGATGTGAAATTTTTTCTCTCCGTTTTTAGAAACCGTATGCATGTCAGATCCCCGGCTGCACCAAGCGCTACACAGATCCCAGCTCACTACGCAAACATGTCAAGATCCACTCTGCCAAAGAGCAACAGGTGCGTAGAAAGGTAAGATGTCATCTGCAAAACAGGAATACAACACAATACAAAGCTCCAGAATTTAAGCCTTTGATACTAAGTGTCGGTTTGTAAGACCTCTATAATATTTTTGTTTTGAGAATCAGGCTCTAAATATCACTTTAGAGCAGATATCCTCCGCACAGTGGCCACACACCAAGAGGGTTGCCTTATCTGAGCAGGGAGACAAAAATGTTTCTTAATTTTGGGGGAGGGGCACAACAAGAAGTGATTGAGAATCACTGCTAGAGAGACACGGAAGATTAACGTTTGCTCTCCAAATTCAGCAGCACACTTATATGATAACATGATCTGAATCAGGAGTAAATCTGATGTATTCATAGCAAATCCTAGAGATTACGCAAGTCCTTTAAAAACAAATATATATTGTAAAATTAAAAATAGATTATAATGATGGAGGGATATTTAAACCACAAATATGAAACAACATATTCATGTCTGTTGTGAACACAGTTCCTTCTGAGGGTGGCCATCCAATGACGATTTTCAGTCTTATCTCTTTAGTGAACACTGATCGAGATTCTCTTGAAGCCTAATTTTACTGTGTGAAGTGTGTTGTTTAAATGCATGTTGCACACAGTAGTTAGATGCAAACTCCTGTGAATAATAAACCAAAAAATAATTAGCTTTGGTTTGTGTCTGTCTGATACAGCAGGACCTTTTGAAACAAAAAAAATATATTTTCTGCCAATAATTCATGATAATATTTGAGATGGTGTAAAATTTAAAGGTGCCATAAATGCCTGCTTCATGCATCCCTTGAAGCCCTACCACACCTCTGTTGGATGCACCGCACTGCACTGCACCACACAAAAACTTCTTTCCTCAATGAGTATTTTTTTGTCAGCAATCCAGCGAAGCTAGCAGAATCATAGTTGGGGTTCACCCTTCATGCACTACAACTAGACAAGACAGCGTCCACAGGCCTGATTGGGCCAGTGGAACGTGCACTCAGCTGGCCCAGAGCCTGTCTATCATCCACCCGGGCCAGCGGGCCATTTATAATGTTGAGCCCTGGGAAGTGTTTGCGTTATGCCCAGAACACATCAAGTGGACATAAATTTTGGACATAAACTGTGATCTTATGGATGTGTGGCCACATATTTAATGTGTTACCTCGATAGCAGGACCAGGTATGATTAATTATAGTGTATTACTGATTGTCAAATCACCACATCCTTTTTCATCTGCATTTTAATTAATGGAGAGTGGGGTTACTTGTGTTAACTCACACTAAAGCTGTGCTCACCTGATGAGCTACTATGCGCCTTCCCCTTTCAGTCAGCCTCCATTATGTCTTTACAAAAGTCAATACATCGAGGCTAAAGGTTTTACAAACAGACCACTTTATGTGATCTCTCTTGTTCTGATGGCATTATCTACAGCTCCATCTAGTTGACTTTATTAAGGGTTTTTGAGGCCGGGGGTTGGGAGAGTATGGTGTCTTTTTCCAACAATAGATCAGGTTTGACCACATTTCATCATGTTCATGGTGAAAAGCTGCTTCTCTCCCTGACTGGAAGCAAGTAAATAAGAGAGAAAGGGCTCATTGTTGTGCAAGGGGCTGGATAGTGGCAGGCTGGATGATGTGTTCCTTTGCTTAACGTTGTAAAGGGAAACACATGTGAGGTTGTAGCATTGTTAATAAGCTGTACTGCACAATCCCCCTGTGGCCAGACGTTATGGACAAATGTCAAACAAACGCTCTGACTCCACTTTTGGAGCAGTGGAGAGTAAAACCGTTAGGAGTGTCGCTGTGGGGAAAACAGAGCCCCAATTACATGTGATGAATGTTAAGCAGGGCACTCGTAAGGATTCCCAAAGGACAAGCCCATACGCATTTACGGACATACAATATCTAAGTGTAAAATCATGACGTATATGTCAGCTGTAAAATGTGGGACTAAAGTATGTTCAGTCATCCATGATTTCTTTGGCCAGGACAGCAAAGGGTCTTGAAGGCTTTAAGTCACACATAGATTTAGATTATATTGGCACACTGTCTCGTGAATATGGATCAAATCTAAAAGAAGAGTTGTTTTAAAGGATAAACCAACAAATGTTCCATTTGTAGTTAAACCAATTTATTTTAGAAAAACAATGAAATCTGGGCTTGTTAATGGATGAGCAGATGCACAAAAACAAAAAGTTCAGGATGATGATGGACCACAAATATTTGTGAACCACAGAAACCTTCTCATCAATAGCTCATGGGCTTTTATATCTATTGGCTTGGTTTGTACTAGATGACTTACAGGAATATTGACATGTTTTAATGTTTGTTTGCATCATGGATTTATCATTTCTTATTAATATACACTGCTAGAGAGCTGTATCATTCAAAATGTTAAATGTCACAACAAGATGAATGGAGTGGTGATTCTGGTGCAACTTAACCATAGGTTTTTCAATTAGGAAATGAGCAGGAATTGACCACAGAATCAATACTAAACCAGAGAGATATGAAAATTGTCAATATTTCATTTTGATATTAATAAAATCTTATTAATTCCCAGCCCTACCTACAGCAAGCTTGGCTAATTGACAAGACCAAGCTTGATCTGCAACTGCACCCTTTTAAAAGAATTAAACAAGTTTTGAAATATGATAATATTCCTTGTCTTACAATCAAAGAAAAACTATTTTTCAATAGGATATACAATATTAAACAGGGCAGAATAAGTACACAGTTTTTCTTTCAGAACAATTTCAGGCTTCTAACATAAATCATAACAGGAATTTGGGCTTCTGTTTGTCTTTTAATCTTATTTGGTATAAGAGCCATAACTCATGCCATTGAAAGGTTTTGTAGAGCTCTATTTCTGTATTAAAAAATCATAGCTCTGAATTAAATACTGTAGGTATAAAACATCTGTTCTTTCACTTTTGATAATCAGCTGTTTTTTGTCTCTATTTTGAATTTTCTGAGGTGAAATATCCTAAATAAAGGAAATATGAAACTGTTAGTTCATCCAGGTGTGTTCCGCATCATTTGTTAAGTTTTATTACATCAATTTCCACTGATGCATACAACAGAGGTTGGTTGATCCAGTTAGCAGATGTTCCATATCTCCACCTGAAACAGGCTTCTTTGGGGTAATGCTTCTTCTGCCTGCTGCGTGACAGACTCTGCAGCTAAAATGTGTCTTCAGTTTCCCCCTTCGCTTTTGGCACAGAGAGAAACAGAAGCACTCTTGAGTTGGCACAGTGATGACTTACCCGCAAGGTCCAAGGCCAATGCATGAGTCAAAAAAAGCGTATGATCTTCCCTTTGGTTCCCCCTGACTGAGAGTGTATTCTTGTTTGCTGCTTCAGATTAACTTTACAATCACATTATTGCAAAAAGAGAAAACACATCTCACAATGGGTAGGACCTTACAAATAGACAAAACTGAAGCTGTGTTTGCTGTGAGGGTTGTGTAACCAAACCAGATGTTGCTCTTCTAAAATGACTTAACATAATTTCTTTACAAATTCTTTAAGGTTTTTTCTTTGTCTCTCTGATTGACAGCTCAGGCCCTGTCCTCACCTGGAGCAGGACGTCATGAGTGACTGTCTATCCATGCAGCACCTGCAGAGCTCCACCTCCTCGCAGCACCTCTACAACGACAAGGATGTTCGTTCTCCTGGACTTGGTCAGGACATCTTCACAGGTGTGGATGGGATGCTTGGCTCATTATTGACTTATCTTATTTCAGGTATGAAGACATGAAATTATCAAATACTACATGAAGCAGCAACAACTGAGCTCTGAGGTCTGTATTTATAATTTATTACATATTGTTTTTATTACTTAACTTTCTTCATATTTAGATCCACAGATAAAGTAACATACAAAAAGTTGTAGGGTGAGTTGTCATAAAAACATACAGAGTAAAAAAAATAGGTGATATCTTAACCTGTGTTGACACCAGGGCTACAAAAGCTGAAATCCTGGTCAAGGATCAAGTTATATAGCCAGACTTTTCAACTGCTCTGTCTGTTTTCTTCGCAGACAAGTCTCAAAGCAAAATGTCAGCACACAAATCACATTGTTGAGACAGCAGTACTAAAGCTAAGACATTAGCATCGACATGAAGCACATACAGACCAGAGTGCTTCACTTTTACCCAATCACAACTCTGCAAAGTCTTTTTTGATCACGGCACATGTAGCCTGTTTTATTCATGGATCTTGAGGTCGTGCTATGGTGTTAAGAGTGATTGATTTGGTGATGTTATTGGTGGACGAGCCCAATTACGTGATATCAAATAGAGCATTTCATTATTTAAGATTATAACAAACATTTGTCCCTTGGGTTGTAGAGAAAATATAATTACATCTGAACAATATGCAGACTGAACATTCACAATTAAATGGGAATAGTGAAAAATAAAGATAAAGATTTAGTATCATTAGATTTTTTAAAATTCTTTTCAACAGCTTATTATTGTTATTATGAATTTACCTACTTACATAAGCAGACAGGGTTCTTTCAGGGCTCTTTATTTGCAGAATTTTATGAAGCCATTTAAGTGCTGTACAGAGAGGCGAATATTCTGCACCAGTTAAACAAAAGTATTACGTCCAAACTGTCAAACTTAAAAACATGTGCTGGTGTTTGTGATTATAAAAGTACCATATTCATAGAGCATTATGTCAGAATATTAGAAGGTACAAGAGGTCAGATATTAAGTCTTAAAGGGATTGTTTGGTTTTCATCAAAGGGGTTGTAGCAGTTACATATTAACTGTAAATACATTATCCACAGTGATCAGAAGTGAGGCCATACACTGCTGCTGTAGGGGCCAAGAGCTCAGAGTAATTCAGTTCATTTTAGTTAAAATAACAGCATTGGGGTGACTGTGCTCACAGCGCCTCTGGCAGGCCATGTTACATTGGCACTATTTTGACACAGTACATGGCCTTCGTGTCCTTCTGTGCGCAGACAAATAATCAGTCTTGAAACAAATTTTGTAGAGAACTCTGTAAATTTAATTATGATTTCTGACATCCCTGTATCATAGTTTAAGAGCAAATATGACATACTATCTACATTAGATAGGAAAATACATGTTTCTAAACTGGTATAAACACAGTAAAAATGTCCATAGGCTCAATAGATCTTAATGGGGGGGCTCGTTTTTACCCTTAAGTGTATTATGTCTTAGCCCTACTCTACTCGGCTCGGCTTTCCCCAACTCTACCCGGTTCTACTCTACTTGCATAGTGCTGCTTTTCCACCAGCCCGGTTCCCTGCCCAGCGGGGGCGGGGTGGCCATAAAACAGCTGGGCGACACTGCATTCACGTAATTTTGAGCGCAACACACTGATCAAAACAATGGAGGACTTGGAGGCAATAGTATACTTGCTGCTCGATCTGTGGCTTTTTTTCACAAACCGAATGAAAGAGGAAAGCAGAAGAAGGCTGCAATCGAGCTGCAAAGATAAGACGTACGAGGGTAAGCTAATGGTAGCTACCGCTAGCATGTTAGCTAGCTCGTCACGCTCGGGCTCATGACTCATCGGTGACAACATTCTCTGACCAATCAGTAGCCGGCAGTCGGTCAACGTCACCTTTTAGTATCAACTCAGCTCGCTTAGAACCAGAGCAGAGTAGGTACTAAAACTGGTTTGTTTTAGGAGGTACTGTGCCGGTGGAAACGCAACTCAAACCGGGTAGAGCCGAGTAGAGTAGAGTAGGGCTAAGGCTAAGGCTTGCTGGTGGAAAAGGGCTATTAGATTATTGGTCTTGGCCCCTTCAGCAGCAATGTAAAGCCCAGCCTCCTCTCTCTTCACAGGGGTAGAGCTGATCTCCACAGTTGTGGCTGATTTACTCACTGATGGTATCGTTAGTAAATTAGCTGTAGCAATGGCAATCAGCCTTCTTAACTTTCTGTCTTACCAGGGAATACATAAGAAAAAATACAATTTTGAAGCATACTATGAATGAATTTGTCTTCTGCCTACCCTGTAGTAGAGTTTTTATGTGTTCAAAAGTGCCATCCATAGTTATGCAGGCAATATGAAAGTGTTTTTTTCTACTTTTGGTACTTGTTAAAAGACATCACTATTTGTTCCGTCTGTTTTATAAAACAGGGGAAAAAAAATACTTTAGGAGCTTGAAATTGATCAAAACATGTAGAAATATTAGGAAATTAACACCAAAAATATAGAAAAAAATGATTCTTCATCCTTTTTTTTTTTTTAATGATGCATCTCGTGGCACTGTTGGTTGCACATTCTCTATGGTTGGCAATATTTTTATTCCAATTTCCATTCAGGCTCAGAAACACATAAAGGTTTCTCCTATATCAAATGCAATTGATGTAAAAAGTGTGAAAGACACTGGTCCGCCCAAAAACAAAAGATAAAGTGAGCAAGGATCTGGTGGCTAGAAATCCCAACAGCTGGCAAAGCAATCACAGAGTCAAGGGTAGTAATCAGCAGCAATGTCAACATTCCTGCTGATGTATTGTGGTAGTTTTGTGCTTCCAGGCAATAAAAAAAACATACTTATGACACCTTAGGTCAAACATAAGCAAATCACACTGCTATGATTTTTATATAATTACTTCTTTATGTTTTATATCAACATTCTAGCTCTTGGACATGGTCATTTTAATTAAAAAGTTTGGTTTGAGTTTAGCATGGCATGTTAACCTGTCATCTTGTCATGCAAAAAACTGCTAAAGCAATTACCATCAACAACTGCTACACAGTTAAATTCATCACATGTAGCCTTTGAAACACTTTTCTAGTTGATGAATTTGACCGTCACCAAATGTCAACACGATTTTGGATGGTAACAAGAGTGAGATAAATGGGTTGTAACAACCTTAAAGACAAGAGAGACTTCCTGCAGCGTCCTCGGTTTATGGACACATCTGTCCTTGTTTTCTTCCTGTACCCTGTCCAGAATCCCTGCCGTTCCCTGTTATTGTTGCTGGAACACCAGCGCACGTTTGACGACTGTGAACGTTCAACTTGTGTTTGAATGTCAAAGCAGGCCTCAGAGTTCTAACTCCTTTTTCTCTTCCTCCCTCTGTTCAGTAGAGGAAGTCGCTCACTCTCTTGTTTGAAAAGTTTTAAAGCCCAGAGGGGCTGGCTCTTGAGCTGATGCCAAAGTGTTGTGGGGATGCAGAGTAATTCGAGGCCAGCAAAGATGTTACATGTTGGCTTTGTGGATCCCCATTTACATGAGCTCCACTTTGTTCCAGTGCCAATAGGATGCATGGAGGAGGTGGGGCAAAGTGGGCAGCCATCCCATCATTAACACTTGTGGAGCAGAAAATGAGTCATGCTTCCAGTCAGGGCTGGACTTGTTTTCCTGTTTGCTGGTTAGAAGTCTGCTCTTATTCACATGGCTGCAGAGCAACTTACGAGAAGCCCCTCTCTGTTTTATGGAGCATAATTACACCGTTCTCTGATTAACCAGAGGAAGGACTCATCATAACTCTAGTGCAGAAGTTTACATGTTCCTGCTGTGAAGCTGAGAGACTAATACATCTCTCCACCTTGCTCTCACACTGAGCCAATTCTGGTGCTTTAGAAAGTACACTATTTCATTAATTGAAACTAAGTATTAATACTCCTAATTAAATTTTGCTCTAATTCAACTGAAAGCTGCACAGACATGTTATTTACTCAGTTTAAGTGCAGGAGCACTTGCTTTCAAGAACTACATTATTTAAACTTATTTAAAAAACTTAATTGTTGTACACTCAACAGTCATAGACTGTTATATTTTTTATGATGCATGAGTACAGTAGAGGTGGGCAATAGACCATTTTTGAGTTGAGATCATGCTTAATGTCAGTGGATGCGCATGTGTACTGGTGGCAAGAACACACTGTAAATATATGGAGATAAATACATAGATGAGTTTTAGATTACTGATAAGAGGAGAAAGGGGAATTGTTCTGCCACAGCACGGCTGTGTAAGAATGTGGAAAAACATTTATAAGAATCACCATCACCAAAGACTCTCCCTGAAGCAAAACACAGACGTTTAAGGTCACATCAATAGTAGCCGAAGCAGTGCATGCTTCTAATGATATACATTGGTTCACTTGCTTATTCATCAAATGATATGCTGAATAAATAACAAAGAGTAAGTCACAGCTAATAACAACTTGTGCAGCAGCACAGTTGTTCTTGCCACCGCAGAGCAGCTCCATCTTGTATGTTTGTCATTACGATGTTACATTCTTAGGATTTCATTAAAACTGTGTCTGATTTGTATTTTAGGTTTAGTAATTATGAAGATGTTAAACCTTTTAAGCATCTCCAATGCATTGTAAACATCAGACACATCCCACTGAAAGTCATCAGATAGCACATCTACTTTTAAATCGTCACCCTCAGCATTATGTTTGTCGTTCTTAAACAAAAATATCAGATAAATCTCTTTATGTAATGTCTTGGACAAGTCAGCAAAGTATAAGAGAATAGTTTAATTAGTTTGTATATCTGAGATTTTCTTTCTTATCATTGTTTGGGTTCAATGCAAACTAAATGGAGATGCCCATTCACTGTAACTTTGTCCATTTAATTGATGTTTGATCCACGAAGCCCACGTTGCTTAGGGCTAGCTTCTCACTGTAAGACAACTTGTCATCTGCTGACAAACTATTTTAATCACAAGAGAAAGTTTCCAGATGGTCCAGATCTCCATGATGTGCATTTAGTGCAAGTTATTGCTAGCAAGGTTTGTGCCGCCAGTTAGGCTCTGCCCACAAAATACATCACCACTGTTTAAAAACACCACAATGGCCTATAGTGCCTGAAATTTATATCACAATATGTCAAGAAAGTTTGCAAAACATTTTGTATTACCATATGGAAAAAAGATACAGAACAAAGTTTAAGCTTTGACTGGTGCATGTAGACTGCAGCATTTTTCAATGTAAAAAATATTTTTTACATCCCACTAATCCAATCTGCCACAGAGTACTATACCTAAAATACCTAAAAGTGCATCTGTACACATCACACCATTGCAGTAGCTAGATGTTAAGGACACTATTTCTCTCACATTTACTCACTAATGGTTCAAGTTTTTATGTAAGTTTTCCATCAGTATTAATTAACACATTTTCTCTCTTACATACCCATTTACAAACCACAAATGCAGCAATGGGAGCAATCAAGCAATTAAGGGGTTAAGTGTCCAAACGACACACCAACATGTGACAGCCGGAGCTGGGCTAAAAGCCTAAAACCTCCCCATTGTAAGCAGAGTGTACAATCAGACAAAGCAACCAATGCCCAACAACATTAAGATTATATTAAAATAAGTTTTTACAATGTATTCAAATCTCTCTCTCTCTTTTTCTCTATTTGTCTTCATATTGTGATTTATTCATCTAATGTTAAATCTAACTCACGACAGGAGACGGATTTGCATGGATCTAGACTTTGTGGGATTTCAGAGGGAGGACCTGTTGGATTAAATGGTTAATACAAATTTAATGTTTTGTTACGAAAAGTTTTCAGTCACACACATTTTAACAAAGCCTGCAGATAGGTAGTGTGTTTAGCCTACCTCTTATCTTTTGATCCGTCTTTCTGTCATCTTCAACTCCTGTTGTTTTGCTCTCTTTACTCATTCATTATCTGCAGCTGTCTGTACTTCTGGATGGAGCACTTTACAACATGTTATCCTGCTAATAAAACGGTAGCGATGTGATCACAAAGACAGAACCACATGCTTACATTACTCAACATTTTTGCATATGTTACTTTCAGAACAAACTTCTTACTGATTTTACAAGCTTCAGAAAGTATGGAAATCCTTATTTCACCTCTTTTACTGCTCTAACTGGTGACATACCTGTGAGAGCTCACCCCTAAGGAGCATGTGAAACTGCAGCTGCAGCAAGACAGAGGAGAGGAGAGAAAAAAGCCCCTCCACAAACCAGGTAGTCAAACAGCTTACCACAATATGACCATTCTTTTGTCATGTGTTTATTAGCCCTGTTTTGCAGTCAAGAGAACATGAGTTAAATCATTTTATGTGAAATTTTTGAGAAGTAATTTACATTTCTTTATTCATATGCCAAAGTTTTCCAGATTTAAAGCTATAAAATAATCAGACCAACAATCGGATATCCAAAAATACCAACAGGGAGAATGAGAGCCAGGCTTTATACAGTTCAAAAACTTTACATCTTCTTAAGCAATAGGAGCAAATTTCATGCTGTTTTTTTTTGTCTCTTCCACATGTCACTACATATGAAACATGATCATAGTTTATTGTCTTGAGCATCAGATTTTGAAAGAAAACAAGAATTTATTCGTGGACTTTGGAGTAAAAGTTTGAAGGACAATCATGGCAATGTGTTGGAACTTCAATAAGAATGTTTGTCTTTCAGATGAGGCGAAATAAATATGTTGACCCCTGAAAATTATCCTTAGGTGAAGTGAAAATAACCAAAATGTACTTTAAGCACAGAATTTAAAAATGCTGTAGTTATTGTCTCCTACTGGTCAGTCCTTCCTAAACTCAGCATTAACTATTATTTTCAAATCAAAATCTTCAACAATACATTAAGGTATGCCATCAGATCCTCTCTCTCCCTCCACAAGGAGCCAGGGATGAAATTGAGGCAATCAAAGCCATTATTTGTCGACTGTTTTGCCGCTCTGGTAGCAGATGTTGGGGCTAAAGGGGAAAACATTTAAGCTCTGTGATTGATGATTTGGGGGTAATGAATCAGGCTTGTAGCCATTTCAGAGTGCTGTCGGATCAGACCTTGGCATGCTTCCACTTGAGAACAGCTGTGCAGGGAAACGACAAAACCAGGAGCGATGATTTTTTTCCCCTCCTTTCATCTCATCATGTCTTCTCCTCTCATCACTGGATAACTCCCACAGACAGTCAGAGCGACTGCTTCTTCATGGATGCTGGAAGAGAAATCATCTGATAACTGGAGCAAATGATGAAGAGGACTGATTTATTGTCCTGCTGGAACAAGTGAATATCAAGAGTAAAATCTCTCATCAGCACTTAATAGTCCTCAATCTTTAATTCTAAGATGTGGCCCATTAAGATGTTTGTGTGATTTGTCTCCATGCTTTCTCAAGGGAGTAGTAAGTTTAGGTGTAATTAGTGGAAACTTGGATGGCGCCGTGACACAGCAGGTAGTGCACGTGCCTCACAGCTGGATCCCCTGGTTCAATCCCCATGTTGGTCAGGCCCTGTCTGTGTGGAGTTTGCATGTTCTCCCTGTGCATGCGAGGATTCTTTCCAGGCACGCCACCTTCCTCCCATTGACCAAAAGCATGCTTTTTAGGTTAAATGGTGACTCCAAATTGCCCTTAGGTATGAGTGTGAGCGTGAAGGGTTGTCTGTCTCTCTATGTGGCCCTGCAATTGGCTGGTGACTGGATCAGGGTTTACCCCAACTCGTGCCCGATGTCAGATGCGATAGGCTCCAGACTGTGCCCCAGAAAGGAATACCAGGAAAGGAATTACCATAGTAAGGTATTACCGCTTTCACACTAAAATTAGCGGGTCAACGTGGGTTAACCCGCTAACAATCGGCAAGTAATTCCTTTCCCATTGCCAGCAGACCCGGGTCTAATCACCAGCAGACGAGCTGCATGGCTGTTTTTTTTTCCTCTGGTGCATCAAGCTGATGTCATCACGTTGCTGACATCATCCGCGTGCCGAAACATGTCCATGTAAACAATTGGAAAGGAGCATGGAAGCCGTGGACATGTTGGTCAGCTGTTTTCCGTACATTATACTTTTGTCTCTCTTTAAAAATATACAAACTCGGCACAGACTGAACGACATTTGAGTGCTGATGATACAAAGGCGAATAGAATTTGTTGCTGAGACGGCAAAGAGTCAAGTATGTTACAGACGGAGGGGATGGGCATGATGTTATGCCGTGGGCACGTTATGCCGACGTCATCCGTAAATTAGCGGGTTGACCTGCGTGTGATGTTCCCACTGAAGCCGATCGGAGGTGAGCCGATAAAAACCCATGTCACTTGCAGGTTCAGTTGACCCGGGTCTAAATGCCAATTAGACCCTTTCAAACTGCCAACAGGAGCCGATTGTTACCAGGTTTAAACGGGTTTTTGGCCAGTCTGAAAGGGGTATTAACCTCTTCAGATTTTATGGGTGGAACTTGCTCATCATTATTGCTTACGACTTTTGCTTGATTTGAGATGAGCATGTGACTAACAAACTAACAATGCAGTTAAAATCTAAGCTCTTGTATGAGAATTGTGGAACTTTCTAAGTGGAAAAAAAGATATTTTTTTCTGTTAGACCACACCTGATTGTCTAAAAGTGCCCATTGCCTGACCCACTGACTGACATCAAACTTTCAAATGAATTTCAAGGATACTGTAAGGAGCTTTTGGGAGTGTTATTTTGATGAGAAGTTTGTAATTTTCCAGAAAATTGTGGGGAATTATTAACTATATTATAATTATATTATTATTATCGGTTTTATTGCATTTCTTCCACCATGATAATGTTTTTGCCAGCCCTGCTCCATTACTTTGCTTTTTTGTTTGTCTGCAAGCAAGATAACTAAAAGAATTCTTGATGAATTTTGAATGGATGTTAGTCATTACACAAGAAAGTGTAAGAACATGTTTTAAGGGTTTGTTAACATCACACAATAGAGCAGTTTTCCACATTTTCTCAGCTAAAAATGCAGTGCCGTGGTAATGGTTTGTTCTCTCTGAGCACTTCTAGTTTTATTAGTTTTTAAAGGGGTGTAAATGGTAGGTGGGGTTTATGGGAATTTGCAGGAATTTCTGATTTTCTTCAGATTTTTTGGCTATGCATTTTTGGAATATTTGGTGTTTTTTCTCAAAAATATACCCTATGCTTTACCACCTGTGTAACACGAGCTTAAAGAATTATACCAACCTGGCTTACTGGCTGACACAATATCTGTCCTATCTGTGATCCGAAAGCCAAGGCGTTTCCAACATTGTTGAGTGACTGTCTTCACCAACATATCTCATCACTCCGTCCTTCTGCAATGACCAACATTCCTGGAAAATATCATAAAAATCAAATGAGATCTTGCAGTGTCAACAAATCCTTAAACAAATTCCTGGTACCACACATTTCAGAGCACTTCCAAAATGGTATCACTTCTTCCTTCCACCATGACCATCGTTCCCTGAATTCATCTAAATCCATTCTTAACTTTTGAGTCATTTTGTTCACATTCTCAAAAAACAAACAATCTTACAAATGCCTTAAAAAATATAAACTCCTTGGCAGACATAAAAAAACATGTTCTTCGCAACTTAACTAAATTATATTTTTTAGGTTGTTACACATGGGTTGATGTGCTATTTTACACAGCTATATAAAGCAAATGTATTTATATGAAGACAATATTTACTGTGAAAAACTAAGTCCTGGTCAACAACAATATTAAGATTTGTAATCTTAAGTCCTACCAGATGGGAGAGATTAAAATATAAATGCAACCAAAGGGTCAGATCTCAGAAAGTTAGAATAAAATGACCTGTAAACAAAGTCTATAATTATTACTCTGCAAAGACTGGTATTATCACACATTGATCATGTGACCAAGGGTTTTATTCGCACAGGGCTGTTAGCGGCTGGACACAAACGTGTGTGAAACCCTTACAAATTAACAGGATGATTCTGTCAGTGTGACTTCTCTAGTCCAATGCAGGGAAACTGGTTATTTAAAAAGTGAAATCAAATCAAATTTTTAGTCTTATCTCAGAGTAAATTTGAAAAAGTATACCGCCTCCTAGCTCAACACCTTTATTTCACTTAACATACTCAAAGTCAATGAACAGTAGACTATCCACACTATCTATTGCTCTCTTATTGATTATAAGTGCATCATGTTTTATTCTATGTGTATCAATCAAATATTGAAAGTTTGAGGGTGGACCAAAACGGTCCTTATGATGAGAAACTAGAAAAAAGTAGAATATGGCGTAAGAAAAAGAAACACATGCATCCTTTTTAGGTAAGGGTCTCAGATGAAATTCTTATCCCAAATGCCACATGAGACAAAACCTAGTTGTATGTGTCAGTCTGTGTGCTTGTGTTGATGATGAAAAATAGCCCTCGTTGCTCAAATCTGTGAAACTATGAAAAGATGTACATGCTCTGTTAAAGTAAAACGGAAATGACATTAAATCCCTAGGCTAAATAAAAGACTTATACCTTTTTTTTTCAGGTTTGGAGGTGTGTATGTGTTGTGGAGAAAGACAGCTTTGGATTTTTGCAAAGGATTGGATTTTTATAAAAGAAGAAACCACAACTTTTACAAAACATTCTGCATGAGAATGGATCATTGTTTATACATAGTCCAAAACTTGAAACAGCAGAAAAAGTTTACCCCTGTGAGAAAAGAATGTGAATCAATATGTTTTATAAATATATGTACTGACTGCACATAAAAAAGAGATATTGGACCTTTTGCTTCTTTCAGTATTATTTCCATGCATAAACTTTATTGCAGAAAAATACTAAAAGAAGCACGCACATGCATAACAAAAACTCAATATGAGCCTGCATGTACTCACTTACTATAATTATAAGAGTCAGGAAACACAAACATACACACACTTTTAGATATCCCATAACCCTTCTTTCTTTTAAAATCCCCTACTGTTTAAAGTCGCTGTATAAACACATGTAACATTTTAGTTTATTATTGTGTAATAAGGACAAACAGCTAAAAGGACAAACAGGGCCAATCCCCATGGCAGCACAAACAATGTACCCTAAATTACAAACAGCACAAACACAGAACATTTGATTTCACAGAGCTCTCTGATTGGATGAAGGTTGTCAAAACAAAATCCTGTAACCATGAAATGGCTTTTAATTTACTTGAAGGGAACTCAGAGTGCAGGGCTCTCGGGTTTATTTGGCACCTTTACTGAATTAGCTTTGTTTGTCTTTCAGGCCTGTACACTGGCTCCAGCACCCCCCATCACAGCGCCTCAGTGGACCTCCTCACCCCCACTGCTAACCCCGCCTCCGCCTCTATCATCGATCTGCCTACCCGACAACACAGACTGGACCGAGACCTCAACAGCCCCCATCACCTGTCCCCGCTGACCACCATGGACGGCACGAGAGATGGGTGAGTCCTTGGTGGATATAAGGATAACAATGAGATAATCAGCCGAGGGGATGTGTCATACTCTGTGCTGGATGGACCTGAAAGTCATAGCTCTGTACAAGTCAGTTATCATACCAAAAATGTACTTTGATAAAAGTTAAAGTCAGCTATTCTTAAACAATTAAAGAAAAAAAAATATGTCTAAGTTAAGTGTATAAGAGTTACCAACCCCCTTAGATGTATTGTGTATTAAAAGTAAAACTTAAGCAAATAATGTTTTAGAAAATGTAAGAGGTAAACCCCAAGCACGATCCAGTTTATAAAAAAAGATAAAAGTAGATTTTAAGAAATATTTAAAAGTTAAAGAACATCTTTGTTGGAAAACAAGCCTCTCACCCTGTTACCTGGTAAAATAAACCAGTGGTAACCAATGCCAACACCTTTACAATCCCTTTTTCTGTCTTGAATCTTGAAACGACAATAAATGGTATTCTGCCTGTTAAGTATTTGCTTGCATGGCATGCTAGTACCTTTCAGAGGCTGGTAACTGTCCTTTTAAAATGTGCTGTTTTAATATGATATAAAAATGTCATATTGTGATATTAATAACAAAGAAATGCTTGAGCACTAAAGAGAAAACACCTAGATTTTCGTGTTTATGCTAACACAAAGAGAGAGAAATGGCAGGAGTTGGTGAATAAAAATACAGGTACCTACACATGAGGGGTTGGCTGAAAATGTGGTGGCCTGTAGACCATTAAAAAAATTGTGAGATTATTTAAAAGCTTTTTGTAACATGTACAGGTGAAGACAGATAAGTAATATCCATACAAAACATAATAATTCATGACAGTACAAGAAAGATTAAATGAATGTATTTTAATTTTTTTTCCCCTAATTCCTCCCCTGCAGTGTGAAATATCAGATTATTCGATACAGATCATTCTTTGTTAAAGACAGACTGAAAAAGGGAGGAGCATGAATTGCATGACATGTATATACATGTTCAGGGGGTCAATCTTGCTACCTTCTTGCTGTGATGCAACAGCACTTACCTCATGCATCATCTTGTGACCATATATCTGAACGGTTATCTGTCTTTATGTGTCAGTCCTGTAATTGACTGCCAATCAGTCCAGGGTGTACCATACCCCTTGCCAAATATCAGCTGAAATAGGCTCCAGCACCTCTAACTCCCATGCAACCTTGAAAAGGTAATAGGGCATAGATAAGTGATAAGAATCACAGGTCAGACAACCTAATGGCATGTTCCAGTTTATCTTGGAACTCTGATTTTACGAGATGCAAATAACCCCAACCTTTTGGTTCGAATGTCCCATTTGGAAGTCGGACGAGTTTCAGCTACCCCAGCTTTACCAGCACATAACTCTGACGATGGGATATGATGTAATTCCCACTCCCCTCATGCAAGTTCCAGGTAAATGGATTGCACCATTAAATACCAAGGGTCGTGGGGTGCTGGTTTGGCAGAGTGGTAAGCAACCAGGCACGACCCATATACAGTGCTCAGCATAAATTAGCACACCCCTTCAGGTTTATCAGAAAACCTTTAGTTTCCTTTCAAAATCAACATTTCCTATGGCATACTGTACCACAAAATACTCCCCCAAATGTGGGCCATTGATTGCAAACAGGGTGTTTTAAGTTGCACACAAAAAAGTGTTTTTCTCAATTTAGATCAGGATGCAAAAATGAGTACACCCCAATCAAAGGGGTGGGAGCAAAGCTAACTTTTAGTTATCATATTACCCTTATTTTCATCTTATGGTGAAAAAAAAATGTTATGTTAAACTCAGCTTTGTCAAAACTTTGGAAATTGTTCTTTTGTTCATTTAGATATTGGTTTATGCATTACTTTTAATAGGGGGTGTACTCATTTATGCTGGGCACTGTACATACTTCAGCTGGCCCGGGTTCGAATCCATCCTGTGGCCAGTTTGCAGAGTGTCTTCTCCTACTGTCTTTCACCCCTTTTCACAAACCTATCCGCTGTCACTCTCTCCTTTCAATAAAGGCACAAAATGGCCAAAAAATAATCTTAAAAAAAAATGAAAATACCAAGGGTCGTTGTTAAAACAGGAAAAATGTAAATGTGTTGAAAGGGCACAAAGTATAAACTTGAAACAACTGAATCCCCATTCAAGCTGCTGTTTCATGCTGCAGTATTAACACCTCTGTGACACTTCCATTCAGTGACGTAGAAACATGCAGGAGCGTGTTGACCCTCCATTTTCTCCGAGGTAGTCTCAAAGGCATAAAATTGGTGAGAGGGCACAAATGGGCGTAGTGGAGAGCAGGGGTGCTGTGAATGTGTGTATGCGGGGCATGCGCTGTGTCCTTCTATCTCATGCACATACAAAGCAGATTCACACTGTGAATTAACACAAATCTGACATCCTCATGGCGGTAATGTCAATCTCTTAAGGTGTAATGATGAAGGAGCTTTGTTGTGGCTTTGTGTAAATGCACTGTGCAAGGGGCTTAAGTGTGCATTTCCAGCTCAGTGAGTGGAAATGTTATGCAGGGTTGTGTAAGGCTTTGTCACATCCTGGCCTCATGATCAAACTTCCTGTGGCTGACCCCTGTTGTACATTTACATTTTAAAAAGATTTATTTGTAATAAAAGAAGGTCTTTGTGCCACAATCATAACTCTTTACTAATGAGGATACTTAAATTAACACATATATATTCATATGACCATATAAACAAACAGAAAGTTCACTAAAAGTATCTTCTTTTATCACATTTAAATGCTGATTATCCTCTTACATTTGCACTCTCTGGTTTTCCATGGTCTCCCACTCATTTGTCAACCTGAATCACAGCAGGGAGATCTCTCTTAGATCATGTTAGGTTAAGCCTCTCTGTCCTGCTGACAAACCCATTTGGCCGAAATACTAGAAATAAACTCAACTCTGTGACCCCTGAAGCATCCCTCATGAGGAGAGGGGCTGTACTAGTCCCCCCAGGGTCAACATGACACATCTCTAGCTCTACTATTGGCACCATAGTCAGTGTACATAAGGTCCCCTATCTCTACTGGATACAACAGCATCAACATGATGACCAAACAGTTTGGCTGAACATGATTCAGACTCTAATCAGATGACAGTAAGAGCAGCAGGATAAGTTTTGTGTTTAATGTTTAGATTGAGGCTGTTTTAACCCTGAAATCTAATTCTCTTAAAAACATGAGCTAACAGTCTAGTTTGTATAAATCTCCTTGTACTGGTGTTGAAGAGGTCATAGTGTTCTAAGTTGGAAGGATTATTTCTTTAAAAATCATGCAAATAAAAACTGTATGATCCAATATATGAGGCACATTAGATATGCAATCTGAAAGTTGGCTGCACCTCATGCCAGTATGATCAATATCAGTTTAAACACCGTCATGATTCCAACTGTAGCCATCACCCCCATCACAGACAGAGACAATACATCTCCTGAAAATGTCAGCAAAATCTGTCCAGTAATTTTTGCATAATCTTGCTAACAAACAAACAAACAAAAAAAACATACGCCGGCAAAAACATAACCTTCATGGCAGATAATATGTATTATATATTATTAATAATAGCAAATTGTAAGCAAAGGCTCATCCCAGAATTGAGTGTATTGAAATTAAGAAAACGTTCTTAGTTTTTAATGTTGTGTTTCTTTATTTAAATGTTGAGATTTTTTAATTGTTGTAGCATAATGGACATAATGAGAATTAAGGCACAGCAAAATTGCATGAACTTTTAAATAACAACATTTGAAATGAAAACTAAATGTCTGATTTATGAGTTCAGGCAAACAAATGTTTGGATTTTACATCTGAGAAGCAACCAAACATGTCCTCATGTGTCATGGTTTGGAGTCACAGTGTTCTACTCAGATCTGTGCTTTGATTAAATGAAATATACATAAAGTTTTAATTTCAGTGTTATTCATAGTGCAAAGTGGGTACTTGGCAGCCTCAATGCATTGTCTTCAGCGGTTTGCTTTCCTTCTTGACACCGAGCAGACGTGACGTTTGGTGGGCGTTCCCATAGAATCCAACTGTATCCATCTGCAGGTAAAGCACAAATGCTGCAGAGTAAGACTACTGATGGAGGAATCAACAGTTATTTGTAGAGAGTCAAGGACACAAGCAAATTGGCAGTTTTAAATACCCCAACACATAGATGGCAGCATGATATAATTGGAGTAACTGATATGGCATGTCATGCACATATTTGGATGATGATATAAAAACGAGCACAGCCCTACTGTAAAAACATATCTGATCTTGTCTCTTGTGGCCTTGTCTACAGTGATAGGCATACAGAGACAGTTACTTCTTTTATGTCGCTTTTAAAAACTCACTTTTACAGACTTGTGATGTAATCTTTAATCTTATTTCTGTTTTATGGTCTTTTTAGCCTTTTATCCATCTCTATTACTCTTATCATTTCAGCTCCTACTACTTTTAGGTCCTTCCTCTGTTGTTGACTTCTTTTATGTTATTTCACTTTATTAATGTCATTACTTATTTTAAATTCCCACGTTTAAATTTATGCTTCATAGTTTTACTTTTTGGCTATTGATTCATCTGTTCGTCTTATGTTATACTTTTAACCTTTTCAAAGATTACGTTTTAGGGCTTTTTTATTGTTATCTCATCCTTATGTCTGCTGTTCTATTATTTTACTGCTATTGATATTATTAATATTATTCTGCTTATACCCCCTTTTATTGCCTTTTCCTTTTCGTACTGATTTATGTTTCTAGGTTTTATTTTGGTCCTCATGTGGCTGGGTTCTGGTATGTCTTGATTATTATGTCATATGAACAAGGCCTCAGATTCATGGGCCTGGGGTCCCTGGAGATTGTGCCGGTGCATGTCTGTTGCGCCTTCTTTGGGATGTAGTCACAAATTGAGACATTACTCCCTCTTATGTGTTGTTGTTGTCTGGAGACGTGGGCCGATACACGTCGGTGTGGTCTTTGCTGTTTCTGGCCCATGGGCCCCCTGTGTTTTTCATGTTGGGTGACTGGGCCTGGATTATTGTGCCCACTTTTAGGGGGTTTAGGTGTTCCTCATGTTCTGTGAAATTTTTTCCATACCATGAGCACCGTTGATCTGAAGGACACCAGAAATGCTGATGCTCTCCTCTTAGGTTTTTATTGTGCTGCAGTCTGTTCTGCCTTTCTGTATGTCTGTCAGGATTCTTTGATTTAAATTATGCTTTTTGTTATTTTCTTTTTCCCTTAAGCTCTTGTGCTTTATCTTCTGAATATTCCTGTTTGTCAAAGCACTTTTTAAACCTCTGTTTACCCCTATTATTTTATTATTATTATCAAGAGCAGTCTCTGTTGATTTTAGTCAGTTTCATGACCCCCTTAAAACTCCTCATTGGAGCTTTAAAATAATGCCCCATTCTCAAATGAATGTGATAGCAAATGTACAAACTCTTAATAGCTCATATTTTTCTACTGTACGTAAACACTTTCTTTGAGTACCACTGTATACATCGGATACCACTGTGCATCCAATAATGCTCCAAACCTTGCAGCATGCATAAGTACAAGTAAACATCAGCACATGTATTAACCGCTGTTGTCATGTATTTCTGGAGTTTTTGAGTGTTTGCAAGAGGCTCAGCATGTTTCGCATTAGAGTTGAAGATTTCCTCTGAGAGCCGGTGGAGAAGAAACACTGAGCTGTGTAAGTGTACTGTACTAAACAATGTGTCGAAATCCAGGGAGGTAGAAAAAAAACTTGTGTACAGTTTGATAACACTGAGAAAGATTGGATGGAATCAAGCATGATAAACCCTAGTGTTACAAAAGTAAACATGCTTTATTTTAACCCTATGGTCTGCTCTTTGGCTGTTTCTGTGTGTATACGCTCTTTGGCTGTAGTATATACAGCATGGGCTTGTGACAGAATGAGGTTTGAAGGCTTTAAGAGATGTGCTTGCATTTGTGTGTGGGAGAGTGTGTGAGTGAGAGAAGTTTACATATAGTAATCCAGGAAACACACATGATTGCGAGTGATTGGGGTGTGAGGCACAGAAGACTTCCAGCACAAACAGAGCAGCAGGCCGAGGCGGCGAAAACTGTCTGGATGTAAACGTCCAAGTGCTGCTCTGCGACATTAGGTTGGCCTGGAAGCATCTGGAAGGTGATGTGTGTTTTAAGCCCTGAGAGCAGAGGAGAGAGAGAGAGAAAATGCTGCTGAAATTACTGTGCGGTTGCAGCGGCTCTTTTTTTCACTGCATGCACAATTACCAGCACGAGAAGAGGAATGGAAAGTGAGAACAACCTGAGTGGAGGATGTTGTACCAGTAGTTACACATGCAGGGTGACATTTTTGTTGTGAGATTTTGGTCTGCTGAAAGAGGAGCATGTGAGTGTGTGATTTGTGAGCAACAAGAAACTCTTTTATTTAAATAAGCGACTTGGGTACCCTTCATGTCTCAAAAGTAGGGATGTATCCATACTGTGTAATTATGACTATACTGTGTATACAAAAATAAACACTTTGAACTATATCTGCAGTACACTATTGTAGCCCATCAATAAAATAGAGTAACTAGAAGTGCTCTGAGGGCAAAAACCTTTGCCAAGGCATTTTCAACAATGCTGGGTGAGTTATTGTCAAAAAGGCAATGGTGGACAAAGTACTCAACTTCATTACTTGAGTGAAAGTATACTCCTGGTCAAATATTACTCCAACACAAGTGAAAGTTGTTCAGTCAAATGTTTACTTAAGGTAAAGTACTGGAGTACCTGCTAACAGCCAAGATGTACCTGCCCGATCTGAGTAGTGGGTCGCGAGGCACACAGGTACGACATCACCACTTGAACAAATCACACACAGATCACATTTTAGAAGAGAAAAGACATTTCATCCACTGACTTCAAAGCTATACTTAAAAGAGTAATGAGACCCTTCATAGAAATGTAGTGGAGGTAAAAGTACTATATTTGTCTTTCAGATGTAGTGAAGTAAAAGTCATAAGTATCCAAAATAAATGATACTCAAGTAAAGTACAGATGCTCAAAAAATGTACTTAAGTACTGTGCTCAAGTAAATCTACTTTGTGACTGTCCACCCCTGCAAATAGAAGAGAACTGCCGTTGCACTATTAACCAATCCTTTAAATAAATGCTTTGATCCACATCCAGATTTGGATCACCACTACTGAAGAAAAACCACCAGAGTCCAGTTTAGGGTTTGCTGTGGTGGAGTGACTTTATTAAAGCATGCCGGCAAGCTGGTGAACTGACAGACAGAGAGAGGGTCTGTGTCGGTGAGCGGACGCTAAATGCAGTACAGAGGTCGATATATAGTGACGAGGAATCACTAAACAAAGGGATCATAAACAGAAGGTTGACAGGAAGGGGGTTAGTCTGATAAGACTGGGACAATCAACATATACCACACAGAAAGGGGGTTACTGGATCAGACTGAGGGATGTAGCAAAAGACAGTTAAGGGCATGTGCATGGAGACATATGCGGTGACATGATCAAGGGGCTGAGCTGGGAGGTATCAACAAAAGGGAAACAGAAGGCAATATAAAGCAAACACCAAACTATATTATCATGAGGTGACACCAATGAATTTTGGTGATCAGTTCAATACAGTAATTCTTTATCAC
Source organism: Cetoscarus ocellatus (assembly GCA_037902135.1). Lineage (NCBI taxonomy): Eukaryota > Metazoa > Chordata > Actinopteri > Labriformes > Labridae > Cetoscarus > Cetoscarus ocellatus. The sequence continues at coordinate 247,823 of JBAMNC010000606.1, forward strand.
CACCAAATATCACTTCTACCTTGTGCATTGACCAACATTCCCTTGAAATGTCATCAAAATACATCAAGAAATTATCATGTTATTAGCAAAAATGTGGAAAACTTCGCCCTGATCTAAATCCAAATGTGGATCCAGGATTTCCGTAAGGATTTGTTAGAGTAAGTTTAGCACTTCATGTAATTTTTGAAGAAGTACATATGAAACTGAACTGCAGGGTGCATGCGCAAACCACTGTGGAGTGCTTGTAAGTAGGTCAACAAAACAAAGCACGCCAGCGGTGGTTTGCACATGCCCCCTGCAGTTCGGTTTCGTATGTATATCTTTTGAAAAATTACACAAAGTGCTAATAGTAGTCTAAAAAAGATAAAAAAGATAGAGTTTATCCGATGACTGTAGGCAGAGGCAGGCTAACGCTGCCCATTGATTCCCAGTGTTTGAGCTAAGCTAATTTTCAGTGGGCATGCTTTGCCTGTCTCTTTCCTGTTACTGCATGCACCGTCAAAAGCATGGTGTCTAGCTGCTCTGACTCTGGAGTGAGGCAAGACACGAAAAGAAAAAATTGCTTATCCCTTTAACATTGTGAGGTGGCGCAGTTTTACACATTTTAACAAGTAACTCACTAAGTACTGCGCAGATTTTGATGACATTTGCAGGAATCATGGCACAAGGGGGAAGCTATATGATTTGGATGGAGATCAGAATCCAGCTGTGGATCTAGGAATTATTTCAACAATTTGTGAACAGCACCACATAGGGCAGTTTTCCTGATTCTTGGCAATAACTTGCCTGGTCATCTAGGAAATACCTCTGCCTAGGTTTGTACTCTCTGAGCACTTCTAGTTTATCTATTAATTACCTCTAAACTCATTCCACTGTTGAAGGTTTTAGAATTCATTATAAAATCAGAGCATGAGCTTGTCATTGATATGCTTGGTATTGTGATACACATCATATTGAATGTTTTGTTACGTTTGGTTATACTTACAAGTACTCCACCCTTTTTATGTTTATCATACTCTCTCTACCTCGAGCTTTCTGACAGTTGTGACATGATGACAAAGCTGAATTAAGACTGCAGCAAATTCCACTTTAGAGATTTTATCAAATCAAGATGTCTAACCCTTAAGTGCACGTGTGCACATGCTAATAATCTTTGCAGTACCCTATCTGTTCATCACAGTCATCACTGAGGGTGGGGTGAGGAATCAAAAAGCAGGTTGTGGCAGGGACCTACAGAGCACTGAGCCGGGCATGAAACGTCGACTCACATTAGGCTGAAGATGGAGCATTTGATTTACATGTTTAAAGCCTTGAGTACACAGCCTGCTGCCAAAGTCAATATCTGTGCCGCACTTGTTTTTCCCAAATGGTTTAGCAGGACATTAAACATTTTGACAAAATTATCAAACTAACCTGCCTCTAGTGTGGCAGCCTCTGACCTCATAGCTAAATGTGTTTACTCTGGCTCAAATGGGCCATTTAGACTCCTTTTACTCTCGAAATACCAGTGTCAATTTCTGAGGCTAATATTAAAATATGCCAGTTAAAATACATTTGGCAATCCATGTGCAGCCAGTGCATGAGTGTGTGTGTTGGGGCTATCATGGCGGCCGTGCTCACAGAGGGATGGGTGGTAAAATGTTGTCATTCACTGCTTCAGAACGTATGTGGTTATATAAGAGGGGAGGGTATATGGCCTTTACCTGTGTATTGATATTATAGCCCCCTATGTAAATATTAGTATGAGGTGGTTTGATACCTTAGCAGTGATTGACGCAGGCTAATTGAATTATAATGGCAGCAGAGATGCCACAGAGCTGCATTAAGAGTGTGGGCTCTGAAGGGGGAAGTTCATCGCTCATAACTTAACACTGTCTGTCTTCCAGCTTTTATCACTGAACATATCCTTTGGAGTGTGATTGTCAATCTCTCAGCCTAGACAAAAGCATTTTTGAGGCTGCAGCTCATGGAAGCATGTGGTCAGCCACTCATTTTGTGGTGATATGTTATTAATTTGAGTCTTTAATTAAACCGTCTGCACCAATGGTTTACTCACACTAAGGTTTCATTTGATTTACAATTGAAAAAAATATATGGTGATTAACGATGGATCCTTTGTATTTAGGGAAAATAGCAGAAAGCTCTAAGGGGCCCATGAAATATCCAAAGCTCTTCACACGGGGGCCTGCAGGGCTGGCTTAGAGTTTAGCTTAGCTTTAGCCAGGATGCTGCAGTTTGTCTCTCAAGCACAGCTTTAGCCTGCTAACCAGTTCCAGAAGTTTTCCCACCAGTCTGCGCCAAAGAAGCCACCCGTCATCCATCAGAAGGGCTTAACAGTCGGCTGCAGAGGAAGCAGATGAAGGCAGAGGCCGAGGGTGTTTGTGGAGAGCGTTGTGTCTGTGGAGTCTGATCCCCGCTCCCTGGTGGGGCAGAGAGCTGCAGGTGAAGGAAGACGAACGAGCAGCAGAGCAGGACTGCTCATGAATCTTCAGCTTTTCTTTCCATCCCATCATGCCTCAGTATCAAAAGCCAAGACTCCACGGGCTGCTTTTCCTTCACACAATAATAGTTCATCAATGTTTCTTGATAAAAGTCTTTGCAGTCATTTGTCTGGACTTCATGCGTACAGTTAGGTCATGAACTTCACCCAATCTCATTCCCAGAATGACATCAGATTTCCCAGATTAGTCACAGAATAAAAATCACTGATCCACCCAATTTTAGGTCACAGGGCTGGATTTACAGTAAAGACAGTGTGAGCTCTCTCTGTAGGCATGTAACAGTACCTCAGAATATATTCAAAATCAACATCGATATGGAAAAAACATGTTTTTCTGAACCATCAGCAATCTTTTTTCCAACAGACTTTAAATTAATCTTTTTGTGGGATATTTCAACCATAACTACAACCTCAAAATAAATGGACTTTGATTTATCGAGAAAAATAAAAGAAATGTGGCTTTTTTATCATCATGAAAGTAAAATTACATAGCACATCTATTGAAAATGGACTTAAACTGAATGTCTTTATGAAAATTAGAACATTGTACATAATTTTTATAAAGATTGTATCATAACCCCAGTAATGTGATTACTTTTTTAACTTTTGAATATAAAAAATTATGTTACAAGATGTCTTCCATTAAAGGAACAGTACATGGGAACTTGGTTTTGAGTGCTGGTGCCCCCCAAAGGTATCTGAGTGCAACTGCACTGTTGTTAAACATATTATTCTTTTACCTCCCCAAAAAAATGTGCCAAAGTCCCCTGCACCTGGAAGCTGGTGTCCCAGTACAAAGAGTGGCAGCATTATTTGGTGACAGCCCTGGTACCATTTCCAAACTTAGGACCAAGTTCTGTGAGATTGGTGAAGTCAAAGACAGACACTGGCATCCCAGGAAGACAACGCTCCACGAAGGACGGTTCCTCACCCTTGCCTCACTGCCTACAGTTAGTAGGATTTCTTCCATGGGTAGAGTGGATTTTGACACACGTTTACCTGTGTTGCTCATTCCACAAATGCATGGTCCTTACTAGTTGTAACTTGTTGTAAAGGTGACAAATCAGGATTTCCAATAATACAAAATACTATACAATGTTATTGGTGAAACTATAATTGCACTGAGCTGACTGATCATCCATCTTTTGAATGTATTGACTCTACTGTCTTTTCCAGCCTAGCATAAGACCCATGATTTGTAACGGACCAAATAACAGAATAACAGATGAGATCCTTTAAAGCATTTTAATACACTATCAACCTGACAATGACCTGTGCAGAGGACTGCTGTAATAGACAAACTGTTTTTATGAAAACAGTACAATAGAATCTCTAAATTCATCATGATGTTTTTCTTGTGTCTTTGGTCCAATAATGCAGCACAGTGGGGATATTTTCACAGTGAAACTTTGTCATCTCTGCTATCTTAAAAAGTTTAATTAACATACTTTGCATGCACACTAAAGTGAAGTTGGTACTCAGCTATATTCCAATGTCTCAGCAGGAAGGAGAGAAATAACTGTACAGAGGCTTTCCCAAACTTAAATATGCTGCAGCGTAAATTGAGGCCCAAAAATCTCATGTGGCCCATTAAAACCATTATACAACCGTGACATGAAATAGACAACTCATATTTCAGCTGAAAAATGAGCTGTTGCAATATATTGTCTCTCTGCAATATATTGCAATATGAAAAACAGGAACTTATGCCAAACCTTGTGATCAACATTCCGTCCTATAAAACTATATGAAACTACTTTGAGCCTACTGTTTGTCTGTTTTGACCTTTGGCATGCCCCAAATGATTTAAAAAAATGTTGTGCATCACACCAGAAGTTTAATAATTAAACAAATACAAGAGAACCTGTGATAGTGATACATTTGAACTTTTGTTACACAACTGTAAGGTGCAACAGTAAAGTTCTGCCATAAAATGTGAGAGAACCAGCTGACAGAATGTTGGCATGATGAAGGGGATAAAAGCATTTTAGTTATGAAATGTCTAATGTCTTAATGTCTATTTAAAGATTGCATTACTGTGCTACAGCAGCTATTACAGCCAGCTTTTATGCTTGCATTAAATTTGAAGTATTTAATGGTATGAAAAGTGCTCCATCTCATGTCCTGGGTTTGCAATATCACAAATTCTGCTCTAATACTTCTCTGTTTTTATCACTACAGTAGACTTATAGAAAATAAATAAATCTCAAACGTGGGTCTTCTTTAAGTAAATGACCTCTGGTGGTGTTTACATGACTCTGTTTTCGGCCGAATCCGAAGAGTTTTCATTGCGTTTTAGCCTCCCGTGTACATGAGAACGGTGCCTGGAGCGCCTGAATCCGCAAACTTTTGAAACCAGGGTCCAAGGTGGAGAGTTTTCAAAACGCTCCGCCACCCGGTCTCTTGTAAACACGATTCACGTCACCGCATGCTCTTTCACATGAAGGCTGCGTGCGCATACCAGGAACAACAGCAGCTTCGGCCGTCTCCCGAGTAACATGTGTGCTGCTTCCCATGCTCGGTTTGTTATCCAGACAAAACTATGTAGACAGATTTGTTGTCCCGACAGATCTGTTGTCCAGACAAGAGACTCCTGTGTCTTCGTGCGTCCACTCGCCATTGTTGTTTGTGGAAAATTTCTCTTCTTCATAAGTGTGTTGTAACTGCGCTGTTTCTCTGCAAGCCTACATCGCCATCTACTGGACTGGCATGCACGCTACAGCGTTTTCAGGCGTTCTCGAGTGTCCGTCTGAACGCATATCGTTTTTGAAGACGCAAAGGAAAAACCTTTGCGTTTCTGGTGGAAACGGAGTCGTGTAAACAGCCTCTAAATTCCCACTTGCAGTAACTATATGGCCCACCAGGGGCTCACACCCCACACTTTGTGAAGCTCTGCTTTTGGAATTATCCATTTTTTCCTGCTTTAAAATGGAAAAGAAACAAGACCATTTTTCTTGTCAGTAACAGGTTGTGTTTGTAAAAAGGTATCTAAGGGATTACTTAACTTGCAAACACTCATATCGATACATATCAGCTGGTAAGTTGAGCATATCCCTGCAGGCTACACATAACCCACATGTTGATTGTTTAAGAAATATGAATAATTTTCACCTATTGTTGCATCAATAGCCTCATGCAGCGGAGGTCTGTTGTAGTAAAAACACAAAGGGTATTTTATATATCTGTCTACGCTCTCTTTAACCTCTTAACTTTCCTTATATTTATCATAATTATGTTCATCAATCTTATCGCCTCACCCTAAGATTCCCTAAAACTCCACTTTAGGAATCAGAAGGTCAAATCACTCCTATTGCTTTGGGACAGGAGTGGGTGGGCTGACTGGAAAAAACAGACTTGTGCTGGATGGTCAGTGAAGATAAATATCAGGTCAAAGATTAATGTGGAATATGAAAGATTCCCCTCATACCTCCAGCCAGAACAGCCAGTAAGCTGGAGTGGAGTGAGAGCAGGAGGGCTGGGGGGCAGCTGGCAGTGATTAGCTTATGATTCACTTTAGCTGCACATAGAGGCAGCTTGTAAAAATATGAACAGTATAACTGTTTCCTGAGTTTGTGCTGACAGCAGCTCCTGGGGGAATGCTGCTCTCTGCAGGACCACATGGACACGCTCTGGGCCCGTGCCAACCCATGGATTAGCCACACTCGCTAACAGCTAGCTTCTTCAAACTGGACTGACAAGAGGTGGCACACAAGCTTCCTGAGTTTTAAAGGGGTGGATGTTTTGGTCAACTACAGTCCATTCACTATTAAACACTTTGAAACCCAGATGAACACGCTGAATGATAGAGGGTACTTCAAGAGGAATTTCTCACTGCTGAACAGTTTTCCTCTACAGGCTTCTTTTTCCCCACAGCGGTCAATCTAATCTCCTTAATTCCTCTGGCATTTTTATGTGGCAGCAACCATCCCTATTTCTGCTAGTTTTACAAAAATAGGAAATGTTTAGATATCACAGAAGTTACCAAGCTATATTTTTTAGGGATGCACAATATTGGATATTTCTGAACTCATCATTGCTGCTACTGATATTTTTGTCACAAGCACAAAGTTTTTTATCTTACGAAAACTGACTTGTTGCTTTCAATGTGACAGTCTATTTGTGCGAGGAACAGCTGTAAAACAAGAAAAACATAATTTAACACTTGAAAAAATGAAAGTCTTGATTTTTAAATGTACACATGTAGTGATGATAATGTGACGCATAATGGTAGATTTGTGAATTTTGCCGATATGTGGCTGATATGTATGCCTGAAGATATTGGATGTAAATATTTTCAAGGATCTGATCTGATTCTGATATTTAGCTTTTTAGGCTGATATCAGACCTGCCAACCATTTACAGAGGGCAAGGGAGCCCCTCAGGGTCAAGAGCTCTAAGAAAATGATCGAAAAATCTGACATGATCATCGGCTCATGGTGGGTTTTTTCTCCACAACATTGAATAGAATCCAATGTAATTATACAAACATACAAAATAAGAAGAGAATGGCTGGGGTGCTGGTTTGGCAGAGTGATAAACAAGCAGAAACATCCTGTATAGGCTATGCTTTGGCTGGTTTAATTCCCACCTGAGACCCATTGGCCCAGTATCCTGCCTTGCTCTGTAATACCCCCTTCCACAAGCCTATCCATTGTCTCTACTAACTATCAAATAAAAACTAAAATAAAGAAGAAGGAAATTGGAAGGAAATGGCCATATGTTTTTTCCTAAACTTTGATGATGGATAATTTTGATAAAGGAAGAAATCACAGGAGTATAAAGCTACCCTATGCTTTTATGTACAGATAAGAAATTGCTTAAGGCTCCGTGAGGATCTTCAGAGATATCTGGAAACAGACAGAAATAAATATTGATATTTCTTTATTAGCAAACAAGAGTATAAAGGAGGAGGTGTATCACTATCTTGAATTCCTATAACCACTGCAGTGGGTAGGTGTCAGACAGGACATTCACTGCTCCCTGAAGAGTTAGCCTTTTTTTTCTTCTCATAGAAATGATTTAGATAGACCTTACTTTGAAAGACTTTACATGAAAACATAAGATTTTCATGTTTGTGAACTTCTTACACATAGGGCTGCTTTATTATGTTGATATTGACATTTTTTAATTATTTTGAACTAGAAGTGCTCCAAGAGCTCAAACCTCTGCCAAGGCATTTCTGACATTGTTAACTGAGTTATCAGCAAAAATGTGACAAACTGAGCTGGAATGCAGTTTTTCAAGGGAACATAATGAGCATCATGCACTTTTGACATCAACTTAGCCAGCCCCTCTCATTTCCAAAGCCACACACCACATAGGTTACCCCCATGAATAAAGCAGTAGGTCATACTGGAGGCTCCAGCCATGCCAGCAGTGAGCAGTCATCTGAGGGCTCGGCTGCCTCCAGCGGCACGCTGTCATCACATTCATGTAGCGCTTAGTGCAAACCATATGCTGGTGCAAAAGCAGCACACAGTTACACAGCAGCAGTTTATGTGTTGGCATTCCTGATGTGCACTCATGAGAGGGCTCTAAGTGGCTGCTGAATATTTCTAGGAGTGATTAGTCAATTTAGTTTTTAAAAGGCAGGATGAAAGAAGATTACTGTTTCATTAAATTAATGTCAAAAGTACAAGATTTCTTGTTGAATTTTAAGTTGTACATGTAAGTTAATGAAAACCAGACATAGGTATCTATCAATCTTAAGAAGGCAAGAGATAAACATCCCTACAGTATTTCATGATAAAAAAGTGATAGACACAGTCTCGCTTTACATAAACTCTATATTTCAGCTGGCATATTGGATGAAACATCCTTGAAATGAAATCTGGTCAGTTGTCCTATTATCTATGTGAAAGATGAAAACCTCAATTGTGCTTCTTTTGACTTGCCAGGGGCAGGGGATTATGTTTGAGGCAATTTTTTGGACAATGTTGCAGCAGCCCACAGGTATTTGTATCTTAAAGTAATACATTTGTTTGTGACAACCTCATATTGTTACTTTGAACATACCTCTTTTTGAGTCTGTTTAAGATTTTAAAGAGGTCACATTGGACTACTGTGAGTTTATGCAGCTTTAGTGTTTCAAATGTCTCCCTCATGTGACAGAGTACATCTATGCACAAGACAACAAAGCCCATGGTATCAGGATGTCTACTGTGCATAGCGCCAGTAGCTGCCTGAAATGGATAGAAGACCTAAGTAATAGACCTGCCGTTGCTTTGTCAGTAGTTTAGGCTCACTGGCTTCAAAACCATGTTTTTATTGCCAAACTTACGTAGTGTTACATGCAGGGCACTGCATGGAGGGAAAATCCTCCTTTATGATCAACTTTAAGCTAATACTTCAAATCGGAAAATTACATATTGTTGTGGATGATAATTAAGAGATGATTTGAAAACTTAAAAAAATGTAAAAATCTTTAGGGCTCAAAGCATTTATTACATTCTTTGACTAGTACATACTTCACCAATTATACTGCATCTGCAAACCATGTAAAACAATATTAACTTCGTTATAAAGATGCAGATAAAATCTAAAGATTACATTGATATTATTAACTGTATCCGGTTAATAAATGCCAATTCTAACTGGCATGGCAAGTTATTGATATTGCAACTTATTGATAATGCCATCTGTTAATGCAATAATAATAATAAAGTATGTATCAGAACTAGTTCAACTATCCATTTGTGGTTTTATTAAAGTTAATTATTTTGAAATGTTACCACTGGCTTAAGCCACACATAATTGTAGAGACATGAGGGTGGCATCTGTTTTATAATTCAAAGTCTTAAATATTAAAAAATGGTCTTTAACTGAGATTTAATGCACATGTGAAATGTCTCTGTGACCTGGAGAGACCTCAGTGGGGACTTTCATACAAAGTTGACTCAGGTGCTTAAGGCATGTTTTAAAAGAGGTTTTATGATTCCACTAATGTTTGTATGACTTTGATTTGAGGTGGAAATCCCCTTAAAATATGTGATGCAATCCTCCAAATATTTAGAAATCTCTTGATGTGCATGCTGTTGAGCAAAGAGGAAAAAACTTAAATAATAACAACCACCGTGATATCAGCATATTTCTGACGTTAGATGATATGATGTTTCACAGAGCGTGGTCTTAATGTTCCCAACAGCATCAACACAAACTCACTGCAGCATCTTTTATTTAATTTTTTGGAAGATTTTTAGACTTAAGCTGTGACGTTTGCATGGTTGAATTACCATCAGCTGGTTTTATTGTAATATTTGTCTATCTTTGATCTCATCTTTATGGTTTTCCCAGCGCATAATTTGACTCTCGAGATGTGACTGATCAACACTTGGCAGTTTGCTCCACTATGAAGAGATTTAAGACTTCTTTATTTAAATGATCAGTCCCCACAAAAATAAGCCCAGGCGGTAACTTTAGTTGTTCTCCAGGCTGTTAGAGTCCACAAAGTCACAAACATGTCAGCTCAGTATTTTATCTTCTCCAAAAGTCATGAATGTAAACACTGCTTTCTTCTCTTTAGGCCACAAAGCCTGCAGTTACTGAGGGCAATGTGTGTGGAGGGGGTGGTTTTACTTGAATGCACACTGTTGTTTGTTGACTTAAGATCATAATATGTGGTGGGAGGACGATTACGTGTGGGGAGCCCGAGTTTCCACACGCCTGGAACGTTTCTTCCTCAGTGCGTTGTAGGATCTCTAAAATGCTCTGCTGGGTCCATCAGATCATGTGGTTAGCAATCTGATGTGAAGCACCGACTTTGATTTCCCAAAGCATGAAGCATTTTATAGAGAGGTTATTGAGACAGTCTAAAAGAGAGAATCAAAGATAGATGTCTTTTGGCACATACAGTATCACCCAAATGTATGTAGCATGGTTGGCCAGGGTTTTTCTGTGTGGAGTTTTCCTCCAGCAATGGGTTTTCTCAAGTTTCCTCCCACAGACCAAAAACATGCTCAATGGTCAAGTGGTGACTCTAAATTCCCCACAGGTTTGAGTGTCAATGTTCGTCTGCCTGTGCGGCTCTCTTATCTGCTGTAGACTACTTCAGGTGCACCCCGCTTCTCATCCATTGTCTGGGATGGACTCCAGCCCCCGTGCTGCCCTGAAAGCCATAAGCAGTACAGAGAATGGATGGGTGGATCAATAAAAAGCTATATCTAATATAAGAAGGTGTGCTACAGTTGGTGCATTATCAAAGGAGGAATATACTGCGTATAGGCATCTCCCTCAAGTGTAAATAGCAATATAAGTCAGATTTTATTAAAGAGGTGGGATGTTAATGTCTGTATTAAGCTTGTGCAATATGCGTAAAATATGGGATGTGGGATAACATGATTTAATTTTAGATTAAAAATCCAAACAAAAAATGTATACAAGTCATAACTTAGTGTACTTGTCGATGCTGTTTTTCCTGTTGCACACATCACTTTTAGTTAATGCTGCCAAGGAAGTTATGTTGTTCGTAGGTTTATCTTTGAGCAAGATAACTCAAAAAGTTTTCAATGGATTTGATGAAATTTCAGGATGTTGGTCATGACAAAAGGGACAAGTGCTTAGATTTTGGTGCCAATCCAAATGATTTTTTTTTTAAATTATTTTAACATTGCTCTATAAGCAGTTTTCCATTTTTTGATTTTTTGGCCATAACTTGCCTAACAATGTCAACAATGCTTTGGCGACAGTTCGTGCTCTCCAAGTGCTTCAGGTTGCAACATGTTTCTTTTTAGTCTAAAGCCAGTCCAGTTTCAAACCTGACTTGTGGCTTCTTTCCAACCTATCATTATCCACTCTTTCTCCCCAGTTTCTGACTCATTCAGTCTTCTAAATCAACTAAAGGCATACAAGCCCAAAAACAAGTATGTAAAATATACAGTGCTTAACAACTTCAATGGACCACCTGTCATAAAAACTTTCAAAAACTTGTTTTAAATTGAAAATGTTATTGTTATTGGACACAGGAATGAGGAACTTCAAACTGAATTCACATTTTAATACCCAAATTTGAGCCTGTTTGCTGGGCTACTCTGAGAAGTCAGAAATTAATCAAGCATAACATTAAACCACTTAAACTAATTTTCTGTCCAGGAATGCATCTATAATTTACATATTAATCAAGAAATAATGATGTGCATTACTATTTTTTTCTGTATTTTGTGAAACAGGACATTTAAAAAGTCATAGATAAAAATAATAATTATACTGTAAATTGGCATTAACAATATCATTTGGGTTAAAAAGTTCTGCATACTGGTGTATTAACCATTATGAAAAAGAATATTTTGGTAATTACTAGTGCTGTTAATTTAAGGCAGCTGTGGTATAAACCTTTCATTTGGTGCTGGTCTAATACATTTTTGAAGCACTGTAAGTAAATGTAAAATAGAAAAATGGTTGTTAAATTTACTTGCGGGGCTATATGGCCATTTTTTGTGGTAGATTTTTTGAAAAAAGAATGCCAAATTTGAATTGGCTATTGCAACTGAGCTGAGCCAAACGATAAATCACCCTTTTATATTAATCACAATGACAGTCTCTGTTGTAGTGAACATCAAATCTACACTACCAGCCCAGTCTGGATGTAGGCTCCCCATACTGCCTTGTATGTCGTCTGAGGTATCAAACAGTTATAACACACACTGAAACATCTTCAGGAGATTATCTCTAAGTACACAAAAGCCCAAAATTGATGCAAAATCATTTCCTTTTCCAGCCAATAACACAGCCTAAATAACATTTGTTTAAAATATGATTCTTGTAAATAATCAGAGAAAGGTTTGACTCTCCATAAACCAGTTCTGAATAACCTCCCATAGAACACTTATAATGCAGGCATAGATGGACCATTAACAACAAACTGGGTAGGCTTGTTTCAGTTTGAGGGACCAGAAACACTCAGGAAACCCAAATATATGTGTAAAAATACCACAAAGACGTTTTTATGATGTGTTCCTTCAATCTATGTTAAATTACATATTAACATGGCTTTTGTGTCTCCTCCAGGGTCCCAGATCCACTCTTGTCTCCTGGAATGAAGGTAACAGGGACGCCTCCTCCTCCACCTCCCCCTCCTCCCCCTCTGGAGAAGCAGCATGTCCACCATCAACCCAAACCGTACTCCCACTATCACCACCATCAGCCTGCCAACGATGGTAAGACCAACCCAAAGACATCCTGCTGAATAGCTTGTTACAGGAAATCTGCTCCAACCTGAATTTGAAAAATGCTCATTGGCGTTTCAATTTAATATCCTGATTTTTATTCCTGTGGCAGGTGGTTTAGGAACATGTAGCAGGGTATTACTTTCATATAACTTCCTGTAAGAGCACCGCTGTGTCCCTCTTCTCAAATGCGAGCTGTACCAGCTCACCCACATAAAAGGCCTCAGAGGGAGGAAGCTGTTTCTCAGAGCAGCGATTCTGCCTCTGAGTGTTTTTCGGACAGAGGGAGATCAGACTTTCAGAGACAGAGCGGGGAAAACCACATGCCGGAAACCTTCTCCCTGCACTGAATTAGCCAACAAAACGCTGGCTCATGTATTCAGCTGTCATTCAGCGTCCATACATGGCAGGCTCAGCTGTCACTCCAGAACCTTTTTCCTAATGCCTTAAACACAGTTCTCCCTGTAAAGATCTACGCTCGGACGTCTGTGTAACCACGCCGCGGTCAGGGAGTTGCGTAAAAGTGCTCCAGGATAGACGGCTCTCCCATTATTGTGACTCCTGTGGTCATCCAGGCTGAGGCCGTTGGGACAGATGTTACACACTATGGAGCTGGAATAGTTAGAAAATGCATAAATATAGCATTGTCATAGCGTTAAGATGCACTTAACTCCAAAACAATTGAACATACATAGTGGTGGCAGTGGATCAAGTCTGCTTCTATTTTTCTCTCTCTCCCAGAATACCAGGGCAGCTTTCAGAGCTGCTTCCACTTTGGAGACTCATACAGGATGGAGCAGGCGGTTGGTGGTGTCCACATCCCCGGAGAATCTCATGCTTATACTTCCCATCAGCACAATGGCTTCCACATGTCGACCAACAACACCGGTACACCAGGTGAGAACATTTTACCAAGACTCTGCTACCAAGTCACAGTTGGAACTCAAGCTTAACTAAATAAGTCCATCAGACTTAAAGAGCCCATATTTTGCCTTAACTCAGGTTCATGTATTTAATTGTAATGACTAAGTATGTTCGCAGTTGCTGATGTTAAAAAACTCTCCTCATTCTCACATACTGAGTACCCCTGACACCGCTGTGTTCTCAGTCTGTCTGAGATGCTCTGTCAGAGCTCCTCACCCCTTTAAGGTCCCCTTACCCACATGTCCCCTCTGATTGCTTGACTGGTCTACCCTGTGGTAATTGGTCAGTTCAGCGCTATTCAGCCCCATGTAATCAGGGACTCTGCATTCATTCTACCTGCTCTGCTCTGCACTGGTCTCTGCTATTGCCACTCAAAGTCAATGGGCATAAATTGCCAATGACACAATGGTAGGATGTCACACTGGTTTGTCTATTTGGGAGGAAGGAGCAGTTTTGGGAGTGGGATAAGTCCTGATGCCACAGGTTTTTCATCTTGTGTACAGAAGTACTCAATCAGGTGGAGTAGATGTAAAACACACTAAAAGGCATATAAAACTCAAAAAAGCATAGTATTGGCTTTTAGAACAGCATGCATGTGTTAGCGTGGGTAAAAACAAGGAATGGGACACACTGTCATGACAGCAGACATTGCACAGACACACAGTGTGCCATTAAGTAATAAAAATATACATTTTCAATGTGAAGAATACCATATTATAAAAGTCTGCTGTGCAGGCCGCCATGACCAGGCCAGTCTGAACAACTACAACAGTCAGGATGTCTGAGGTTTGTTTAAGAGTATCTGGGTTATTATTAAGTCCCCACCTTAAAATGTTCCTTTTTAAAAATAGATTTTGTCATTTGGGAAAAATGTTTTGGCAAAACAGTGCCAAAAAGTCAAAGATTTCACATTTAAAATGCAGAAAGTCGTTTAAAAAAATATGTTTCACAAGTTACCAAGTTTGTGAACTTTATTTTATTAAGTCTATGATCTCTGAGTAAACCCACCTGATATGCAGAAATGCAGAGAACAGCAGAATGCACAATCTTTGGTTAGGAACTCAGGAAAAGAATTGTTTGTAAAAACCACTTACAGAAATACTAACCACAAAATAAACTATTTCAGATGTCTGAGCTGAAAGGGGAATTGTCATTGTTTTTTCATTTATTTCAGGGGCTTTTTTTCCATCCTTTTTTCTTTTTATCAATTGTTATTTTTATTTTTATGAGCATATTCACATTGTTCAGCTGACTGTTACTCAAAAGTGTCTGTGTGACATTTAGAGTTTTAAATTAGAACTGACTTTGTATTTTTTTTATTGAGATGGTGTGTTTTCTGTCAGCTTTAAAAATATAAAGATATGATTTGGTAAATATTGCTCAGCCCCTCTTGGAATTATTTGTTTGAACTGACAGCTTGACTAAATTTGTACCTGACTTTGCAGAGAGTTTCAAAACTGTCCAGTCAGAGTGTCTGAGTCAGTGATCATTGAGACTAGGATTGGGCATCTATGACAGAGCCAGGAAATATCATCTGATCAAGTGTGCATTATCTTGTCTGGTTCAGGCTTCAGTTTGACCCAGGAGCTTCAAGGCGGCGCAGGATGTCAGTTTTCTTCAAGCCCTGAGGAGAGCATCTTCTTCCAGGTGAACAGCTTCGACCGCAGCCTGAGCCACATGTCCTCTGTCTACACAGAGACATAAAGAGGGAGAAACATCGGAGCAGGGCGCAGCACGACACTAATTCTCTGCAGTCTAACTAATACAGCAGACTTCACAGAAACAAACATAAAAACTGTTTTACTTCCTACCTGACTCCGAATGACTGAGATACAAACTTTTAAAGATTATCTTAAAGGTGAGCCTAAATAGTGAGCAAACTTCTGTGGTTTGTGCCCCAAACAAGAAAAGTCTCCCTTGTGATTTTTTTTCTTTCATGAAAATTACTCCATTTTAAAATGTCTTAAACAAATTAGGATTCTAAGGGACACTAACATTGCAATGAAATCTTTTTTTTTTTTTTTTTTGAGACAGCAACTTTGTGTTTCAAACTTGCAGTGAACCTGGGTTTTTTAAAGTTATGTGGGCATTAAGCAGGCAGAGAGGGCCTAGTAATGGACTCAAACTGGAATTATGGGAATGGAAGATTCTGGTATTATTAGAATTTTGGACCATCTTAGTCTCTCTTATGGCATTCTTATTTTAATCTTGCCCTCAAAATCTCTCATTTTAATAAAAGTCCAATGCTTTATGAGCATAGGACCTTTGTGACTCTTAGTTTTTGTTCAGTGTGAGGTCCCTAAACTGCAAGGAAAACTCTTAAATTAACAACACTCAAAAAAAGTGCGTAGTTTTCTTCATGTTTTGTCAGTCAAAAAAATAAATTCTGACTTTTAAATGTGCCCCTTGGTGCCTCATGGGATATGCACAACTTCTGTCTTTGGTCTAGAAGAATATAATTTGTTAACTATGAAAACAGTGCAATGCCACAAAAACCTTCGGATCAAGCTCAGAATAAAATGTCACTTTAACCTCCCTCCTTCCCATGTTTTCCTCCCATCTCCATCCTACAATCTGTTTTAGGCTGAAGTGTAGAAAATTATATCATTTTGCTGTGTTGTTGTAACAGTGGAAAGAGTTTGCATTTCCTTATTTTGTTGTTAAGTGTTTTTCTTCCTCTTTTGGTTCCTTTCTGATGCAAGGTTTGAACTCTTCAATTCAGCAACTATACAGAGAAACCAACCTACTTTATTATTATAGTATGTAAAAAATGTACAGTTTGTTTACAGCAATCATTTGAATGTTTGTCATTTCCTTATTAAGTAATAAATAATTGTATGATCATTATGATGCATTTGAAACTTTATATAAGAATATCAAGTTCATGAAATTTATGTGAAGTAAAAGCTCCAGTCTTTGGTCATATTGACCCCTCTAGTGGACACTGGCGAGTGCTGCAGACACAGATGCTTCCTCTCATGAGGTGAGTCTTATTTCTGTTTCTTCTTGGTGAGGTAGCTCTGATAATAGAAGTTACTGAAGAGGATGATGAGGGTGATACAGTAACCAAACACCAACATGTTCATGGAGTCGGGGAAGTCACACTCTGTGAACAGGTTGTAGCCTGTGTGCAGCAGGAAGACCAGGAACTGGACCTGGAGGACCAGTCAGGAAAGTCTGTTTTAGTTTCTTTATGAATGAATAGTTGTACAATGATAGTTCCTTACACAAAGAGCTCACCAGCTGCAGAGATGTGAGGTATTTTTTCCACCACAGGTATTTCTGCATGTGAGGGCCGATGGCAGCTAGTCCATAGTACGAATACATCACAACGTGGACAAACGAATTGACCAGGCCGATGAAGAACGCTGCACGGTGAGGCAAACAGAGGAAAGAAAACACATTCAGTGCTGCTCTTTGATTATGATGATGGGCACTAAGTCCAAAATACACTTTTTCAGGATTTTGACTCAAACATATGTGTCCATGCCCTGTCTACACACTCAGCCCACACTCTATACAAAAATTATCCCCTCCCTCTCTGCTGCTTGCTCCACCTTTCAGAAATGTGTGCTCGATCAGATATTTAAACAAAAAAATCACCTAGTGTGTACTTTCAGGGATATGCCACCTTCCTTTGATGGGAGACACTCCCTGAGCAAGTGTCTGTCCATCCCACATTGAGGAACCATGTTTTAAAAGGTATGTTCAGCCAAAGTAAACGTTAGAGTACAGCACTGGAAAGCCAAATCCACATGAACTTTTGAGAGAGATGTGGTGAGACACAGCTCATGAGGATTTACTGTTCTGAGCACTTATGAAACAAAGGAGTTTATAGACGTGCCAAATCCAATATCTGAATAGATTTTTAGGCATAAAGCTTCAAAAATATGTTGTGAGATCCTGAGATCCATGTGAACTTGTGTAAAAGGAGCAAATATGGGACCTCTACGTGAATTTGACAATACTTTTACTGATATGGCCTAGACAATACTTGGCCATTACGGTAATGGGACCAGTTTGCCCAAAACAGCTAGGAGCATAGTGGTTTGAAGTGTACCCATCTACATTTTGTTACATGGAGGATGCACAATCCTGGCGGCAAGCAAATTGCAGAGAACAACTACAAAGCATTCAGAGAGCACAAAACTCCATCAAAGTAGCTACATATTGCTTTTACATCTATAAGCAAGAGTTCCATGATAAAGTTACCATCATAATATGATTCCTTGACCCTGAAAACCCACACCTAGCACTCAGAATCATGTTGATATCGTTATTAGTTAGACAGTTATTGAGCAAAAACAATCGTTCGCTAATGGTGGTTATCTGGATCACCACAAAAATCTAATCATTTTTAGGCTGGACCATTACCAACATCCCCTAAAAAATTCAGCAAAATCCGTCCAGTAGTTTTTGCATAATCTTGCCAACAAACAAGCATACGCCGGTGTCCTATCAAAACATGCTACCTGTAGAGATGAGCTACCTAGCGCTACTGCACATGCACAGAACTGCATGCGCCCTACGCCTTCACTCTCTCTCTTGGTTAGGTTTAGGGTAAGGGTTGGGGCGAGGGTAGCTTTTTTTGACGGGGAAGCCTAATTTGACAGAACACCAGCAAAAACATAATCTCTTTGACAGCGGTAAAAATCAGCCATACGTCAGTCAGCATCTCAATATGCTATTCTGCTAAGTAGTTTCTTACACCTATTTCCTTGATTTGACTCTACAGCTTCATCACACCAGCTGATACTGGTGTTTATGATGTCTGCATTTCAGGAAGTCAAATAACTATCACAGTGGACTTACACTGTCCTCCAGCCACGTACTTGATTCCTGTCCACCAGTTGAAGATCATGGTGGCATGATGGTAAACATGAAGAAAAGTCACCTGACTGTTCTTCTTCCTCAGGATGAAGAAAAGCTGCAAGCAGATGAGACAGTCACAGTTACAACTCTGAATTATGAGCCTGATGCTTCAAATGCTTTAGGACTTCATACCGTGTCACTGAGCTCTATGACTTTGGAGAAGAAGAACCACCAGCAAACTCTGGCCATCTGAAGGAGAGGAGGATAAAGAAGAGTGAGTCTGACAGAATGAATGTCTTCTATGCTTTAAATCACATTGGCATAGTTCTGGTGAGATTATTTCATTTGAATTTATGCTGTAAGTGCATCTGTTACACCAGATTTCGGCACAAACACGTTCAAGAGGATACATTTTTGAAGTCAGACACTCACCCTCATTGCAAGTGGGCTGGTGCTGTAGTCCACAGGCTGACAGAGGAGGCTGTAGCTTGAGAGCCACGATGTAACCAGGAACTGTCAGGCGGTCATAAAACTTGTTTAGGAATGGCAATATCAGTATCAGCAGGCATAAATACACAGAAGTCTCCTGAGAGGAAGCAGCAATTTATACATTTTGGGAAAATTCAAAGCTGACAGCTCAAGCTAAATATTTCCATCATTGTTGTGTTCTGGTTTGATCTTTCTCAACAAAAAGCAGAACAAAGTCACCTCATAGCACATGTAGGCAGACAGAGCCACCATGGAAAAGTTGTAAACAATGAGAACGGCTCGGAGGTCAACGGGCTGTCTGTGTTTCATCAGGCGAGGGCCGAGCCAGACCACACACAGGTAAATCAGGAAGATGATGGACACGGGAACGGGTGAGTAGACCAGCAGCCAGGGGTCTGTCCTCTTATCTGAGAATAAAACACTCTGCATCAGAAACTGCAAAGCATTATCAGCTCCGCCCAGGAGGTTATGTTTTTGCTGGCATTTGTTTGATTCTGTGGGAGCAGAATAACTCCAAAAGTTCTCCACAGATTTTAATGGAATTTTCAGGGAATGTTGATCATGGAAGAAAAAAGATGTGATTGGGTTTTGGTGGTGATCCAAATCAGAATGTGGATCCTGGAAGTTTTTAAAGAGATGTAGCGTTACATGTTAGGGCAGTTTTTCCCATTTTTTGATTATGACTCAGCTTACAATGTCAGAAATGCCTGGGCCGCAGTAAATGCCTGTGGATCACTTCTGTTCTGTTTGTCTGTCAGTCTGCCTGTGTGAAAAATAACTCAAAAAGTTGTCCATGAATTTTGCTGAAATTTTGGGTGAATGCTGGTTGTGGCACAGAAAAAAAGTGAAAAGATTTTAGTGGTGATCTGAACATGGGAGAGGATCCAGGATAATTTTTGAGGGTTTGTTTGCACTGTGCGATAAGGCAGTTTTTACAGATTGTCATAAAAACTCGTGGCCAGATTTGCCTTGGCAGAGGTTTTACTCTTGAGGCACTTCCAGATTTAAATGAGTAAAAAAAACATACTTTGAATAAAAATCCTCACATATGAGTTTTGTGCAGTGGAATAGTTGGGCTGACAGAATGAAAAAATCATTTTGCTTTCAATTTACAATTTTATGGTCTTTCCCATGTTTGTTGTGTTTTTTGGTTTTGTTTAAAAATAACTGAAGTCATATTCTTCATCGACACCTCACACCTCACAAATAAAGGCAGGATCGTTTCATTGACTGTTAATTAAAAACCAGGGGGCTTCGAATGAAAGTTTTACAGTATATATATATCACAGGGAAGAGCTCCAAACATGTAGAGAGCTGTATGATTTTCATTTTGCCAATAATATTAAAATTTGATTTTAAAAAAAACAGCAAAAAAAAAAAAAAATATATATATATATATATATATATATATATATATATATATATATATGTGTGTGTGTGTGTGTGTGTGTGTGTGTGTTTGTATAGCATGATGGATCTAGAAACTATCACCTGACAGTTTTATACAGTGAGAGCTCCAGAAGGATTTTAGTGGTTTCTGTGGGAGTGTGACAGATAAAAATGTTTTACGGAGGGTATGAATATGAGGCCTGATGACCTTGGTCTTTGACCTTGGTCATCTAACTTGTAGTTAGTTTATCATTTACTAACAGAAGATGTTTATATGTTTATGCAAAGTAACAGCAAAAAGCTGCTTTTTGTATCAAATACTTTTTCAAAATTCATAAAGAATTTGATTTGTCAGGATAACAAGTGCATTTTTATTTCTCACATTCACAAGATCTGTAGTAACTTTCTGCGCTCGTCTGTCCTGCTCCTGTATGTCTCCTATTATAACACAATAACTGAGGTTAAACGTTAAACAGGGACATGACACACCATGTGAGAGGACACAGAGCAGTCATTGTGATGCAGACTGTGCAGCACATCTGCAAACTCCCACATACTGGACTTTTTTTTTTTTCCAAACTCCATGTTGATTTTTTTCATTGGTATTTGGATTATTGCTGAATATAATTTTTGAGATATAAAAAAGAAGCTTGTGACACAATTTTTGCCCATCAAGATAATCTGTACACACAAAGAAAACTGTCAGAAATTGTGGAGCATGAAAGTAATCTGCACAAGTTAAAATTTAGAATAACTAAATTACATTTGACAGACACAATTGTCAACAGCACTTAGTGCCCAACTTTATTTCACACTTTTGGCCATATAGGTTTGATCTTTATGTTTATTTTTGTGCTCCTGGTCAGCATCAAGTGCTGCAAAGTGCAAACAGCTGATGGTGAAAATCTGTGCATGAGACAATTTAGCCGACTGCTGTCATAAAAGTTAAGATGTGTTTGCACTTCTTTTTAGGCGTCACATTTTATTTAATTTTTGAACATAAAAACACATAATTAATTGTCAAATCAGTGATCAGTGACTAATTCCTTATAAAAACAATAGGGATACACAATATTATTGGAACAATAACGGCACCTCCATATAATTGCCTAAAAGGCTGATTATCAGTATCGGCAGACATGAAAATTGTGGCTGAAGTTTTAGCCCCACATATTGGCCATAATTTTATGTCCCATGTATTGGCAGAATGCACAAACGTACCATAATGTTTTATGCCGGCGTATGTTTGTCTGTTAAGATTACATAAAAACTACCGAACGGATCTTGCTGAATTTTTCAGATGTTGGTAATGACCCAACTTAAAAATGATTTGATTTTGGTGGTTATCCAGATATTGTTTTTGCTCAATAGCTGTCTAACTAAAAATGATATTAACATGTTTCCGAGTGCTAGGTGTGGGTTTTCAGGGTCATGAATCATATTATGATGGTGACTTTATCATGGAACTTTTGCTTATAGATGTAACAGCAATATGTGAGCTACTCTCCCAGTGCTTTCTATTTACCTCTTTATCACTGTCTGTCCAATTTTATAAATCAGAAGTATTATTTATTAAAGAATAAAATGTTTTTCTTGCTTCACATCTGTTTCTACCACCAATAGACCAACATGAAAGGAACAGATCAATTTTGGTTGTGTAGAGGCTTTAGATTAGATTAGATTAGATAGAACTTTATTAATCCCTTTGGGGAACTCCCTCAGGGAAATTAGGATTAAGTTATAATTATTTATTAAATAAGGATTAATTTATGCTCTTGACAAACAAAATTGATATCAGTATCCTCAATAATGTGGTAGGAAATATCGACATTTTGGATATTCCTAGCATTCGGTGCCATTTATGCCCCCAGGACATGACGTGGTATTTTTTTGTGTAAAAAAGGGTCAACATTTATTTCTAAACTCTTGTGTCACACATTTAACCCCCCTACCACCACCACAGCACACAGTGATATGTATACAAGGTAAATTAATTTAAAATAATTACTGTGATTTTATTGCAAGTGGGCTAAACCTTTATGTCCCCACCTATGTTTGATGGATTTCAGTTCACAATAAAAGTACTATTCTTTTTTAGAAATCTAAATTTTCTTCAGTGTTGTCTTACCATATTTGTAATATCTACATAAATGCAATATTTTGCTATGGGTTCATTTTAAAAAATGTATATGTATATAAAAATGTGTTACTAGCTTGTGTCCCTGAGTCAACTGTCCTGCCGTTACTCTGATGAAAACCACTCTGCAACAACCCTCTGATGAGTCCCTAGTCACTTGACTCACAGTTGTGGTGGGGAAATTTTAGAGGGGAGTTGTCCACAAGAAAAAGACTGAGTATCAGTCGTTTATCTGCCTTTCTTTCAGTTTGTTAGAATGGTTTACTGATGTGGTAGAGCATAATGTTTCCACCCTGTTATGTCTGTTTACAATAGAAATTGATGTTTTTTGTAAATTGAAAAACCTGGTGCAAGTAATAAATCATTCTTAGTGGCTATAATATACTAGCTTGGTTTTCACCACATGAGTAGTAATGGTCGACTTAAGCATAAAATGTCCCTCGTTACCTTTTTGCAAAGTAACAGGGTGGACACATAGAAAAGAAGACAGGGTTAGAGACTACAAAATGCATTATGTCAATCATAATGGACAAAAGATAGCCACACAAACGTGTGTGTGTGAGAGCAAGAGAGAGAACATGTGCCCTCTGAACCTACAAACTGGTAAATATTGTGAAAGTAAATTAAATACTTTCTGAAGCTTAATAAAAAGATTGGAAGACAAAAGAGATGGTCCTATGTCAAGAGGTGACCCATAAGAATTACAATCTATCCTGGAATTGTCATATATACCATTAATCTGTTGGTTAGATTTGGAAACAGTGATTATATGCTCCTTGTGTTTTTAGGCAACAAGTTGTTGGGAGGAGGAATGTCAGATGGGGGAAAAGAAGGCTGCAAAATGAAATTGAACAGATAAAGGCCTTGTTGAAAATGAAAGGAGGAAGAAAGAAAAATATGAGAAGTGGTATAAGCACTTAACAAGGGGAGGAGGCGGTTGTTGCGGTCAACAGTGAAAGTACTGCTGTGCAATGAAACAGTCGACCACCATCAGGAGAAGATTGTCGTCGAAAGAAACAATAATTGAGGAGATTAGAAACAAATACAGAAACACCAAGAACCCACCCTGGGTGGGGTTTTTTTGTTAATATTGCTTTTCCCTAAAGTATATGTTCTGATCCACTGTGATGTTCACCCTGTTACTTGTGACTTTTATTGAAAGTAATTTTTAAAAATCAACAAATAATATGTATGTCGTTTTAGTAACTTGCATGGAAATAAGTGGCAAAATGAAATAACTTAAAATCTGGGCTAAAACCACCTGAAAGTTTGTTTCATTGCAAAAAAAATGTGTTGAAATTACATTATACCATGAAACAGAACCTGTCTTTTTCAGAATAATGCTTGTTTCTTTATGGTTTGTGAAATACCTTTGCAGGGCATAGAAAGGGACATTTTAGCTCTTTGGAAATGTACCGTAAATATTACACTGACTATGCATTCAAAACTTGTATTATTTTATATGAGGATGTCCGGTAACGGGGGGGACATTTGGCCTACGACACATGCCAAAAAATGTTTAAAAAAAAAAAATTAAATCATAACATCCTGAGCTGGACCAAGCTATCTTTCTTACAGTTTAACATGCACTTCCTCAGATGAAATTATCAAATTACAAATACATTTACTTTTTTTAAAGGACAGTTACTAAGCTGAAATGGCACCGAATAGTAGGAATGACTCCTATCTGAATGAGCTAAATAATTTAATCAAAAATCATACCTCCATTGTCCACTATTCTCTGGTGCACAGAGAGGACACTTTGCCAAGCAGAAGACATCTGGAAACATGAAAGCAAATGGATGAATTAAAAACACGTGGAAACAAAGTCAAATCTGAGCTAAAATCTTCAGTATTGCTCACTTTGCAGAGTGTACAGATTTGGGTGAAAACGTCATGGGACCCGTGGACTCTGATCTGACCAACAATTCGTCCAAGTTCAACTTACCTCCAGCTCACAGCGTCCTGCACACAGACAGACTCTCTTCCGCTTGTGTGGTGAATAAATGAAGTCAGACCGGAGCGACCAGCAGTGCAGGAGACAGAGCTGCTGCAGATTCAGAGCTGAAGATCAAGTCTGAGTTCTGTCTGCGCTAAACTTCACCGTTAGAGGAGAAACTGTGACAGTTCAACGGATCGCTTCCTGTTCGTCTTCCTCTGGTTTCTTAAGTATCAGTTGTTCCGTGCTGGGTACAGCAGGGGGCGCTGCAGCCTCCTGCAGTTTCACCAGACGTAAGGCACGCCTCTGGTTATGATTGAATTTCTGCTCATTTTTACATATATTTACTGGTCTAACCCTTATGAGTGTTGTCATTTTTCATTTCTTGATAATTTTGGCTGTGATCATGCTGATGACATTTATTTTGGCAAGATTATATGTTTTCGTTTGATTTGTAAATTTCCAGCTCAGCTCCAACAGTAAAAACACGCTGTGTACAAACAGCTGTTACACTCATGCTGTGAAGCCATTGAGACCCAGTCAAACTGCAAATTTTGATCTCACTTCATTTAAGCATAATATTTGCATTTTATTATATCTGGGTTTCACTCTGGGCTTTTGCCTTGGATCATTTTTACTGCCCTTCACTAGAGGATGTCATTTCAATCATATGAAAATGAGTATTTGACTCTGCACAAAAATAATAATGCATAGAAATCATTGTTTGTTGCTAACCATTGATATACCCCAGGGTGTAATGACACAAAAAATCTACTTTGCATGCACGCTGCAAATATTTTTCATTTTTCATTATGACAAAAAACCTGGCTTTCAAAGAGATAAAATATTTCAAGATTAATTAGAATACTTAGTCAGATGAAGGTAAAAACTAAACATAGCTGCTTCCTATCCCAAACTAATACATTAACCTAATTTCTTATGACACAAGTAGATGGCAAGAACGTTATTTGGATTATTTTCCTTCTTTTTTTTTTAGATCAAGAACACATGCAATGAGCTGGTGTCAAAGCTTCATTATGAAAAGTTCACATTTCACTCTTCTTGACTAATAGTTCATTTTATTGTCATTGTAAAACAGTGCAGTCATCTTAAAAACAGTTTAAAATGTATACAGTCGATACAACAATGGAAAAAGGCAACTTTAAGTATATTAATTAAGACACAATTATCAGTCAGATCCTTGTACTTCCTCATGATTACCACAGGTTTGAAAGAAACAACAGATTTAGTTTTTAATGTAAACCTAATTATCTTAACAGATTGATCTGGATGCAGGAAAATGCAGTGATACCATCATGTTTGTGGAGGAACAGGCGGGGTGACGGCCTCTCTCAACATCAGTCAGATTCGTCTTTGAGCGTCTTAAAGAAGGAGTTGAGGGAGAGCTGTCTGCCGCTTCTGTCAGCTGCACCCTGTTTGGCTTTTTTTGACATTTGTTTTTTGTCGCACTTCACGTCAGCATGTTTTCTTTTCCCATCCTGTTCAAAAGGCATACGCATTTTATTCATAAAAAAATAAAGTTTGGTTAAAAATGAGACATGCTTTCATGAATAGAAATGATGAGAACTTTTTACCCTGGAGATTTGGTCCTTTTTACCGTCCACAGAATCACAAAGCTTCACAATCTGCAGGAGAGGGAAAAACGTGATCTTTTATACTTGGATATCTGTGGCTGTCACATCTGTCTGACTTGAGTATTAGCAAACAACTTAAAACTCAAACAATCACGGGAACAAGAATGTTGTTAAAAAATAAGGGAAAACCTTTGATTAAATTTAGGAAAAATACAAAAGGCATCTCTATATTGCAAACATCTGCTTCCTGTTAGAGATAATCTCCCCTGGCAGCAGGTCAAACTATCCAACAGGGCTCCACATACTTGCTCATAGATCATATAAAAACCTTTTTGACTCCTGTGGACACAGCAGCCTCCTGCAGCGCTGATCTGGTGAGCCACTGAGCATTTTCAGTCTGTGTTTGTGTGTCACCGCCCTTTAGACAAACACTGTGGACCACGTATGTCTGGTGGATGTGGGAGAAGATGTGAACAACCTGCAAGAAGACTATGTTTAGTTTGCGTTTTAAAAATAAGTTTAACATATGTGGAGAACATAAGATTCACCTCTCCCACATATTCAAAGTCCTTTTCACTCAGACTGGCTCCCAGAAATCTGCTGATCTCTGCACACAGCGCCCTCTTCTGTTTCACCTCTGAGCTCTCCTCCTCCAGCAGAAGACTGGGAAACTCCCACAGGCCTGCTAACAAACCTGTGACAAAAACACACACAAATATGATTTAAAGCTCATTCTTAACTTATGTTTTCCTATTGTTGGCACCAAAAATATAGGATGAAGAAGAAGTCCTGATGCTGCTGACTTCTTGTCTTGTGCACAGAAGTACTCAATCATGAGGAGGAGACATGTTAAACACACTTAAGGGTGGGGCTGCTCGCTTATAGCAAAAATCTAATTTGCAATTATTTTAAAAGATTTTGAGATCCCGATTATTAAACAGGATCACTCACTGAATTAGAAACACACCACATGCTTTCATTGAATGTACACAGAAATATACAAGTAAAAATACAAATACCTAAAACAACTTTATAAAAAATAATAGAAAAGGAAAAAGCAGTTCAATATGTTGTGTGGGACAGTAACGTTTAATCTTGATTATTCAGTTTTCATAATTGTGAAAGGCAGTAATTGAGATTAACACTTGACTAACTGTCCTGCTCTACTAAAAGGCAAATAAAACTAAAAAAAGCTCAATAAGAGCTCTTTAACATGAAGAAGAGGTCAAATCGAGCCTAAATAACCCCATCTGCTGGCAGTTTGCACACCTTGCAGGCCTTAAGCTAAAAGCAGTGATACCTTGAAATCATTTTAAGACTGAAACAAAGCCAGACCATCTTTATAATAAAACAACATTAAAGTTTGTAATGCGCATTGAAGAACTTTAAACTAAAGTATTACTCATACTCATTTTGTCATGGGAGAGGTTTCGCTTCTTTAATGATTAAAGACTGAAATAAAGAAATCCTGTCTTTTTATCTATTCTGCACGAGCCCCTGTCCTTACAGAACAACCAAAAGTCCTAAAACACTTGATTAACAACTGGATTATGAAGAAAACCTGGTAGTAGGTATTGGATTGGAGGAGAACCATTTTTACAGACAGTAATATATATATATATATATATATATATATATATATATATATATATATTTTTTTTTTTTTTTTTAATATTTATGCTATGCAATGCTATCATTTTTTCTTATGTTTGACCATGAAAACAAAACAGTGTATTTGTCAAACAGTTCCCCTCCCACAACAGAAAAAACATCTGCAGGTTACATCTGTTCAGTCCACATTGACTGATGCTGGTCAGTGCTTGCAAAAATGGCAACTATTGGCTTACACCTGTTTAAACATGCATTTCTGTGTGTCTCTTGTTGAAACATGCCAAATTGTTTAGGATCCTTATGAACTATCATGTGAAAAATAAAGGCCCAGTTTCAAAGAGAGATCCTTCTTCTTAAGAGGGTCAAAGGTCAACTTGAAGTGTGAATTGCAACCTTTCATCACATACCTACAAGGGAAGCCAGCTCATGAGGCAATAGTGTCAAAATGTACTTACACTTACACACACAAGAGAAGTGTGTCATATTTGTCTCTACTCTCAGGTGTTTGGAGATCATCCTTGTTATTTTGTTTTACTGTCCAGTAATCATGACAGTTCATTTCTTTTTTGAATAAATCTGTTGTCTTATTTCTGTTGAACTGTGTCGTAGAGTTGGCAGACAGAAGGGTGTTATAACAAAATGTTTTTTTTAAGTAAAAATAAATACACAAATAGGTGCAAATAAGGGTGCCTTTTAGTGAGTCTTGCTTTTTAATGACTACATGTATGCACTCCAAAAAGCACCCACACTTTCAGCAGTTGCGTCGTCTATGCATTTTTAGGAAAGTATTTTGACTATAACTAACTTTAACAGGATGAAGTTAAAGCAGAAATCTACAAAAAGTGTAAATGTGGATATGGCATATGAATAGTTGCCCCAACTGACCTTTGTTTGGTCTCTGTGTGAGCAGGTACTCGTCCTCTCCCTTCTCCCCCGCCCTGATCACCACACAGGTCAGAGTTCGCTCCACTCGAGGCGGCTTCTTCGCTGGCTTTCGGGGAAAGTTCTGAACACCCAACTCATCAGCCCAGGGCTCAGAGGGACACAGTGGGCATGTCCCAGTGGTTGCTGAAGTGGAGGACAGTTTTAATCGAAAGTCACGGCATGATCAAGCAGACTTGCAACTAATGCTAACAGATTTTTACAATGTGAAACTCTTGAAGATGCTACAGTTTTTGATAGCATCAAAAAACACCAAAGCTGGAAAATGACTGCAGCTTTTCAGTCATGTTACCACCTGAAAGCTGTAATATGCATAAGGGACGCAGACTAAACTGCACCAGTTCATATTTAGGCATTTTGGGAGACAAAGAAAAAAAGAAAATACTCAATATTGAATCCCCAGGACTTATATTACTGTTGCTTTGATATATAAGTATGTGGTGTGGTGTGGTGGGTTTTTTCTAGAACCTGAACTTTTAGCATCGAGTACAGTAGAAATCTTACTAACCACAGTCCTCTATGTCAGGCAGGTTGGAGGGTTTTCTGTCCAGTTGTCCAAACAGCTTCTGGGAGTTTTTCTCCTGTTTAACTTGAACCTGCATGCGAACATGCTGAATGAGCTCACCATCATGTCATGTATAATACAAACCAAGGCATTTAAAAAAAATTGATAATAAAAGTTAAAAAAAGAAGTTAAGACTGGATTTACTTCCTTCAAAATCTAAATATTAACCATTATGAAGACCAACAAGCACTGCCCTAGAACTCTGCATGTCTCTTACCTTCCTGTAGGCGTTACAGTGACTCTGTACGGGACACTGGCTGCACAACGGTGCTTTAGGAGTGCACACTCGAGCTCCCAGCTCCATCATGGCCTGATTAAAGTCCCCAGGTCGCTTTGGATCCACAAGATTGTTAGCTAGACCCCTGAAAAAAGTTGACATGACGGCATCTTAAAATCCCTTTTGGAAAAGTTGTTGTTGAATCTTTTAAAACACAGTTCATTGTTACTCTTTTAAAAGGATATTAAGTTGGCATTTATTATTTTATTTAATTTAAGTTCTTATATACACACATAACTCAGTTAATCAATCAATCATTGTTTGTATAGTGCCAAATCATAACAGATGTTATCTTAAGACACTTTACAATAAAGCAAGCTGAAGCCATACTCATCATTTTATACATATATCCACATATATATATATACACATATAAACAGATATGTTGTCCACATAGATATGAATATTCAAACAAAATATTTTATTTTTTCAAGACAGAATAGTGTCCCTATTTATGCTGTGTTGTCTACATTAGATACCGTAAACAATTACGTGTTCGACAGTTCACACACTTTGGCATCTGGTCGAATCAGGGCCTCTCTTTTAGTTTACACATTTCACACTCAGCTAAAAAAAATTAAGTCTAAAGTTGGTTTTCTTTACAGGAACAAATCTCAGGGTTCCCACTCTTTTCTAGAAATTATTTCCCAGGACTTTTCCAGGAAGTTTTCTGCCCCAGAGGTCTGATTTACAAGATGTGCAGTCCATGGTTACAACATATCTAGGAAATAATCCCTTATATTCTTAGAAATTATGAGAAATTTATCATAGAATAGCACAATCACAGATTACAGTGTCACATTACCAACTGAAGTTACAATTTTGGTTTGGGCAATTCTCACCTCACCTTTCTATTTTTTCCTCCTTCTCTTCTGTAATTTCTCTACAAAATATTTTTGTTTTCAATAAATCTCGAAAAACAGGTTCCTTTGTTTCATCTCTGTTTACTGCAGTTTACTTTTTACATCTGACAGCTGCATTATCAAGCTTGGTAAAAATTAAAATCACGGCAAAATAGCCTAGCAAAACATATTGGCCTAAATATATCATTCTAACATTTTGTTGCTCCAGTGCAGTCATTTTAGGTTAATCTAGCTCTCTATGAAACAAGATTAAAGGGACAATGTGTAGCGTTTTAAGTAATTTATGAGCTAAAAACAATATCTACATTCATAAACATGTCCTAATTTGTGTCAAATTGCCTCTTTTTTTACCTTTATTATTTATAAATAGATTTTGTTGATTTGCTGTTTAAGTAGCCTAAATTTTATAAATAGGGAGGATAAATAATTTTCCAGGACAAGTCAAGCTTTTCCAGGACATTTTACTTTTTTTTCTCATTTTCCATATGTTTTCCATGACTGGAAAATTTGTCAATCATTTTCCAGGTTTTCCAGGTTTTCCAGAACGCGTGGGAACCCTGAATCTTGCCTTACAGTCAGAAAAAGAAAAGACACTGTCTAGGTGACAACAATGCCTATCCCTGTGCTGTTCACTTTATCATAGGCGACAAATTCAGACATCAACACTGTGCCTTACATCGCTCTGTTGGCTGGTGCTCACAGGATAAACGAAGAAAGCAGCCCAGTATCCTATTCATGTACAAAACACTGATAGGTAAACTACCTCCTTACATGGCTACCCTCCTGTCAATAAATATTTCCAGCCATACAATCAGGTCTCAAAAGTATGACATCTTAAAAATGCAGAGGTTTAGAACTGAATAGGGGAAGACAGCTTTTAGTGTTGCATCATGAGTTCTGTGGAATAACTTTCAAATAACTGTCAAGCTGCCCTCTCTTATTTAATGAGGTGTTTTAGAGAGCTAGTGCCAGAAATACTCAAGCAGGGAAACTGCAGTTGCTTCATTTTGTGAAAAACATTGAGAGACATGGTTAGTGTGAATGTATGAGAAGAGTGCAAACTGTAATATTTGCAATATTGTTAAGTGTTCTTATTTGTTGTGTGTGCATGAGTGACAGACACTGATGTTATACTGCAAACACAGGCAGGCAAAGAGTAGAAAAAAAAACATTGCTGTGACATGGATTAAAAAAGCAAGTGTTTGTGGCTGCTAAAGTCAAAACTTGAGCTTATTTGAAAAATTGTTGTGAAGTTTATTCTGACCAGAGTGCTTCTGTCACTGCAGGGCTTGTGCTGTCAGCTCCAATGGCTCTCAGTCGACACAACACCCGAATCACATTGCCATCCACAGCTCCAGTGACCTGAGAAAAAGATCTTTGGTTTACAAGCACAGTGCGGTGATCCAGTCAAACCTCTCCTTGTGTGTTTATGTGTATGATGACCCACCTGGCCCAGGGCGATGGAGCCGATGGCTGAAGCTGTGTAGCGTCCTACTCCAGGCAGCTGTTTGAGCAAGCTGTCGACTGTACGAGGCATTTGTCCCTTTAACTCTGATACAACCTAAAACACCAGAAGCATGATGCACACAGTGCACCCAAATATTACCCTTTTGTCATTAATTGGCTTCTATAACTGGACTAAGTGTTTAAAAAGTTCTTAAACACATCTGAAATACATGTAGAAACACTGGGACCTGTTAAAATCTTTGACTCAACAGACCTTCTGAGATCCCTCATGAAGTCGTTTTCCTCTCGAGTAATATCCAAGACCTGCCCACATCTGGTTCACTTCCTGTTCAAGGCCAAAAGAAACACATTTCATTTAATCCAGATACAATATTTCAACAGTCATCAACTTAAGAGGCTGTTTTAAGGACATAACCTCTAATGTTGCTGCTGCAAGATCGTGTACAGTGGGCCACCTCTGAAAAATAAAAAAGAAATGGTCAATAATGTGCACAGTATAAAGAACAGTTCATTAATCAGAAGAAGACAAGAAACTTACCTTAATCCACTTGTTGTAGTAATCTATTACTGTGGCAACTTGAGTCTGTTGTAGCATGATTTCTGAAACCCAGACTATGAAAAAGAGGAACTGGCTGGTGAATGAAGTCACGTACTACGATGGAATATTATCTTGGAAATGTGACTTTGTTACCTGCATATGTCCTGATGTTGAGGTCTGGCTCTGTTATGGCCTGTGAAAAAACAGTGAGAGGCGGACAGTTACACAAAAATCGGTGAAAAATGAAAGCAGTTTAAAACATTGCTCAATTTGTGTCAAAAGATTAGTATACAAATTTGGATAGGGAAAATGGGTCTGAATCTGAAAGTTCATCACATTTGTGTCTCCTATGGTTTTAGACTTCTGTATCTTGGTTTTAATTCAATTATACAGTTAAGTAGTACTGAAAAAAATGTGGTGATAGCCAGATGAACATTTTGCAGGACAGAGTGTCACAACCTGGAAAAAATAATCAATTGTAGTTGACAATAATGATCCAACTCATGTTTTTTTTTATTTTATTAATTGTACCAACATGTTTTCCTGCCTGAAAAATGCTCAAAATGTCATGTTTTGCAATATTTCAAGGGTCATGAAAAGTGACCAAAATGCTGAAAAGTGAAATATGACCAAAGGTCCTGTACCAACAGTTTGGCGACTCAGTTACAGAAGGTAGACTGTGGCTTCCGGTACTTTTCAAACAAACACAAATATTCATGCATGAGGCAAATAGGGTAATATTGCCTTGTAAATAAGGATGTGCCAAATGTTTGCAGCTGTAAGAACCAAAAGTCCTTATTTACCAGAGTCCTCCATGGCAGTTCTCTCTTCTCTTTGTCGTACCAACTGAGGAGGTTTGAGCGCAGCAGCACAACATCAGCAGGATCAGGGAAAGTATGGAATGTAGACGAGATAGAGGAGGCATCTTTGGATTCCTCTGAAAGACCAGAAGGAAAAAAATCTTTTTCACTCAGAGGAAGGCAAATTTTAGGCAACTGTGTTAACTTTATTTACAGAAAAAATGATAAGGGAGACAGCAGATAACAAAAGGTAAAACCAGAACAAGATACGGGGTGGTAAGGTGAGAACTTTGTCTTACTAAAGTCTGATAGTGACCACAGCGCACAATAATTGTATTTTGCTGACACACTTAAGAGTTGTTCAAAAATGTCTGTCCCTCTAAAATTCAGGGGTTGTAAATCTCCTGATTTACTGTGGATTTTTTCCAACACCCAGTACTCTCCTCTTTTTGTGTTAAATTCTCTATTTATCAAAGGCAACAGTGTGTCCTGTTATAGTCCCATTTCTTTTTCTTGAACTGTTTAGCCTTGAGTAGCCATTGCTCCTCTGGACTGCACTGAAGATTATTTTTGTATTTTCTGATAAATGCTTAAGTTATTGGATGATGTGTTACAGCAGGGGTGGGCAAGTGGCATTCTGGGGGCTACATGTAGCCTTGCTTCTCATTCAGTGCCAAACAGGAGTTGATTTTAAATCTTAATAATTACCACATGGATGTTAATATCTGCAAGCAAAGTTAGAAAGAGAAAAACTGATAAAAGTTCAATCATTGTTCCACATTTAGTTCATAGCTGTAAAGTGCTGTGTTAACTGGCACAGGCATATTGTGTTCCTTTCACCACGGCATTTATCTCCTGTATTTCTAAAGGAACAGAGAGCAACCATCTTCAATTCTATTCTATAGTGAAATAAGCATTACTATTTCCCTTTGACTTTATGAAAGACAACATGGCTCTCAGGCGGTATGGAGCACGTTAATGTGGCATCTTCTGTGACCGAAGTGGCCAAACTTGTGTTAAATATTGTCAAAGTTCCGTCCATCTCGCTAAGGCTGCAGGTGTTACGATTATATTAGTAACTGTGTTGACTGGTGGTCTTAAGTTTTAAACAGGAATTCGTGGGGACAAGAGACTTTCTGTCTGATATATGATGCATCTATGACAACCAATGCATTTTGTTAAGAGCAGCCAGAAAACACTTGATTAGATTAGATTTTCAGGTGGATGCATTTCGCAGAAGGGCGTCACAGCATTAGTGTTTTGTATTTTTAAAGCCTTTACCATGTGCAGTAGCCTTCCTACCTTTCACGGCTGTCCCAGACCTCCTCCGCTTTGTCTTTGCAGTTCCTGTCATCTCCTGGCCGACCCGCTTTCCTCTGAGCACCGCTGATCGTAATCCACTCATGGGCAAAGATAAAAACTTTAAATTTGATGTATAAATTTGAGCAGCATGTGAACCATTGGTTGTTTACTTCATCTCAGCTCCCGCCACCTTCTAGACTCCCACTTCCTGCTCGTCCAATCAGCTGCATGGAAACAGGGGCAGGAAATGTAAGACGTCACATCCGGTAGAAGGGCGGTCTTCAAATTGTGTAAACCCAACGTGAAAAGTTCTACTTGTTACAACGTCTGTTTATTTATTCACGCTGTAAGACTATAACACGACTCTGGGGCAGCAATCCTGTAACACCCGGGTTAGAAAATGCTAACGAAGTGGTAGAATTTGGATGTACTAATGCTTAAATGAAAAAAAGAAAAAAAAATCACACACACACATACGTATAGATAGATATGCTTTGCGTGGTGTACAATTTTCAGACATTAAAGAAATGTGGAGGAGGAGTGCGTTGTGTAGTTTTAGTAAAATGATTTATGTCTTGGCCCTTGCTTACAGCTCTGGGTTGCTTTAGGGAAGTCCCTTTTACCAAATGACCATTTTATGAGAAAACAGAATGGAATGTACATGTTCTCAATTTATTTTGTGAATAAATTGAATTGAATTCATAATTATTTTATGAAAACAAGATGAACATAAGACCCACTGATCTTAACCTATGAGCTTGTACCTCAGCTGAGCTTCGTCAGAGGAGACCACCGTGTACAGTTTGACATTCATCCCTAAAAGCTTTCTTGAGAAACAGCATTCAGCCGCTTATGTTGAGACACAAGGACATTTGTCCTTGTCCTTCTAAAATCTGACTTGATGATCTTTGAGTCAAAGTGGACATTTGGGAGAAAAATCATTGGGGCTTTTTGAAAAGTTTTTGAATTGTGTCCTGATGGAGACTTGGTCACATTGAAATGTGCTCAGAGTGTTTGGATTTTTACAGTCATTTGCTGGAGTGAAACTTTACCACTGCCACTTGTCCTTAGAGATCACCTGATTTTTCTCATCATTGCCTTGACCTAATACAGCGCTCACCCTCATGTTTCTTCTGTTTCCAAAAACTCTTTCTTGAAAGTCCTCTAATGGCAAAAATACAACTCTGAATTAACTGTTTGATATATTTCCTACTGTCAATAAACAATGGCTTTGTCATTGAGTCGTGTTAAATTTACGGAAACAGTCATTCAGAAATTTTGTCTTAGAAATGATAAACAGTAGAAATAGCAGTGATCTTTTTAAAATTCACTGTAACTGTCAATCTGTCTTTCTTGTTACAAAAAGTCCTTAACTCATCTCTGTACCTATTTTTTATGTAATGGTGTGGGGAGCTAGTTTGAGAAAGCACTTCCTAATATAAAGTGTTGCCTATAGTTACTGTGTAATTCTGATTGGTTAGGTCTATGATAAAGAAATAAGTTTCAGAAGTTCGGTGATTAAACAAAACCAAAAAAGACATTTAAAATATCAAAATGTCATTGCCACTAGTCATGTTACTGGTTGTTAATATACTTATTTATGATTTCAGACCCCTCTCCAAATTGTTCACCCTTCATGACATGGTTAAGGCACAGTGCCACAAAGCTGTTGTTTTTTTGACTGTTTTAAGATTTTAAACCCTCTGATATCTACTCTGAGGCCAGTAACAGGATCTACAAATTTTCACGATATATTTCTGTGTAAAATGTTGCAATCAGGTTGTGAAATGTATTACTGTTTCTTTCTGGAGTAATCTCTAATGAAACTTTAGGAAAGTTAACAGGTTGTAAAGTGAGATCGCATGCTTTGTCTGATGTAGGACACTCAAATATTTAATCAAGAAACTATGCATTTATTTTATTTTATTTATGTTTTGGCTTTTTACTTTTTTTTTCTTTTTGTTTAGGATCAAAATATTATCATTGGCACTCCTTCAACATTTGTCATAAATCTGCATCATTATCAAATGTGGCCTCCTTGTCATCCCTTGAATTTGTCACCATCCGATCCTGGAGAGAACAGATGGAAAAAGTGAAAAAACAACGAGCAATACATAAGACAAAGTACAGACAATAAGTCTTAATATCAATTTCATGTCATGAAGACTACAATTGCAGACTTTACCTTAAGTCATGTTAAGGTTGTGGATAAGCAGAAATTCAGCTTGTTCTTCATCCATAATCATATACAAAGTTTCAGCTTTATGCTGCACAAAAGGGTGATAGAATCAGTTAGTGCAGTGTGCCAGTGGCATTGACTCACTAATCACACAGTTATTTGGAGTGATATAATGTATTTTTACAGCTTACCATTAAGGCTGCAAACAGTGTTCTGCCAATGACTCTCTGAACATGTTCCTTTACATCAGGGCATGAGCGCACAAAGTGCTGGATTGAGATGAGTGAGGACATCCAGTATAAGGGTCTTTTTTGTGCATGCATTTGTACAGTATGTGTTATTTTGAACAAATCTGCATTTCACTGTTTACAGAATTATTCAGTACACAAGGTTGTCAATTTATTAAGTTCCGAGCATTTAATTATAATCTTTTTTTTTTCAATATTGCAAACTGTTTATTTGTAGTAAATGAAAAGTGTGCAATTTAGTGAGTGTGACAGAGAGAGAGAGGAGGGGGTGTCTGGGATGGTTGATGTCTTTGCAATCTGGTTAATTATAATCTTGAATTCCAAGTATCCAAGACAGTTGAGGTTAAACATGTCTGTGTATGTCATGTGTGGTAAATGTGTTAGCATATTAACTGTTAGTATATATTGTCATTTAAGATACTTATTTATATTTTCCCCTTTTTCAATTATCACTTCTTTTTAAAGTCCATCCATGTTTAATACTTTATATCTCAATATCATCATAAATAGACTTAATCATGATTTGTTGCCTGATTATCATAGTCACTTCTCTATTCAGTTGAAGTACTCAGTTATCATTTTAAAAAGGAGGGAAATTTTAATGTCAATTTGTTAAGACTTAGCATGGCAAGTTTTTTTCTCCAGAAATACTTATATATTTGATAAAAAAAAAAGACATGACAGACATTTTTGTCCATATCAGTGCAGTTTATAGTTTGAGTTGATGTTTGTCCAAAGCAAAAATAAGAAAAAAAAACCCATAAAAACAGTAAAAAGACAAAAATGTTGCCAGGGATAAAGCTCAGTAGAAAAGATTATTTATTAAAAAAAAATACTTACAGTAGCATATTGTAGGATAATTTATATAACCATAGGCTAATTTACTGAAACAATTTAGTCTCACCAGGAAATATATATTTTCATTTTCATTTGTCAGAAGTATACAATTATTACCTATATTTTTACAAACTGAACATCTGTTGTAATTTCTCATGTAAATGTTGATATTGCTCAGCATTATTTGATATTTGACCCATGTGGAACTGACTTTTTTTGCAGTTGTTAATTATATTGATTTTACTGGAAAAGGTTCCAACATTTCTGCTCCATTCACTCTATTGTCAACATTTTTCATGTATTTTATTTATTTGTTTATGGTTATTTTGAAATCGTTTAACCAATTTATGTGCTTTTTGCATTGCATGTCTTTATTGTTTCTGAAAAGCAATTTGTAAACTTGTTTCTAACATTTGCTTTCAAAATAAAAAGTCTATTAAAGTTGTTTTCTTTATGCAAAAAATAATGGAGATATACACTGTGAATAACCATTCAGTTTGAAAGTATAAAGACTGATTTGTGGTCCACTGATCCCTATTGATCTGATTTATAATAAAAAGGTGTCATTACACAATGTAACTTTAAAAGCACCTCAGCTGCTCCATAAATGCAGCAGCTTGTAGATATAGAGGCGGTTGTGTCGGAGTCATCATGAGAAACTTTAGACTGACTCTGAAGGACGAGCATGTTTGTACCTGCAGGGACAGGCTGGCTTGAATCTGGGCATCAGTGTGCTCTCTGTTGCCCAGAGTGTGCAGAAGATTTTGGATCACTCCAAGAGACAGAAGCTCATGAGAAACCTCTGGACTGTCCTCGGCTAGCAGGCTTTGAGATAACAAATCAGAAATATGTATTAACACTGGGACCATTTCAGTCATCAGAGCACTATACATGTAACATACATTTGATATCACGTATAATTATTTACACTTGACTTTTTATTAAGATTGTGCATTGTGTGTGGTTATGATAAAGTAATGGTTTCGTTTGCAGTTATAAACAGCTCATACCGAACAGCTTTAGCTGCAGCAGCTTGTTGTTGAAACACGGACAGAGATCCAATCCTGTTGATTATCTCAGGATCTGCTTGGATTGTATACATGAAAATAATATTCTCTATCGTGGTTGCAGTAACATATGCTTATAAAATACAAAAATTAATTTAAAAAAATACAATAAAATAATTTTGGTCCAAATATTACCCTCTGTAGTCCGTTGCTGCTGTACTTCTGCTTTCACAGGCCTCAGCAGAGCAACCAGCCCACTGAGCAGCACAGACCTCACATCATAAGACTTCAGGAGTAAAATAAGACTTATAGCTGCAACAAACATTCAAACAGAAAGAAAAGTTTTAAACTAAGAGGACACCTCTGTGACTGGAGTTTTCTGTCATTTCAAGCATGTAATAAAGTATGCATTAAAATGAAAAACTGACACAGTCTATTGAAAAATAGGCTTAGCATGGACAACAAACATCCTGTAACATGTTGTATGGAAGTGTTCTTACCTTCATTTTGAACCTCCAGGTGCACAGAGCTGAGCGTACTTAACAGAGGCTCAACAATGCTGTGATCAGCTGTTTTCATTTTGGCCTGCAAAGGACAAAATAATTTTATTATAATAAGGGCTGTCAAACTCTAACAGTTTTAAAGCGGTTTTTTTGCTAAATTTTAAACCTGAGATGCAGAACTGTTTGATAATGACTCACCCAAGTTCAACAATTGTATGGAAATATGACATTTTAAACTTAACTGGAGTTATTGTCAAGTAAATTTCTCTCAAAATCCCTTAGTTAAGGATAACAATTTAATAACAAAACTTTGTAACTCACAAGAAATTCCTCTATGTCATGCTCTTATGCACAGTGCTGTACAATGACAGTTGTTTTTGGTAGATAATAGCCACTGGCAGATCTAAATCTTTTTACTAATATCTACAACAAGTATTTTAGCCATCTGACTGGCCTTGTAAATATATTTATATATCAGATATTGTTCTTCATATTTCGTTTCCTCTTTCTCATACGAATACTAGGCACTGATTAGCTTTGGCTTTTCATTGAGCTGTCAGTTTTTAAAAGTGGAATCTGACATCCTAAGAAGCAGCATGAGTCCTTTATTCCATCACTGTACAACCAATTCAGCAGCTACCACCAGAGATAACTTACCCATCAAGTGCAGAAAAAGCAACATTTTTGATTATTGCAATTAAAAACTCTGAATAATTTATTTCAGATATTTGTTGATGCAGTAACACTGGCTGGTCTGTTTTAAAAACATCAACATTTCTTCAGAATGAAATTAAGGTCTATTGCAATGCATTATAAGTAAATATTTAATGTGTGTGAAATCACTTGCTTCACCTGCACAGAGCACAAGGTGCATAAGGCTAGCTGCTGGGCCTTTGGAGAGGAACAGGTCATGAGGGCAATCAGAATTTTGTACATTTGGTTTTGATATTTGGGGTTTCCATAAGACAAGGACACCAGGAGGGCGTGAGCTGACTCTTGGGGTTCATCTGTGTTTGACGTAGCCAGAAACTCTGCTATGGCTTTCAAACCTGCAAAAAAATAAAGAAATAAAATACACATTAAAAAAAACGAGCAAATCAAATTTCAAATTTTGCCACCAGGATGCTGTCAATCAAAGATGAAGTGTAGAGATGCCCTGTCAGCTTAGTCCTACTCCATTGCTTTTTTAATTGAATACTTTAAAAGATAAAAATGGCACCATAAATGTGTATTACTTCAGTTTCATTTCATGAAAAACTTTTTTTAAGTTTATGTTGTTGATCTAAGAGGTAAGGTATAACTCTGTTAAAAGTGGTCTTCCTGTTTGCACCATCCACTACTAGGCAAAACATTCAAAGATGGCCCCCAGGGCGATCAGCTAACTTATTTTATGAAATTCATTCATAAAACAAAATCAGCTGTTGAGTATGAACTGGACACCATGCACAGTTTTATTTAAAAGAAACTTTTTGTCCCTTTTTTTTTAGAAGAAAACTGTATTGCACCTTAAATTAGATCAATTACTTTTGATAGTGCCAAACTAAGGGCAGCATGTCTGCATGACATGTAAAATACAGCTATATGTGATGCTGACTGTAAAGTGTAAAGGATCAGAGAAGTTGAATTCTGGGAAAATTTACCGTTTGTTTCACTAATGAACTCCTTGTACTTGCGACCAGTGTTTGAAACAGTAAGCAGAAGACGAAGGGCCTCTGCCTTACCCCCTTCTGTGCATTTGGAGTTACCCAAGATCTCCAACAGAGTGAGAACACCTCCATCCTCCAGGAACTCCATGACGTACTGATC
Source organism: Cetoscarus ocellatus (assembly GCA_037902135.1). NCBI lineage: Eukaryota > Metazoa > Chordata > Actinopteri > Labriformes > Labridae > Cetoscarus > Cetoscarus ocellatus. The sequence continues at coordinate 288,713 of JBAMNC010000606.1, forward strand.
ACTGAGGAAGAAGTGTGAAACAGGTCACCAACAGAGCTGCATAATGTAAGCTCAGATGCAATGCATCAGAAGTACAGTATGTCATCTAACTCACTAGCTTGATGCAGAGAGGAAAACTCCTATGGCTCTCAGCTGCAGGCCCAAGAATGTCCCTGACATGTATCTACATATGCAGAAAAGGGTTTGGTCAAGGAGTTCAACTCAAAAGTATAATCAAGAAGTTGCCCTGCAATCGACTGGCGACCGGTTCAGGGTGTACCCCGCCTCTCACCCAATGACAGCTGGGATAGGCCCCAGACCCCCGCAACCCCGAAAGGGATAGTCGGTACAGAAAATGAATGAATGAACGAATATAATCAAGAAGGGTACCTCCTCTGTTGAGGTCTTTAAAAAGATTTTATTAAAAACCCAGTATGGTTAATTTTGTACATGGATGCAGGAAAGGAAGAAACAATTTACGATAGGGCTGCACAGCTAATTTTAACTAATTGCTTTAATACAAGCACTCGTAAATAAATTCCAAAAATCATCAATGAAAACCATTTCCAGTAAACAGAAGATGCTTTTTGAGTCAGCATTCATCCATTTCATTTTGGATGGAGGCTTGGGTGCAATGATCTTGCCTCCAGACAATATCAGTGCAGTCAGACGAATTCCAAGTTTGGTATTAGGTACATTTAAATTCATGGGTGCCAATTTCAGTAAATTTTAACATAAAACCATATGACTTATCTAATTTTGTGGTAACATTTTTGACTTTACTCCTAAGGTATGCACATTTAAAGAATGATGACTTTGTTTTCGTTGTGTTTGAATCCCAGAAAACTTTCTACCTTTAGGTCTGACGCCTGTTGTTAGTGATAAATAATATGCCTCCAGCTAAACTTCAGATAAAGCTCTAGATTCTTTCATTTATGGACATTATCTCTGTGAATTTTGCTTACGCTTACAGAATCCTCAGTGCTGCTGCAAACATTTTTAGCTCAGAAGTCAAAGTCAAAGACGTAATCATGGCAGGTGGGAGACAGAAGTGGTCTAAACTGTGGGATAATTTTACACAAAATTATGCTACCTGCTGAAACATCCCATGTCTGAATCTGTATGATTTCAAGCAAGGGTGGGAACACCAGCATCTTACACTTTGGACTTTGAAAATAAGGAGTGACACTGACATTGTGTTAAGACATTGTTGCCATTGAAAACCTGTGTAGGTCAACTGTTATTCCACACAGTCGATCCACAGGAATAAATATAGAATTGGATTAATAAAATAAATCAGTCATGGTTATGGTATCAATAATATCTTTTCATTTCCCATCCCTAGTCTTGTTATTCCTCCTCGTTATTTAACACGCCTTGGGATAAAGTTGTTTTTTTTGTTTGTTTGTTTTTTAAGGAAAACTAGGCAAGAAAAATGAATTAAACATGTTTTAGCAGTATTCTGTGAAACAATAGCTTATTCAAGAGACTTGTGAGTTTTGAAAATGCCTTCCTCACAAATAATGCTGTTAGTTTATTTTACTTTTGTCTCATGTAAGCCACTTCCCTCCTGGTTTCTCCAACCTCTGTGGGCTCTGGGGTGACCCCTTGAAGGGCCGGGACCCCCTCTTTGCTTTAGAGAAAGGATACGTGAGTCTCATCCAGGTGGTAAGTCGAGCCAGGAACAAGCTTGCGACCTGTGCAAACTCTTGCTCCAGTTCATATGAAGTCTTCCCTGTGTTGTTTGCCAGAAAGGTGTTCAACATGCGGTGACGGACCGTCTTGTCACCACGGTCCCACTTCCGGAGAAAGCTGCGTACCTGACCGATATTAGCTTGCTGTTCCTCGGTGGACATAGCAGCTTAACAGAGGGACTCAAATTAATGCTTAAAAAAAAGTTTTTCTGCTCCAAATAAACAACATATGGGAAAGTCCAGGCTTAAGATAATCCAGATGTTATTTACTGGAAGCAAGGGCTGACCAGAAAACTGTGCATGCTCGGTAAATGCAGTCATTATCAGTTGGCTCGATATGCTCCAAATCTTTCTTCTCCCCTCACTCTGTTCACAGCTGCGAGCGCGAGCCGACGGTTGCTATGGGAACACACAAACGCACGCACACGCCGCGCGCGTGTGCTGCGCACTGGCCTCCAAGCAATCCACGCAACCAAAGTTATGTGATTAACTTTGAAACTTACAGCTTACTATAAAAATTATTTAAAATTTTTGGAGTCATACCCATTTTTGTCACAGACTTTTGAAATACTGTATGATTAATATGTAAATGAGTATTATGCTTTACCTACTTAACCTTTAGGGATGGTTGTTTCGCATTTTTCAGTCTTCATTTTATATAATTTTCTCTGTTAGCGGAAATGCAATGAATTTTGGCATGATTGTGTACTTCCATTCGATCCTGTTATTTCCAGACCAGCTCCTACAGTACTCTAAATTACGCTGTATACAAACAAGTGTTACACTCATACTGTTAAGTGCAAAAATGTGCCATTTAAACCCAGTCAAATTGTAGTTTTTGATCTTACTCCTATTAAAGCATCATACATGCATTTTATTACATCTGAGTGTCATTCTGGGCTTTTGCCTTGGACTTGATATTTTTTGCTACTCATAACCAGTTGGCATCATTTTAACCATAGTAAATGACTTCGAGTTTTGACACCGCACAGAACATATTAAAACATATCCTGGGCCTTAATAATTCAAACACCTGGCATTTAAGGGTTAAAATCTTTTAAAAATTCATTAATATTTGATGCAAATGATTAGGACTGACATTGGTTTAAAAATCAAGCCGAAAAATTTGAAATAAATAGCTTTTTTCTTTTTTTATAGCTCACTTATGAAAAGTGGTTTTTTTTTTGTTTGTTTGTTTGTTTGTTTGTTTGTTTTTTGCTGAGTAGTACAAGTGTGAATATTTGACACTGTACAGAAAAACAATACATAAAAGTCAGTGTTGTTGCTAGTCATTGACATATCTCAGGGTTTTTTTGTCATCTGAAAACCTGTCAGTATCATGACAACGTGGCATTCAAAGTGTTAAAATCTTTAAAATTTGATAAGTACTTGATACCAACAATAAGGCCAGATGTTGAATGAAAAAGCTAGCCTAATGAGAGCAAAGACTGCATGCAACAAAGAATTTCATGCTTGCACCATTCCCTCGCAGCAGTGAGGTTGCTGGTTCAAATTTTGGTCAGGGCCTTTTTATGTGGCAGTTGCACATTCTCCATGAGCACATTTATCAAGGAACTCTGTCTTACTCCCACAGACCAAAAGACATGCTTGATGACTTTTAATTGTTCATTGGTGTGAATGTGAGAATGCCTTGTTTTTTGTCTCTATAGGTCAGCCCTGTGGTCCGGTTACCAAACCAGGTGTACCCCACTCATCCAACAACAGCTGTGAAAGGCTCCAGGTCCCTGCAACCTCCAAACAGATATGTGGTATAGAAAACAGAGGAATGGATGGAGTACACTGAGGGATTTTAAAAAACTGTCAAAAATTCAAACCGTGACCATTGTGTACATGAACATACAGTTTCTGACCTGTCAGGTATCCGCATCAAACTAGAATCTGATTCTTCTGTCATTTTAGAATTGATTATTTTGATAATAAACGTGGTGTCAGAGTTAAATGTTGGTATTATGACAACACTAGTTGACAGAAAGCTTCATTGGGATAACATTTTAATTTGATTTGATTTTTACAGTGCTCAGGCTCAATGTGAAAAGAAGTGAAGTACAATACTCCCCTCAGAGATTGCCTGGAAAAAAATTAAATACTCAAAAAAGTATAATTTCACCAAAAGCAACTGTACCACAATGTGAGTAAACGTAATAACTCCCTTTCCTCCCCAGTTATTTTTGTATCTTTTCTTGTAGGTCAGGCTAAGTGATGTTCAAATGTTCAATCATTCAAAACCCTTTGTGTTCTAATAGGGCTCCTGGCAACACTTGCCTCATGGTAAGGTCTGCCTCAAAGAGTAATTTATAAATATATGATGAACTGCAAAGTCAAGCTTGCCAATTGAGACGAGGAGTAATAAGTCAAAATTATGCTTTAAGAAATCATTGTGATGAGACAAAAAGTCAAAATTATGACTTGATGATTCTGACTTAAGTTTAAACCTCACATTTCTAATACTTATCATTACTGTTACTTTACTCCTGACATTACTTCCTAATATCCTTATAATCTCATGATTTTGACTTTTATATGATCTTAGTATCTTTGAATTTTTACAGTTTCTGCCTTTTTATTTTGTAAGTGCAAACCCAAATTCTGATGATGCTGTGATGTGTAAAATGTAAATAAAAACAGAATACAATGATTTGCATTCCTTTTGACTTATGTTCAGTTTAATACACACAATGACAAGATATTTAATACTCAAACTGATACATTTCAATATTTTTTCCTGCTGCAAATATTCACTAAATTTGAATTTGATGCCTGCAAAAGGAACTGGGACAGGGAATGTTTACCACTGTGTTGCATCCTGTACTGATAACAACACTCAGTAAGTGTTTGGGAACTGAGGATAATAATTGCTGAAGCTACGTGGGTGAAATTCTCCCCCATCCTTGCTTGATGTTTTACTTTAGTCGCTCAGCAGTTCGGGGTCTTTGTTGTCATATTTTGCACTTCATAATGCTCCACACATTTTCAATGGGGAACAGGTCTGGTCTGCAGAAAGGTCAGTCCAGTACTTGCAGTTTTTAATACAAAGCCATGCTGTTGTAACACATGCAGAATGTGGCTTGGCATTGTCTTGCTGAAATAAGCAGGGACATCCCTGAACAAGATGTTTCTTGGATAGCAGCACATGTTTCTCCAAAACCTGTATGTACCTTTCAGCAATAATGGTACCATCACAGATGTGCAAGTTACCCATGCCATGGGCACTAATACACTCCTATACCATCACAGATGCTGATTTTTTAACTTTGCACTGATAACAAGTGTGATGGTCCTTGTCTTTAGTCTGGAGGGCATGACATCCATGATTGCCAAAAACAATTTGAAATGTGGACTTGTCAGACCACAGCACACTTAAACACTTTGCATCAGTCCATTTCGGATGAGCACAGGCCCACAGAGGCCAGCTGCATTTCTGGGTGTTGTTGGTGTATGGCTTTTGCTGTGCACGGTAGAGATTTATCAGACACTTGTAGATGTAACGACTGTGTTAACTGACAGTTGTTTTCCAAACCATTCCTGTGGTAGTATCCTTTACAAAACGATGCCAGTTTTTAATGCAGCGCAGCCTGAGGGATTGAAGGTCATGGGCATTCAATGTTGTTTTTCTGCCTTGCTGCTTATGTGCAGAGGTTTCTCAGAATTCTCTGGATATTTTGATGATATTATGGACCGTAGATGATGAAATTCATTGCAATTGTACATTGAGAAATGTTCTTAGACCATTGGACTATTTGCTCATGAAAGGATTCTCCTCTTATACCCAACCATGAAACTCACCAAATTCCAGTTAACCAGTTCACCAGTGAAATGTTCGAAACAGGTGTATTTTAAGCATTCATCAACTTTCCCAGTCTTTTGTTGCCCTTGTCCCAGCATTTCTGGAACATGTTGCAGGCATCAAATTCAAAATGAGTGAATATTTGCAAACTGTTTATCAGTTTGAACATATCTTGTCTTTGTAGTGTATTCAATTACATATAAGTTGAAAGTTATTTCAACTTATTGTATTCTGTATTACTTTATGTTTAACCCAGCGCCCCAACTTCAGTGGAATTAGGGTTTGTGTTTTTTTTTAAGTACAGAAAATATTATCTGCTTTACAGATTATTTTAATTTTTCCCATGACAAGTGTGACACATGATAAACTGGTTATTTAAAGATCCCGTGTCCTGCAAATACAATTTCTTACTTTCAAAATTGTAAGAAAGGGTTTGGGAGCAGAAGAACGTGACACCTGCTAAACTCTCATCTCAGAGAGAAATGCTCAGTTCCTTTTTAAAGAAAACACCTCTTAAAACGCCCTATTTTTACTTCCTCATTATGTCATTGCTGTACAGCCTCCACCTACAAGTGTGTTTTCTGCTGTCACAGGCAGACGCCATGGCTGTTCAGGAAAATCACACCATGGCTTGTAACCCCTTTTCCTCATCCCATCAGGCATCAAGCCAATCACTGCAAAGCTCATATCATTGCCTCCCACAGCCAAAACGACCCCTCAGATCCCAGCGTTTCCAAATGAGAGGGGAAAAGAGCCAGATCTAATTGTACACAGAGATTAAATTTTTTATATAGATTTCAACATAAATCAAGATACAGATCCAGTGTTAAGCAGACACTCGCCTTTGATAAAGTACAGCGAGTCTGTTCTTAATACAGCTTAGGCATGTTTTGATTAGAGATGTTTAATAGTCAATAATAGGCTTATTATGGTGACTTCCTGTTGTGCCCCGCTCGCACCATGTGGAGGTAAAATGAAGTGAACCCTGGCGGAGGTCTGCTGCCCTCCGCCGGCTGCTCCCCGGTAAATGCACATCTTGTTCGGAGATTTAAGAAGGAACATCTCGGTAAAGGAAGAAAACCACACGGTAACTGAGAACAGCCTGGAGCTGGGTGGTGTTAAAACACAACGTAAACCACCTGTCTCGGCTCTTTTGCCTCTTTTCCTCTTAAAAACAGAGCTCACAATCTTAATGTTGTACTTTTAATCTGCCTCAGTGCCGTGTAGCGGCTGGTCCACTCACACGGAGCGACACTTCATCTCACGGTGGAAACGCCAAATTATCGCTTTGTGCTCACGTTTTCAACCACATTAGGTTATTTCCTGTAAACCTCACCGAGTATTTAATCTAATTACAGATTGTGTTGTGTTTTTAACGTCATGAAAGAGTGAATAATGGCAGATAGACCGGCACGGCACGTCAGACAGAAGAGCTCAGGGAGAGTGACAAGGACGAGGAGAGGGAGAAAGAAAGAAAGGGGAGGGGAACTGACATTAAAGCAACACAACAAGGAAACTACACTGCAGAGCCTCAGACGCCTTCATTTTATGTTTTTGAATAATAGCAGGAGCCAGTGTGGCGGAGTGTATCTGTGAAATCTGCCCGGAGCTCAGCCACACACGGCGGCAAGAGCCCCGGAGAGGAGCCGCTTCACTACGGGTTGGATTTAAAGGCGCTGTCGGACGCTTTCAGAGACATGGGTGAGGATAATGAAAGAGGGTTTTAATTGTAATTCAGAGGGAAATTAAGACAAGGAGGGACAGGGCCTCTTCACATGAACTGAGTCGTGCTCCAATGGAAGGAGGAGACAAAGACCAACCGCATTGCTAAGCCGTAATTAAGGAAATGCCAATTTAGATTATTTGTGAGCTATTTTGGCCAATTGAAATTCATTTTACTGAGATAGGGGTGCTATCATTTTAGCATTCTGCAGTTATGAAGGAGGCAGGCTGCCATTACAGTAAAGCTTTTCTTTTAAAGTCATGATAATCACAATAATAAGCATTTGTAAAGCTTCCAGATGTAAGCTTAATATACAGATGTTTCACTTGTTATCAGGTGCTTTAGCTTATTTTGTACCCCTCACCAGAGGATGAAGATAAATAAACAAACATTAACTACATGCATCATAATATACACGGATTTTATTTTTGTCTTCAGCAGCATAACTCCGGCATTTCTCTTAAGAATTCCCTGTTACACTATAATTCATAATGTGTGTTTGTCTTCAGGGTCAGAGCCACCCGGCTCTCCACAGGTGGTGGAGGATGGAGGAGAGGAGGATGAGGAGGAGCTGAGCGGAGGGGAAGAGGCAGACCTGCGCTCCAGCTCAGGCCGGGGATCCCTGCTGACCCGCAGGGGGATCACCCTAAGGGTCCTGCTCAAGGATGGGCTGGTAGAGCCTGGAGACGGGGTGCTGGCCATCCACTACTTGGTAATGACACACTCCTGAGCTCGGTACAGTCTTATCCCATGTCCTGCAAAATCAACTTTCTTTTCCTTTAATGCTATCAGAAGGGGCTGGGGGAGCAGAGGAACATGACACTCTTTACTTAACTCTCAGTTTAAGGAGCAATGGGCCATGCTTCTTCAAAGAAAATGCCCCTTGAAACAGTCCGTTTTTTACTTCCTGGGGTTTATTATGTAATAGCTGTACAGCCTTCACCTACACATGCGTTTTCTTCTTGTCACAGGCAGACACCATGACCTCTTTCCCACTCCCATCAGATATTGTTTTGGCAGCCAGTCAGCACAGAGCTCATTATAACAGCTTCAGACCCGAGCATTTCCACAGGGGAGGGGAAAAGAGCTGCGTTTGATTTTCTACAGCAGGGATGAGCAGCTGGCGGCCCTCCATATCACTCAGTGCAGCCCAGAAAATCAGTTTCAGTGATAAGTAATGAGTAAATATGAAGAAAAATACTGTAGAAATCTGCCATTGAGGATTTTAAAGGCGTTTCCACAACCTTAATCATTAAAACTTAACTATTAGAATATGCTTTATTCATGTTTTTCTACATTTCTGTCCACTAGAATTCATGTGTTTGGAATATGTTTTGCTAGAAGTCTATTTGTTCCTTTAACCTTATGTTATAAAGAATGTACACATACATCAAAAATAGTAACTAAATCCCATCCAACAGTAGAAAAAATATGGTCTGACTCTACATCCTCAGACATAGAGCTTGTGTTTCAAACAACCAAGTCAAATCCCCATCGTTCTGATGATCAGTGGTATCAAAAAATTCAGAAACTTACTGATCCTCAGTCATATTTACTAAAGTATTTGTGCACATTAGGGAGTCTAGCTGCAGCCTTTAATCAATTAAAACAACAATGAGAAATTTAGGGTGATTAAGAGTTCTATGTTGCTGTGGTATCAAAAAGTTACCATTATCATTCCTTTTTTTAGTAATTATGTAGAATAATATGTAAAAGTTAATGAAATAAAGTTAAATGTTTTTGTTTAAAAAAAAACAATATCAGAACTTCCCATTAAAACTAAACAGTTCAAATAAATGATATTGTAGTCCATGAGTCAACCACTGTAAGTGGTTTTCACTGAGGATGGGAGTATCGATACTGCAGTATTGTAACTATGAAATCTTTTGCGAGAACTCTTTTATTATGTAATACTCCCCTAAAATATCAATAACAAATATGTGCTCCATCAAAATATATACCTGTGCTCTTAGTCCAACTGTTTTAAGTCTTTATTTTCCTTACGTGCCAAGGTAGTGCTGTTTACCGTGTCATGTGACCAATCAGATGTATCCAAAAGCACTCAGTCACTTAAAAAAGCTTACACACAGACACATAACACAATTCTGTAACAGTCATGCATTTCTAATCTCAAAAAATATTTTAAAGAAACATATAAAGTGACTTGGAAATGTTTTAATTTAGTTTAAAATGATGTTAGATTAGTGCAATAAGGGCCAACATATTTGGATGTTTGTATTTTGTTTGTATTTTTGTAATAATTATCAATGTGGCAAAAATATATCACTATTGTCTTTAATTGATATTTTTTGTATTTGTTTTCTTTGGGCTAAGACTGAAAATTGAACTCACTTTTAAGATTTGATGGTTTAGACTTCATGTTTACTTTGCATGCTTTTTGGTCTTTGAAAAACAGCAAATTCATGAATAATATGTCTTCATTTTAGGTGGTAATTAGTATTGGTACTGAAAAAATTATAGCAGAAAGTATTGGTATTGTATCAAGTTGAAAGTTTGCTATCGCCCGATCACTAAGTCTCAAAGTAAATCATCTATTTTCCAAGCATTGAGACTGGTGCTATTTCTTTCTCTCTTTATTTTAATATCCTAAACATCAACTATAGTTGCTATAGTACCCTTCTGTTGCTTGCTCTCACCTAGTCATATTGTGTTTTGTTGTGCCTAATGTTAAAGCTAAATCTAAAACTAGAAATGTTTCAGCAATAACCCCCAAAACAATAGTCAGTTTTCATTCAATGATTCTTTCTTTTCTTTTTCCTTCAGGGTAAGAACTTTGTAGGAGATCTGTTGACTGATGGCAAAATCAGATGGGTGGAGACGGGCCAGATTTTCAACTCCCCCAGCGCTTGGGCGACTCACTGCAAACGTCTGGTCAACCCTGCCAAAAAGTCTGGCTGTGGCTGGGCGTCTGTGCGCTACCGAGGACAGAAGCTGGTCCAGTACAAAACCACATGGCTACACAAATACCAGCCCAGCGCAGACATGGTGAGATCATGACAGCTTTGTTTCAGATATAACCTAAAGTGTCAACAGTTTAGAGCAGGGGTATTCAATTAAAAGTCACCGAGGTCCAGTTATAAAATTTCCACCAATAAAAGGTCAGAACCGAAGTCAAGTTTGTGTCTTATAGCCTTCCCCTATGTCCACATTTTTACGGTTTCAGCAATATTTATTGTCAATTTTTAATGAAGGATATGGTTAATTGATTACACAGCTAGCTCATTTACCATAAATAAAAACAGTCCTATGCAAATTAATTTAAGACCTTTATTTCAGATTAAAAAAGAAAAACCTAAACTAAAATTAATTAAAAAAAGTGCTAACAGAGCCAAATAACCTGTTTTTTTCTCTTAAATTAAAGAGGTCCCGGCCAAGAATTGAAGGCCTACACATCAAGTAAAATAGTCAACATCTTCAGAAAACAATAAATGAAAGGTGGCTCTTTTTAGGAAAAAAAATAAGCGCATACAGAGCACTGACTAAATATTTTTCCTCTTCTTTTGTCTTAAATAAGAGAGGTCACAGCCTAAAAATATGAACACCTACACTTCCAGTAGAAAAAAGTCAACATCTTCATAATACAAGAAATTCACTCTTAAAAGTGCAATCATTGTCATCTGTAACTGCTTTTCCGCTGTGTTGTTGCAATATAATGTAACAAGAAAGTGATAGGAAGATAAATATTTTATTTGCGCAGGTTCCGTATTTCGCCCTCTTTCTCTCTCTCTCTCTCTGTCTTTCAGTCTTTCTCTCTCTTCCTCTCTCTTTCTCACACACAAACAGCGCTACACGCATTGCATGAACCCACACTCACCTAGGCTAATAAATAAACAGAACAGTGTTGCTAGAACTTGCAAAACTTGAAACATTCAACAACAAACTAGTGCTAAAAACTGTAGAACTGAAACAATGAAAATAACCCGAACAAATGATCAACTCGATTAGTAAACATTTAAAGAACAGGATCAGCACCACGAACAAAGCAGCGCCACTTCAGTGCAAAGGCTCTCAGCCCTCATCAGCATTTCCCACACAGGTTGGTCGCAGGTGACAACTGTCTTGTGTTTTTTGCACAGGCAGGTTATTTGTCTCTGCCTCCTGTTTGCTGGTGCGTGTGGCTGCTGCAGCTCACGCTGCAAACACAATAGGTAAATCACCTCCGCTAAATTAATCATGTCTCGTTCCTCTTTAGTGCTTCATTAAACAACCGTATAAGCTTCAGAAAACATACAGAACATATATTTAGAAACACTCGTGGCATGACTGGCTTGTGATCATACCACAGTAGCGATTCTAGTGTTAACTGTAGTAGCAGCTGTAGCCCTATATCCGCGACTGTCGGAAAATATGCTCAATTAAAATCTATTCTTGTGAATTTATCAGAGATTGGTCACAGGTCCGGACAGAACCATCACTCAGTCTGGATCCGGACCGAGGTCCGCCATTTGGTTATACCTGGTTTAGAGTGTGCCAAGGTCCAAACATCATAACTCAAATCTGGATTGCAACAATAATCTCGCCCTGAAGAGCTAATGAAGAGCCTTAAACTTAAAAACATACTTGTGAAAAAGTAGATGTTTGAAAAATATAACGATTTTTAATTTTGTTAAAGTATAATTCAGTCTTAATTTCACTAAAAAACGCAGTAGTTTTCAGTAGGGTTGTCCCCAGCTGAGGATTTACATAGTCAACTCTGACTGGTAAGTTTATCCCTTACATCTACGTGGAATAATTTTATCAAAGGTAGGACTTTATCCTCTTTCTCACCCAGTAATCCATGAGGTGTAACACATGCAAAACGTTCATAGATCACTGACCATTTTGGTGAGCCTACAGACTCCTGTCCCACTTTAAATGGTAGCCATGCTACTTGATTTCAAGTGTTATGGACAAAAGCTGCAGACACAGCTTAAATTTTACTGTTCAGAATAATCTTTAACTTGTTCAAAATGCTCCCACACGAGAAGATCTTTTCTTCAATACTTGCAGCAAGATGCTGCTGTTATGAGGACCTGACAGAATAGGATAACGCACCTAAATTATCTTGGTGATTTATTCATGCACATACCAGAGGGTTAGCACCCCTTTTAAAATGTCAAATTCAAACCATTTCCAAGCACTTTCAAGTGCATTTTAAGCTTTTCCAGCACCTTAAAAAAACAATATTTTGCATTTTTTTCACCAATATGTACATTTTAATAATATTTCTAATTTTCCTATCACATAAAACAATTTTTCTTGGTATATAACAACAAAAATCAAGACCTGTTCTCTCTCTAATAGCAGGAAAACTTCACTTTACTTGGTCTTAATGATAATTTAAATGTTGTAACCCTAAAATGATGTAAATCACATGCAGTTTTTTTAGTTACTGTCTGACACTCTCATAATGAGAAAGTCTGTGGCATGCTTTTTTCTGTCTAATAATATAGCAGTTCATTTAGAACAGCTTTTATCATGAGAGGGAGAAGCAAATTTTGACCACTTTCAAGCACTTCAAAATCTAGATTCTTTTTACAACTTGGGAATTAAAAGTCAAGCACGTCCAAGGTCCTCAGAGTGTCCATACAAATCCTGACATTGAGGGTTTTTTTTTTTTGTTTTTTTTTTTTAACTTAGGTGCTCATGCAGAGACGGTAATGTTTATTTATTATTTATCCAATATCTATATGTTATGATATCTTTTTAGGAGCTTTTACTGGCATTTTTTGCTTACATAATCAGTTATGATACAGACATTTCAAATAATATATGTCTCTTAAATTTCTAAAACACCAAAGATTTCATACATGAAAATTCTGAAAATGTTTTTATCATTGATGAAGACTTTAATCTCAAATGTACGTTTTCATGCTTCAAGTGAAAATAAAACCCAAAGGCACTCACTTTTATTTAGTGTCCAAATCCAGCTTAATTTCACACCACTGCAGCCACATGATCCTTCTCTGTATTTTTTTTTTTATTGATCATTTCTTGTCATTTTAGAGCCTTGTGAGTGAGGAGGATGATGACGAGGATGAAGAGGAGGGGAAGACAGCCGTGCAGGCAGATGAGAAAAACAAGAATAGCAAACCAGGATTACATGGTATGTTTACCTTCTAATTTCTATCATAAAAAATCTTCATTAGAAGATATGAATCTAAAAAATGGAGTATATACATATCAACATAGGCAGATATTAAATTTATAATGAACCAATATTCACAGCCATTTTATTGGTAATTGCATATTAGAAGAGTGAATAATGAACAATCATTCATCGCATATGCAGTTTGAAGCTTAAAACTAATTTGAATAATTTGGTATTTATCAATAACCCTGTTTTTTCACAAATACATTTTCAGAGCTTGTTCAGAAGCCGATTCTGCATAACGAAGGAGTTATTGTGTCTAATCATCTTGATATTATTTCCAACTAAAATAATTGTGCTAATGATTTCTGCCATAATCAAGCAGCCATAATTCCTATGAAGTTCTCAAGAGCAGGTGAAGCTTAGTATTACTTTCTACTTTGCTGTTTAGCTTAACATTTAGTATAAAATTTAGATGTAATAAAAAAACCTCTGATTATTCAGTGCTGAATACCTACATTTGAAAATATTAGTACCATTTATTGTGTAATAAAGTTTTATGTCCTTTATTTATCCAAATAAACTCTCAGTTAGGAAGATTAAACATTCTAGCACAGGAGGGACTCTTTGGAAATAAAACTGGAGGTTTGTTTGTATCAGTGATTGTTGAATGTTTGTGCAGGCTAAAATCAGACTTGAAATACTGACATATCAGCAGCATATTGGATAACAACAGAAAAAAACAACATCCCCACTTTTAATCACTCTCAGTTTCAGAAATTTAGCAAAGATTTTTTTCGTTGGCTCTTGTAGATGTGATGGTTTCCCGGAGAACGGACAGAGAGAGAATTCCTGTCAGATATTGCTCCTTGGGCACCAGAGACGCCGCCAGGTACTCTTTTTTTTTTACAGATCAGTTGAATTCAATGTGTTTTACGCATTTCTCCTGCATATACTGTTCCAGATTTTGATGGACACTTCCTTGTATCATCAGGGATCCGCACACACTTGTGGAGCTGTCGGCTTTCTCTGCCATCAACAGATTCCAGCCTTTTAATGTGGCCGTGTCCAGTAATGTGCTGCTGCTAATGGTGAGTGCCAACTCTGTGAAAGAGAGGATATTCATCTGATGAACTGTCAGGTAACGCCGGGTAATTCATCCACTCAGGAATTTAAGTGGTTAGAAGTTGAAGATGCAATGAGATCTTAAAATGTTTCAGGGGATAATTTATGGTGTATTTAATTTCACTTCAGGTTTCATGTATGTATCCTGTAAGAGTGCTGAAGTATGAAGAAATCATGCAACAGAGTAAAATCAGTAATTATCACATTTGTGTTTATTAATCATGATGTAAAATCAATCAAAATAACCTTTGATCCTCGTCAGGATTTCCACTGTCACCTGACCACCAGTGAGGTGGTGGGATACCTTGGAGGACGATGGGACACCAACACACAGCGTGAGTGTGACTGTACTCTTTGTTTTCACATGAACATCAGTAGTAGATGGTGGTGGATCCTCCTGTAACCCTGACATCTTCTTTGTGTGCTGGATGAACTTCAGTGCTGACAGTCCTGAGGGCTTTCCCGTGTCGGACCAGGCTGGCAGACAGAGACTCTGCGTCTGCTGTTGAGGAGGAGGTAACACATGCACAGCGAATCAGTAGTCTGCACTAACAGCATGCATGCCTTCTGAAAACATGAAGGGAAACAACTCGCTTTTAAAAATTCACAAGATCTGTCAGCACCTCAGGGCGGCTCAGCAGCCAGGGCCTGTCCACATGTATCTCTCATTCTGAACACCAGAAACTTAAGATCTTGATACTGGATTTCCTTCAAATGTAAGGCTGGTTAGCCCTGAGGCTTCATGCATTTTGCATAAATGTTAATTTTGTATGAACCTGGATAATACAAATTTTTCACTGACTTGCAGTTTTACTAAAATCTTGCAAATTAAAAAGCACAAGAAATGTTAAAATGGTGAAATCCTGAAAACATGAAATCTAGAGCAGTCTCCCTGTCTTTGGGTTTCATCCAGCTGTTTACAAAATATCAGTAAATCAGTGAATTTTCCAAACTGCTCAAGGTCTAAGTCAGTGGTTCTCAACTGGTGGGTTGCAGAAGTGAGCCACTGAGCAGTTTTCTGTTGGTCCTAAATGTGCACCTGGGAGAAGAAAACAACTGTGGTAAAAATGATTATGCAAGCCCAAAGTGGATATGAAAGCATACACGCTGCTTGACCACTGTGTGATAACACATCTGTTGATTTCTTGAGATCCTCCTCTCCTGTTAATTAGATAATAAAGCTGTTTTTCCTTTTTTAAAAACCCTGTTAATATAAAGTTTCTCCACTCCAAACTGAAACATTTATAGATGAAAATATCAGGTGCTTTAGATTTTCAGATATTTCTGTTCAGTTTCTCAGTGAGGAGGTGGTGACAGGACCAGTTGAGAAGAACTGCTCTAAATTAAAGACCAGGAAGATGTTGGACTGAACATCTCAATCAAGCGTTTTTTTATTGACAAAGCAACATTAAAATTATCTGCTCAAAGTAGAGTAAAAATTCCTCAGCAGTTCAGATCATTACACTTTAACTAAAATAAACAGCATGGCAGTTTGGAGTTTTCTCTGGTTGTTCTTTGCCTCAGATCTGTCAGAACCTGTTCATGCGTGGGCTGTCGCTGGTCGGCTGGTACCACAGTCACCCTCGAGGTCCAGCTCTTCCGTCGCTGCAGGACATCGACTCTCAGATGGACCACCAGCTGAGGCTGCAGGGTTCAAACAACGGCTTCCAGCCCTGCCTGGGCATCATCTGTGGTACAGGACTTTCTGTTATCTTCAGTCTTTAAATGTATCCGTGTGGTCTGTGAGGAGAAACCCTCTTTAGACAAAACTTCTAAAGTGAGTTGAGGTTCTTTTCATCCTGCAAATTAATTTGTTCCACTCTTTGTAATGTGTACAGTTTTTCATATAAAATAATTTACAGTTTTATCACATTTAATATCCAGAAAGGGGCAGGGAGAGGGAAAAGCTTATTTTACCTTACATGACGACACTTGACTGCAAAACACAATGACAAATTAGATAATACAACAGCAAAGAAATAAACAAAATAACAAATGAAAATATATAAGAACATATGAAAAAAAAACACGGCAAATTATAAACACCTCTTTCATCAAAGAACATAAATAAATAACAAGATAATAAGAAAATACAGTGGCAATAAAAAGACACAACAACAAATGAAAAAACACAACATTAAAAAATAACAGATAAAAATATGCAGCAAATCAAAAACCATAGAAATAAATATCACTATGATAAGGAAATCAAGCAGCAAATTAAAGACACAGTAATTAAGAAAACACTCAAAAAATCAGAAAATACATCAACTTCAAAAAAGCCCAAACATAAAACATAAAGTTAAGTTTGAATACACAACAAAGAAGTTGTGATTTGATTTTGTGTTAACTTATGTGTTGCTCTGTCTTTTATTCGTAGTTTAGTTTTCTAATTCTTTTTTTGTGATAGAACTTTTTTGTGTTTTGATTTGCTGTTGTGTTTTCATAATTTTTATTAGTTTTTTTCAGAGACAAATGAATAGTTTCATTTTTCTTTAAACATTTTCCAAAACTGTAACATCTTCATAAAGCTGTTCAGTAATGGTGTTAAGAACGTCACAGTTTGACTTTGACCCCAGAAGGATATTCAGATCAAAATGATCCATTCAAACAAATGTTTGAACTTACGTTTCAGCCTGTCTACCCCCTTTTTGGACTTACAACCAAAACCCTTTTCAATTTATCTACTAATTATTTGATTTTTTTTGTTTAGAACTCAGAAACAAGTGCTTTAAATTCCACTACATCTTAAATCGGGCTGCAGAGCCGTACAACAGGAAGTGCTGTTGCCTCACAGCAAAAAGGTCGCTGCATGTTTTCCCTGCATGAGTAGATTTTCTGCAGGTACTCCAGTTTCCTCCGTCAGACTAAAACATGCTCATTAGGTTTATTGGTGACTTAATTGACCTAGAAGTGCATTTGTTTGAATGGTTGTTTGGCATGTCACCACTCTAAAATGTGCCAGTGCCTCCTGGGACAAGCTTCAGCCCCCGACAACCCCAAAGAGATAAAGTGGTAAAGATACTGGATGAACTAAATCTTTACATATCAGTAATCCTACCTTCATTAACAGTCTCCTGGTGTGCTCTCTGTAACCCACTTTAGGAACAGTCATCGCTTCTCTCCACTGCTGAGCTTTGACTCCGTCTCTTTCAGGTCCATATTATCATGGAAATCAAGGTGTGGCGTCCACAATTACTCCATTCTGGGTTGTTCCACCTCCTGAGGTGAGTGAACACCGGATCACATTTTTTATACATTTGATCATTATTTTCTGATGTTGACTCTGTTGTCAGACACACGAGTGTTTCTGCTTAAATTCTGCCTCACCCTCCCTCTCCTTAGCAACGGTCCAATGACTATGGTATCCCTGTGGCTGTGGAGGTCACCTACGTTCAGGACAACTTTCTCACCAGTGATGTTCTCAATGAGATGGTACGGATATAAAAGCCTCACACTGGGAAAATATGTGTTTGTTCCTTGAATTCATTTTCTATACAATAACACTGAACATAAAATAGTACCACAAAACCAACAATCGAACGTTGCCAAATTGCCTGCAGAAATGTGGGTGAAAAGGCCAGATTATCAGTGGTCAAACTGTATCATAAAAGTTTAAATTATCGCAAAGGAAGAGTACATAATGCAGACATCAACATCCGGACCCTCTTTCTCTAAGTGCTTTACTACTTTTTACAGCATTCTGACCTTTTTAAACATAATGCGTGTTCTTTTTCTTAAAATTGTGATTTTTTTTCCTTGACATTTTGACTTTTCTCTCAAAACATTTACTTTTTGCATTTCTGCGCCTTTCTTAAATTTGATATTTCTATCAATATTTTTAATTCTTTCTAAACTATTTGATTGTTGTTCTGAACATTGTAGCACTTTCCCTCACTAGTTTGTCATTTTCTTTGCAACGTTTTGATTATCTTCTTGACATTTTAGCTCAGTTACAGAAATGTTAACTATTTTATTGCATTATGACTTTTTCAGCCTGGTCTCTCACCCTTTTCTTTAAAATGAAGGCTCTTTTTTACACTCAATTTATTTTCCTAAGCATTTTGATTTTATATCTCAACATTTTTACTTTTTAAAATCCTTTCTCAGCATTTTGACCGTTTGACTTTTTGGCATGTTTACCTTTTAGGATTTTATCTGTTTTTTTTCCTGAAATCTCACCATTTTGACTTTTTTTTTTTTCTACCTGAACCTTTTTGTCTTCTTTTAATGGCTCATACACACTGGATGTGTGTGAGTGATGCATGTGCTTGGTCTGCTTGTGATGCCATAGCTGTCATGTCAGGAATAAGTGCATGTTATGCTGCGGCTGTCACAGACTTGTCACCCTTTATAAGTTATACTTTGATAAAGAGCTTCCACAGAAAGTTTAAGAAACTTCAGTAAATCTTCCTGCAAGGGACCTGATTCACTGAATAACTGACTAAAAAAAAAAAAAATCAAAATTAAAGCATTCTGCACAAACAAGGGGAGTTTCCAAACAGAAAATGGAAAACTGAGCTTTTACTTTGAAAGACACTAAAGGGAAGTGTTGAACTGTTTTTATTTTGTAACATTCTGCTGCTGTGGGCATACATATCAGCTGAGGCAAGGACAATGGGGCGTTCTAGTTTTTATTTGCCTGGCTATTTTGACTAAGATACACACAGCCTGTGGTAAAAAACAAATAGGTGAATGTCTCGTTCCAGCACAGGAGACACATGAAACCTACAGCTCATACCTACAGCTTGAAAGCTATGACTTGATAACACACTCCTCAAACTGAAAAAAGTCAGCACAGCCATCACGCTGCTAAAATCTTTCCAGTGTGTAACCAAATAAACTTTATCAGAGCATCCGAATATCAACAGATGGAAGTTTGAATGAATGCACATTTTGTGTTTTCCAAAAATGTAATTAAACAAATATATTACAGTTACTCACTCAGTACCAGACAATGCCACAATAACAAGAGCAACAAGGATCATCTTGTGGAAATAATTAAGTGATATATCCTTTCAGATATTTTAATACCGGTATGAAAGGGTCTGGTTCTTTCCTCCACAGATGCTACTGGTTGACTACTACAGGGCGGCTCCTGACCTGGTCCAGTTTGGTCAGTACTGGTGTCCTGATACAACCATGATGGACAAGATAAAGGTAACGCCATGGTTAGAAAACCTAACATTTTAAAAGTTAAGGAGACTTTGAATGATAATCAAGGACCTCTGATCACATTTAGAACTGGAAGTGTTTAGAGATCCCAAACCTTTGCCAAGGCCTCCTTGTCATTCTCAGCTACATTATTTCTGAAAATACAGAAAACATTCAATGCTATTTTCAGTCTTGAAAAAATTCCTGGATGTGCATCTACAGTATATTCAGATCACCACCAAATCAAACCTCTTCTTCCTTTTACTATGCTCAACTTCCCCTGAAGGTTTCATCTGTGGAGGACTTTTAGAGTTCTCTTGCTTAAAGAAAGACAAACAAATGGACGAACGCTGGCATAAACATAACCTCCTTGGCGGAGGTAAATAAAAGAACCTTCAACAGGTTTTGTAAGTCAGGAGTGGGTTTGGCCTGGGCCCTACCAGTCTCACCAGTCCATGATGATCCTGCTAATTTTTCTCTATTTAGTTCTTCTCACACCCTCCTGCATCTGATCCACTTAACTCTAAACTTGTTTTTTTTTCTTCAGGGCTCTCTGAGCTGCCATGCACCCAAAGACCAGGCCTACTCACAGATCTTAGAGCACGTCTACAGTCAGCTGAACAACATGCAATGAGTGTGCCAGCTGTGTCAACCAACCTGAAGTCTTTCCACTGACAGGAGTGACAGATGTACAATGTAAAAACCTGCTTGAAAAACTTTTAGATGCCTTTATTTCTTCTCTGTTGGAGTGGCATTTTATTTTGACAAAGCATTGTTGTGAGTTTAACACCACATTTTTGTTTTTGTTCAGGAAAAATCAGTGACAGCTTCCCCTGTAGCTTGTAATAAATATGGAGCATTGTTGAATAATGCATACACTTAAAAAGCACTATATAAAAGGTCAAAATGCCAGCAAATGTTAGGACATATTTTAGACACTAAAATTAAAGAGTGCATTGATGAGGAATCAGCCCAGCCCATACCTTTCACACATGGACCTACGGTATCTGTGCCTGTCTGTTTCAGTATTCTGTGATAGGAACAGATACTCTCCAGTATGTACAATGTAAACTAATGGTTTCAGTGTCGTTACTGCCTTTATAGACTAAACCACTCGCGCTCTGGATGAGGGAAAAAACGTGAAACAAATAGAGCTAAAAAAAAAACTACCTTAGCGAAGTATGCAAATGTTTCTAGGTTTGAGCTTAACTCTGCACTCAGTTTCTGTGAATGTTTAATGACTTAAGGCTGCAATGTGGTGCCAGTGACTCACTGAGCCAAGCATTTTGTTCTTACTAACCGCTGTGCGTGTGAGTGTGTTTGTTGTTTGTTGTGGATGTGGCCCTTGACTGATTCTTAGAGTTTTTAAAGACTTGTGTCCTGTAGTTAGGACAAACATTTGCTTCCTGTATTTATTACTAACTGTGGGTTGTATGATGTGTGTACAGACAGAGCAATGCCTTAAGCCTGCTGATGATCCACAAAGCATTCGAATAAACACACTGGAACTATTTAAACACTGTTGTTTGGTTGTTTCCTTCATTATTTCATGATCTGTAAGATTTCATCAAACCTCCTGAGATAAAATTTTGGTTTGTGTTGTTTGTCGCCCCCTGTGGACACAAAAAAAAGTACATGACAAATAAACTTGAGCTTCTGCCTCTCTTCTCTAGTCTTGTTTAACTCCTTTTAATAACTTATCTGAATTTGTTGAATAAAATTATAAAACATCAAAACACAGACACGAAGATTTAAATAATAACAGTCAACAAGTAATAAAAGCTCCAGAAATTGACAACAGACACGCACTTATACACATTTTTATCACTCCCAATCAAAATCTTCAGATCAGTTGAAAAACTGCAAGAATTTACATTTTGCACTGATGGATCTTAAGAAGGTTCTAAGTTAGAGCTTCAAAATGCAAAAGGACAGAAATGGAGGGAGAGACGAAAAAATCTGAGCAGGCAATTTATTGAAAACTGCATTTTAACTCAAACATGCTTTTGTCAGCTGATCAAAAGTTTAAGGCCACAGCCTTAAAAAGTCAAAATCTCTGCAAATTTGGATTCCATGTAGTTTTCTGTCAGATATTCACACTGTCATGACCTCCTGAAAACAAAGGCAAGAAAGCTTTCTGTCTTTGGAAGTGGTCCGATTGTTGAGCTGCATAAGCAAGGCCTCTCTGAACGCGCCTTCGCTGCTGAGGTTGGACGCAATAAGACAGCCATTTTGAATTTCTTAAAAGATCCTGAAGGTTATGGTGGACCCAATAAAACTGCACTGGCACTAACTGCACAGTATCGACTGTCGCATCACTCTTTTGGACCATCCTGTGTGTTCCCCTGATAGAAATCTAATCGAGAACATTTGGTGATGGATGGCAAGGCGAGTTTAGAAAAGTAGACATCAGCTCCAGATGGTGGATGCCATTTGTGAAGCCATCCTCACCTCTTGGAGCAACGTTCCCACTAGCCTCCTGGAAACATTTGCATCAAGCAATTTCTTTTTGACGTTTACACTTACATGGACATTTGGGTTTTCATTGTGAGATATTAAAGCGGGTTTGATGATCCAAAACATTTAAGTGTAAGAAAAATGCAAACAAATCAAGAATCACTAAGGTGGCAAATACATTTTCACGGCACTGATACATACACATGTATACAGTGCTTTTCAAATTTATTAGACCCACCTGTCATAAGAACCAGAAAACGTATTTTAGAAATCTTTCAAAAACTTGTTTAAAGCTGAAAAGGTTATTTCTTGGACATACATTTTGAACAAGAAAGAGGATTTTCAAACTGAATTCACCTTTTAATATCCTAAGTTGAGCCAGCTCACTGGGCTACTCTGAAAAGAAAGAAATTAATCAAACATTCCACCACTAAAACAAGTGTATCTGTATTTCATTAAATATCTTATATTTGCAGTATAACTTGGGGCCTTTAAAGAAAAGTCAACTTTCCACAAGGAAAGGAAATCAGAAGGAGAGCAGTCACTGTGCATGGTCCACAAAAGTCACATAAGTGACGACGTGAAGGGTCCTGAAAAAGTCTTTAACCACATATGTTTGTTTATTAAAAAACAAATTAATTATTGACAAAATAAACCAAGCATCATTGTTTATTATTTATTGTAGGAAGGGTAGATGGGGAACAGGACAGAAGCACGTACTATGCACGTACAAATACTTTGATAATAAAAGAAACAACGTAACGATTAAATTTTGTTCTCAAAAGTAAAAAGGCAACTTAAGTCTAAGACATACATGTACAAGGTGTGATAGAGGACTACATGCAAAGATTAATTTAAATGTTTTAAGGTCTTGTATATAAAAAAAAACAATACAATAAAGAGCCAGAATGATTTTATGCTGTTCGAAAGAGCATTTAAGACTGATTAAACAAATACATAGCCCTTTAAAAAAAATCAGTGGGACATCTTTTCAGATCATGGATTAAAATGGACATAAAAAAATAGTTTCCACCTCACATTAATTTAACAACATGTTCCTGAAACTGTCTGTAGTGTCAGAAATGTGCAGACAAGTGCACACATGCATTTACACAGGAAAAAGTGCCAATGGCTAACACTAAAATCAAACATATAAAAGAAAACCAGGACCATTTTTAAGTAGCTAGGTTAGGATTTGGTTGCTGTATTAGTTGCATTTTTTTTAACCTCAGTTCCTTTTTTCTAAAGGCACTAAAACAAAGGACTTTCATTGATAACACTCAGCACATTTACATGCACAGTAAATGTTCTGCTACGAGAGCATGAAAAGTCATTTCAACTGGACTGCTGCACTTGTCACAGTTTATGAGGGGGTGGGGCAAAGGCGTAATATTGGAGAGCGGGAGGCACACAGACTCAGCAGGAGACAGGAGCGCTGCGAGTGTCTCTGCCTTTGTGTGTATGCGGGGGGCATGCGTTGTGTCAGCCCATCAAAGCTGTATAGCAGCGCAAATTGACGCAGATATTACAGCCTCAAAGAACTAGTGTGAGTGTAAGTACAACAGAGACTGTTGCTGCACTTTTAAGTAAACCACAATGACCATTTTCAATTATTTAAAATGACATATTTTACCCTATATATAAAAAAAACATACATAAATGACTGTGATTAAAAATAAAACTATATTCATTGTGTGAGAGTTACGATGATATGAGATCTTAATATAAAAACAGATCTTTAAAATACAAGTTCGCATATGACACATATACCTCAGGGGTCTGTTGCTATTTCAAGTTGTATACCAGGGGGTCCGAAGTCCTTGTTATTGCTTCTTCTAGGGTCTTGAGCTTAAAAGATTGTTTTTGGTGTGTTATGCAGAAATGGACAACAACATAACTTCAGCCATGCTTGCCATTTATTCTGGTCAAATTCCTGGTCAACGTCTGCCACTCAGGCTCACTCACAGAGAAAAGAAACAAGCCGACTCAGAGCTTTCTTATCATGAATAGAGCAGGCATAACTGTGTTAAGTGTCCCATAATATCAGGACATATATGAGGGAGCAGGAACTATCCACAGGTGGAGAATGTTTATTATAATTTAGCTGCTAATCGTGTTTGCTGGTGATACTGTGTGTACCATAGCAAGAGCGTTCCTTGCTTTCAAAGCTCCACTGTCACGGCCATCAAAAAACTCACATTAAACCTGCAAAGATGAGATACTGTTGTCAACTCAGCCTCAGAAGAGTGCAAGAGAGTACAATACAGCCCGTGATAAACACACACACTGTGCTCCCCTGCTGGTTCTGTGTGCTCCCTTCTCACCTTTATTACTCCAATACTACCTCTTTAGACTAAACAAATGTGAGGTACACACCCCACTTTGCTTCAGTTACACCTACAGTCAGATGTCACAGGGGCGAGAATACTGAGGCATACAACAAGACTGTGAACAAGGCTAATGACTGTGACCCGTCTCAAGGAGTAGGTGTGGCATCAGCTTTCCAGTGCTGTGCTCTAATCTTTAGTGTGGCTTCACAGACATGTCTAGACATGTTTCTCACAACGGAGCTGACTGTGTGCTACAAACACCTGACTAAGGGAGTGTCTTCCATGTTAAAGGGGGGACTGAATTGTATTTTAGAGTAAAAAACCATTAAGGGGTGTATTTTACTTTGTTTTGACGGCTGTCTGTGAGTTTTCAAAATAAACTCTACTGATATCTGTTAATGTTCAATCTTGATAACGATGAAAAGTAATTCACAACTCAACGACATAACTAGTTTCAAAGTCGATGTGTACCAGGCTTTTCATGTATACAGACGTTTTTGGAGCTGAGTGTAAGACAGACTATCATCACAATTCAATTCTTTTAAACTGCATGTAAATGTACTGAGTGTTGATCAGACAGTCCCTTTTCTTTGCCCTGAACTTAATACAAGCACTGAAATGTAATATCATGTAAACATTTTAGACAAGGACCAAAGTGGGGATGTGGAAGTTGTTTGGCAGCGTGGAGTGATGGACAGAAAGGTAGCAAGAGGGGAAATGCTACGAATGTTTTCTTTGAGAATTGACTGTGTTTGGCAATTGAAATCCTCCAATTCTAGTAAAAATGATATGAACTTGTTCTTCCCTTGATCCTTACTTAAGCATGCTGAGCCTTCCCTTTCTCTCCAGGTCTTTTCCTCAGTGTTTGCTGGATCAGACTTAGCATGTGGCTGAATCCAAAACAAGGTACCAGCCTTGTCTAAAAAAAATTAAAAGGAGAAAGTCTGCATTCATCAACCCCATGTGTTAATAAAGAAATAGAATCAGAGCCGCCGTGTATCTTCAGAGGACTCGGGACAAGTCTTAAAGCAAGGTGGGCTTCACATTATCAGAGACGGCAGGGCAGAGACACAGCGGGACAGGAAGTGATGACAAGGTGGAGTCACTGCCAGCAGCGAGATCCATACAGACCCTCATACAAACAGATCCAAAACTATGTCTGTATGTAAATATGGCTGTCCTAGAATAGTTAAGATTATGTTTCTATTGCATTTTATAACGGCTTTTTTTTTTTTGGCTCTGCTTCCTCTATTAAACGGACTACTACTGAACAACCAATCATTCTGCATCTCTAAACAACATACACACACCTGCCTACCTGACACAAAGGTGCAACGTCTGCATTTTACTTTGGGTCTGCAGAGTAAGTCTGTCTCACACACTAAAATCTCATCAGAGGACCAAGGTGCAATTACATTTTCTCACATACTCGGTAAGAAAGTTTGAAGCTTCTGTAGTAGGCTGAGACGAATACAAATCAAATACTGAAATGAAATATAAAAACTGATGCATCAGGCCTGTTGTTTTGTCAAGCTACCATCAGCGTGGCTCTATAAAAACCATTAAAAAATCCAATCCTGACCGTGTTGAACAATTCTGCTGTGAGTTTCCACTTGTGTTTGACTTCTATATATACTTTTTTTCAGTACATCTTTTCTGAGGTTGTGTATAATTCCATTTTACACGTGTAACTCCTAACTCTGTCTGCAGGTGGCACTAAAAGACGAGCTCAAGTTCTGAACAAATATTTTCAGTTTTGAAATGACATCTGCTGTGAGGTTTATGTGGATCTTTTCAGTCGGACTCTTGGTGACCATCCTGAGTTTGAAACAGACTTCAGTCACACATAAAAATGAAATGAATATGTCACCCACTCATTAAAATCACCAGATTCAATAGAAATGGTCTTGACTGTATCAGTAATTAAAAATAGTTTTTTTTTTTTAACAAGTGTTTTAGTTAACCCTAAAGAAATGTTTTTGACAGCCACACAGTGATTCTGGGGTTCTGAAATCCTTTAGCCTCAGGGTGGATCAGGTTAATACTCTGGTCTGGACTTCAAAATGTGACCATCTTCTCCAGAAATCCTGATGACAAAAAGTGCTCGTCAGTGAAGATGATGTTGGAGCTGAAGTTTACAATGATTATTCTGCGGACGCTCCCTTTGCTTTACTTTCTCTCTCTATCAACTTTATGCTCTCTCTATCTTCTCTCCTTCAGTCTCCTCCTGGCTCTCTCGCTCTATGTATTAGTGTGGCAGTGGGACCAGGACCTCCACATAGTTGAGAGGGAAGAATCCAGACTGGCCGTTTAGCATGCCCTCATACCAGTTCTCATCAATCTGATTGGTCAGCGTGATTATGTCGCCCTCGTGGAAGCCCAGCTCACCTTCGTTCTCTGGCTCAAAGTCGTACAGCGCCTTACAGCTCGGCTGCTCTGGGGCTGTTGAAGACAGGGGACAAAGAGTGAGAAACCTGGAAAAAAGGGGACACTTCTGAAGGTCTTATTAAAAACACTGCTCTTAATGTTCATTTTGGCTTTCAGTCCACTTGCAACAGCGTTTTGAATCACTGAAAATGCATATTTTAGAAAACTGCAATGGGGAAAATTTTCAGAAACTCCATTAATAGCATTTCTGTCTGGACAGGAGAAAAGGGTTTAGACTTAAAACGTCACACTTGGCGCCACATTATGTGACATTATCTCTCCTGTTTATTTTCTAGAGGCAACTGTTTACTCGAAACAGTGGATGTTGATAAACTTTCGCTTGTTTCAGTTTTGCTAACTGGACAATTTATTTGATTACACATAAATTCACTTGTCTCCTGATTATGATGCAACCTCAAACAGCACTCACAATACAATTGCTGACATTTTGGACAAGACCTGGTGTCACTGTTTTCAAGTGACTGTGCTGACTGGTGACCAATGCTGCTTATGTCCATGGTTGCTGTAGTTGAAACAGACCAGAGTACCCATGGATACATTTACAACATGATCTGATCAAGCTCATCAGACAGGTCTTGAATTGAAATCCAAATGAAGAAAAATTTGTTGAAAATCACCTGTGATCATGAGTAAACATCTTCACAAGTCATAACACAGATGAAGCCACTGTGGTGCATGTCACAACCATTGTTACATGCTGAAAAAAACATGTAGCAGTGCATTTTTGTGTATTTGCGTTTTCATGTGGACAAAGAAGTCAAAGAACTCGAGATTATTTTTTAAAATGGAAGAGGAAACCATGATTTTTTTTAAACAAGTACCTGCTAACATGTGGACACAGCCTTCAAAACATTAAGGAGGCACAACAAGCTGTTATGATGACATTAGTACTAAATGTGGTTCACACAACACTTAAGGCCTTTGCACACCAGATGCAATTTCTTTCCTGAAATTAGATTGCATGATATTTTTTTTCAAATCAAAAGCCAGTTTATGTAAAACCCCATTCACACTTGCACAAAAAAACCTGACATTATCTGGACATTATCCAGATCAGACATATGTGTGTAAACGCAAACAGACGAGTTTTTCACTCTGACTTTACCCATATAATTTCCTTGTGCCCCTCTAGTATTTTATCCGCATCCAAGTAGGCTCATGTCTGAACGCTGCAGGGATTTCTCAGGGTAATTCACTGAGGCGAGTGGGGAGGGCTGATGACATCATCCTGTGTAACCAGCGCAAACCAGGAAAACAGAGACTTGACAGGAAGGATAAAAACAACCACTGTTGCAGGAGAAGTTTATGTGATTGTAAGGAGAGTTACACAAACTCAAATGTGTGTCTAGACATCAGAAGTGTTTCCACTGTACTCAACGAAGTTCTGTAGAACATCTGCTCCAACAATGATCACCAGCGGGTCTCTCAGGCATCCAAAGAGCCATCTTGCGCTGCTGAGATGAAACCCTGCAGCTTTCTTTCTCTGGTGCAATTGTCATGCACGTACTGACGCAGCTTCATATTTACTTCTGTGTGCTGAGAGGAGCAAGTCTGAACGACCATGTCAGTGAATTATCCAGGCAGGCTGCCCAGATATTGTCCTGATAATATCAGGGTTGAATGTGTGAAATGGGCTTAAGCTAACACAACAGAGATGTAATGCTGCATACAGAAATAGTTTTTATCATATTGAACCACAGCGGATTTTTCTGAAGTTTCACCTTGGGTAAACCCACATCTGACCAATGACAGCACTCATTGTTGGCATGTACGTCAGCGTCAGGCATACATTCAACATGTCAGCCTGCTTGACTGTGTGTTTGCATCACAGCAGCCCGTTTTATTTGACCAAAGTCACATTACAAGGATAATGAATTCAAAGACCATGTACGCAGGAAAATAGTATTGGAGCTGCAGTATGACCATAGTGATTGTATGTTCAAGCTTCTAATGTTGTGAACAGTTGGTCCTGAAGCAGCTGTGGTACACTTCCAGCTCCTTTTCAGCTGTTTATTCACATCAACCTCGGTGTGTTAAGGCCTTTAGAGTTACTGTATGTTAGTGAACAAAAGTTAAATAGAAGGGTTAAATACACAACATTGTGAAAGCCCGAACTGTTGACAAAACTGGGTACTGGAAAAAAAATTCAACAAACTAATCCTATGACACCCACTCCTGTATGTATATCCATCATTTCCTCGTCTCACTGTCTCACTCTGACCTCAAACAAATCAGCAGAGCAGAGAGGGGCTCCACACAAGACAAACTGGGCTTTTTTGTCTTCAAACAATTTTCTCATTGTATCAAGTTTACCCCACAGACTGCAGGGCAGGCTACAGATGAGGAGGGCTTCTGTCACACATTCTGTGTATACTTGTGTATACACCACGCTGTATCAATTTACAGAAGCAGAATCAACGATGTTAACACTTGTAACACAATATAATTAAGTCTGAAGCAGCTCAACCGCAAACACAAACCTACAGTTCTTCTAAAATTACCAAACAGTTGCAAAATCATTTTGAGTTTTCTTTCCTAAACACTGACAAAGACAAAATAGTAATAAAAATGACAAAAGTGTTGTTTAGCCTAACCTTTAGGCTCTCGTTAGTCACTTTTCTACACCATTCTAGTGCTAATGCTGATGCTGGATTATGATTAGCAGTCACTTTTATTGGTCACTTAAGATGACACAAAACCAACTGTGACCTAAATACCAAGACATTTTCACTTTTTAACTTGTTATGAAAAAAAACAAAACAAAACATCTCAATTGAAAAGCAGAATGACACACCATATGTGGCCTCCTGATCATGTATTAGTCTGATATTTTCCATATATTGGCTTTGCATTTGGTCACTTTCAGTGAAAATATGTGGCTCTTTGGACATGGAAAGAGCTTAAACTAACATTACCCTTTGTAACATTAAAACTAATAAAAAGTTAAGAACTAACTATGACGGCAACATCACAGAGCTTTACATCTGCTCTTGTTGTTGCTTGATTTAAAATGTAAGCTTCTGCTCCTCTCAATAGTGTCTCTGTGGTTCAATTTAAGCCACTGTGTGTGCTCAGTATTTCACTTTATATAATATAATATCACCAAGAAAACATGAAACAAATGTAATTCTGTCTTGGCATTTGTAGCAGCTCTAGACCCACAAACCTCAGCCTCAAAAAGACGAGTCAGGTATTGTAGGTCCCGTTCCTTCTTGATTTTGATTAATGATTGCAGGAGAAGCAATATAAATCAATGCAGTGCTGTTTCAAAATGTGTACTTTTCAACTTCAGTGCCTCAAGCATAGCTTATTAACAATTAAATTGAGGGAATGTTTGTGCTCACAATGTTGAGTGCTGGAGAGTCAGGACAGAGCTAGTTTTCAATTAAAATTGGGCAGTGGCACCAGATGGATTACTGTAATTTCTCGTATATAATATGGACTCGTTTATAACACACACTCCATTTTTTCATGCTTTTTTCCAGAAAAAATGCTGTATTTAAATATAACATGCACCCACATTTTGCCCAAACCTTACTCTCTTAGACAACTCAAAAATTACCTTTAGTTTACCTTTTATTACCTTAAGTTTTAATCAATGAAATTTCAGTATTTTCACAACAAATACCGTACACGATTTTCTCTCTCAACCGGATGCGGAAACACCTTTTGCTTCACACATGCACACTTACTCGATTTCTGCCTGAGCATGCTCAGTCGTAGTGTTCTGACCAATCAGAGAGCAGCTATCAACAATGCCAACGTCTTCGACCAATCACAGCGCAGATATTTAGGTCCCCTTGCTCACAAGATGGCTGCACCCTGTGTTTACATGTGAGTGGTACCGTAAAACTTGAGAATTACACGATCATTACACAAAGGTTAACTAATTAAGACCCAAAATATTTGATTAGAACAGTTTAACAGTCAGTTTAATAAGAATTACAAAAGTTTTGCAGAGAAAGAGAATATTTCGGCTTTTTGTACCAGATGTGTTGTAACTGCGGTGTTGGTGAGACGAAATATTTTACATATTTGCTTGTGCTTGTGTATTATGTGCACCTGAAAATTGGACCTTATTCAAGAGCAAAAAAATGTGTTATATACGAGAAATTACAGTATTGTCTTTAGACACAGACCATACATCTAGCAAATGCTGCTTGTTTTCTGCATATTCATCTCTAGCCCTCCAATTGAGCATGGATTTTTGACAAGCACAATCAGTTACATAGTAATCTGTAATGTAAGGGCTTTTTATTTAAAATGCTGACTCTGTTTAAGTGTTTAAGTGTCTCTGTTTAAGTGACTTAACTAAAACATTGGCTAAAGATGTATTACATAGTTAGAATAAGGCCTTGTTGACTCAACACAGACAACTTTCATTTTTGTTTTCAATAAAGAGTTACATTCTGATGACAAAGTTTTGATGACAGCTGCCAAGCACACAGAGTCAATAAACGACCAACACAATGTAGCATCAGGCTAGTCGTTGGCCACATTTCCTTTGTCATATCATAACATACATACTTGCAACCTCTTCCTTCCTTGGAGTGGTGAGGTATAAATGCAGAAAAATATCAAACATAAATCAAAGAAATTTTATCAAAGAAACCTTATGAAATTCAAAACAATGAGCTGTACTAATGGGGATTGTGGATCTGCCAATGTGCTTGTCGTCTTCCATACTTGAGGTGTACTGAGCATGAGCTAGAGGCCTGCTGTTGTCTGTGACTGTGATGACGGCCGGGAAATTAATTGAGTTTCAATTTCAATTAAAATTATGGCCTCCCACATTTATGAAACAAGATTAATGAGATTACATCATCAACATGCCACATACCATATTGTGCTTTTGTCTGTGTTGTGTCATGTGTGGTAAATATTTCAGTGTTAGTTGTTATATTTTGTCAACAGGAGTTCATCAACCCCTACCTCAAACATGTATGTCATATGTTTTGTTTAAGTTTGTTTGATCACATTTTCTTTTGCTTATTGCATGTGTTTTAAGTCTTTATAGAGTCAAAGTGTTAAGAGAGTGTAAGTCTAGACAAATGCATGTAATTCAGCTGAGCTCAAATCAATGAGAAAACATGATTGATAATTGTGATTTCAGTATCAGTCAAAATAATTGCACTTGCAGTTTTTGCCATAACCGAGCAGCCCTACAACAGTGTGTGCGTGTGAGGAGTCCCGGTTTTCCCAACACTCCATTCTGTCTGTGTACATGGAGGCGGAAATGCTGCCGCTTTGCACTTTGGACCCCTTTTTCAAATCTTTCCATTTCCAGGCACTCGAAAATATGTTGTTGCGCAAACAAACAACCAATACACATCCAAAGTTTACCATTTCTGGTCAAAAACTTTGTGTAAGCTAGGCCTTAGTAAGATTTCTCTCCAAAGTGATTATTTCATCCATAACACACTCATGCTGTTAGCCTACAAATGCAGCACAGACATCAAACAGTGTATTGACATGTGAGAAGTATCTCATATTCCTCCTCCCACAGGTCACACCAAAAGCTGTGCTCGCACACGGCATCATTTACACACCACTAAACTGTGACTGTGTAAAGGAGCCCACACAAACTGTGACTCACACAATCTTGGTTTCCGAAAGGACAGTCTGGCCAAGGGAAAAGAAGGTTCTGAAGATGATGACGTCAGAGGAGAGAGGAACAAGGTCAACTGGAGAAAGGCCAACCAGATGACAGGACAGGACACACACACTCACTGACACTCATCCTCTGACAAACACACACACTCTCACATGAGGACACAGACAACCATTTTCTCATGCTTGGTGACTGAGAGCTGAGTGTTTCTCGGATAAACATTAAGAATCTGCCACCTCTTATTCCTTGTAGTGTTACAGAAAAACAAGACTTGTCTCACATTTTTTTGCACATTGGTTCTGTTTAGCTGTAGGTCTTGAGAAATCACTTTGGCAATTTGGAGATTCATTTTAAAGGAAACTCACTATGTGGCTTTGGCATTCTTAGAAATGTGTAGAAACAGCTGGATGTTATGTTGTTTTTGGAATCGAACTGTGGCAGCTCTGTTACACGTTTATGCTGCCCCTTTGCACAGCTTTAAGAGAAAAAGAATTGTAAAGAATTATTAAAATAATACCACAATTTTTGTTTTGCTCTCAGTTTTGGAGGACATCCTAAGTTGCACATCTTTTTGACAAAATCAAAGAGTTAAAGCTTGTTTCACCAAAAGTTAGTGGTTGAATATGTATGCATTTATTTAGGCCTTACATAAAAATATCCAGAAATCTATACAGCCGTTTCTTACCTGAGTTGCGAGAAGGTGGCAAGGCCATTGAGGTTGGGTAGCCGCCGTTTGAATGGCTGTCATCTCCAAAATCAAATATGGGTTTGGGTTTTGGTGTGTATTCACGTCTGGGTCGACTCTGAGCCTCATTCATCCTTTCAAAAAAATAAAAATTTTGTTTTACTTTCATAAACCTTGATGTGAGGCAAAAAGTTCCATCAATTCAGTAGAAACACTGATCGGTGTCCCTTTTCAGTATTCATTTGAAAAATCATGAATTCATTGCAGGTACCCTTCTCATATCCACTAATGTCTACCACAAATATCAACCCTTCAATTAATTTTTGTTTATATCTTCAAAGAAAAGCACAACTAAGTGGCAACATCTGTATCTTCAAGATTTATTTCCTCTAGGACCAAAAGTGAAGATGCAGTCAAAATTTAAAGTTCTCGCGTAATAAAATGTGCCACACTGAAAGATAGTTGGGTTTAAGTCACTCGACAGCCACTGTCCCAGGTACCCTGATCAGCTGATCTTAACTTGACACTTTTTATAAATTAGACATTGGTTACAGCAACTGCCTTTTTTCAAATAAATAGAGAAGAAGAAATTCGGCTGCTTTTAAAAGTGTAACTTAACAGTAAGACAGTTTTTTTCTAATGAAACCCATGTCAATTGAAATCTAGTGGCAATTTTGGTCAGTTATGGTCCAAATGTTAAAACCATCCATAGAGACTGCTCTCTACAGGTTGAAACCCGTTTAATGCAACTGAATATTACAATTTGCCAATATCTGGAGTAGGCGACTGGGGACACTGACTTCACAGATTGAGTCCACTGTCTCGATTTATAAGAGATATCTGTCTCTGGAGACATGCCTGCAATCACCTTTATTCCCCTTGTCTGATTTATTCTTCATTCATGTTGATTTACTGTGTTTGTTTTTCGTTCTTGCCCTTTCATTTGAATTTGCTGGTCATTTTATTATTCTCTGCCACTAACTGTCAAAGCACTTGGTAAAGGTCTGTTTTAAAATATGCTCTATAAATAAAGTTTTTATAAACTGCCTGAAGATCATTTGTAAAATGTCATTTAGTAATCACTCTCTAAGGACGAAATGATTTTAACCTTCTTGATCCTCTTCAAAATAATGTAATAATACTCTGTGCTGTCAGTAACCCCAGTCATTCAGGGAGACTCCTTATTCAGCTCTTTTTCCACCATCAAAGTTTGTCATGACTGTGAAAGCAGCTGAGAACCCCGCCTGTTCTTTTCGGTTGCTCTTTAATTTGCAAAAGTTGTAGAGAAAGTAATCTTTTAAGTGGAACAAAGTTCACTTCCCTGGGGAGTTAGCATTTAAACCAACAAGTGTTGTGAAAATACGCACTTGGAGTAATGGCTGCTCATCAACTCTCTTTCCCTCCCATTATCTATCCACACAGAAAGCTTCGATATTCTGTGTGTTGGTATTTGTGTGTGCTGAGTTACTGTATACCTGTCTCGGAGTTTGTCAGAAAGCTCCTCCAGCACCTGCACAGCCTGTCTGTGGTACTGCAGCTGGGACTCCACCAGAGAGGAGAGCTGGCTCACCTGTTCGATCTTCAAACACACAAACAAACACAAACAAACACAACATGTTAAAGCAGTTCGTGCAGCTTTATCTGTTGAGTTTACTATT
Source organism: Cetoscarus ocellatus (assembly GCA_037902135.1). Classification (NCBI taxonomy): domain Eukaryota; kingdom Metazoa; phylum Chordata; class Actinopteri; order Labriformes; family Labridae; genus Cetoscarus; species Cetoscarus ocellatus. The sequence continues at coordinate 323,473 of JBAMNC010000606.1, forward strand.
TGCAGAACATAAGGTTACTTAACACCTTAAAACATTGAACTCTGCATCTATGGCTACATTTAGTTAACATTTAATAAATTCCTTTAAGGTATTTTTTCATGGAAAAGTTTGTTTTGACTGACAAGAGGACGTTTAATCAATATTTTTATGTCAAACATTATTTTTTTCAAGACTAGAAAATGTCTCCATTTACTCTGATTTACCATACCAATGACTTGTTTTTAAAAAACAAAGGGAAAGAGATAGAGGAGGCTGACACTGGAGAAAATAAAGGAAATATGAATCACACACACTTCCCCCCAGTAGTACTGGTCAAATTCACATTGTTCACTATCCAACATACAAACAAAGCCCTTGACTGCTTTGCAGGAGCATAATAATACAAACAAATCCATTTTAGATGTCCACTAATCTCTGGCGTGCACTCTTAACTGTGCTGTTCTCTTTTGTCACCTTTCTTTAGCACAAAGCAAAAAATATCTCTAATTCCCAAACCAAATTGTGGTTACATGTTACATAACTCTTCAACTGTGTCCTTTTCTAAAGCTTTTATGTTTCATTGGATTCTGCTGTGCTCAGTGGGCGTGTTTCATTACTCTGTGAAGTGTGTTTGTACTGTGGGTGTGTAGTGGAAAGCAGGATACAGTGGTGAGAAAAAAAAAAATCACAATAAGCAGCAGGCTGATATTGAGTAGCATGACCAGTACAGGATTTGTGAAACTGACACTACTTATAAAGTTGTAAACATTCTATATTTGCAGAAATGGCTTACAATGTCATGATTCTTTTTTTTTTTAACTAAAAAGGACAAACTATTTAATATGGATTGTGCGCTGGTTTTATATAGACACAACATAAAAATAACAGACATTTAATGCATGCAGAGCAGACTGTGTCAGGGCTTTTGTACTCAGCAAAGACAAAGCATGCCTCACATATCATATGGTATTATGATATTATTACATGATATACTGTCCACCGTGTGATTTTATGTATCGCATTGACAGATTCTTGCCAAAAGGCTGCCCTTGATATCTTTTTCTGTACACACACACACACACACACACACACACACACACATACATATCTATATCTATTCATCTATCTATCTATAGGCCTGATGGGCAGCAAGGTGGTGCAACAGGTAGTGTGCATGCCTCACAACAAGAAGGTTGATAGTTTGATCCCTGTGTCAGTCAGGGCCTTTCTGTGTGGAGTTGCATGAACCCCGCTTGCATGCGTGGGAGCTCTCTGGGCACTCAGGCTTCCTCCCACAGACCAAAAACATTCTCATTGGGTTGATAGGTAACGCCAAAATTTCCCTTAAGTATGAGTGTGAATGTGAATGGTTGTATGACTCTCTATTACCCCTTTCAGACTTTGAGAAAATAGGGGAGAAGGGCTGTCATAAACCCCTTTCACACTGGCCAAAAAACCCATTTAAACCCGGTAACAATTGGCTCCTGTCGGCAGTTTGAAAGGCTCTAATCGGCATTTCGACCCGGGTCGACCAACCCTGCAAGCGACACGGGTTTTTAATCGGCTCGCCTCTGATCGGCTTCAGTGGGAACATAACACTCAGGTCAACCCGCTAATTTACGTCATGACGTCGGCGTAACGTACCCACAGCATACCAGTGTGCCCGTCCCATCCGTCTGTACCTTACGTTACTCTTTGCCATCTCAGCAACAAACTCCATTCGCCTTTCGATCATCAGCGCTCGAATGTCGTTCAGTCTGTACAGAAAACAGTTGACCACCGTGTCCATGGCTTCCATGCTCCTGTCCATTGTTTACATGGTCGTGTTTCATTGCGCTGATGATGTCATCAACGTGATGACATCAGCTTGATGCACCAGAGGAAAAAAAACAGCCACACAGCTCGTCTGCTGCCGATTAGACCCGGGTCTGCTGGCAGTGGGAAAGGCGTCACTTGCCAATTGTTAGCGGGTTAACCCACGCTGAAAAAACCCCGGATTGACCCCCTAATTTTTTTGTGTGAAAGCGGTATATGTGGCCCTGTGACTGCCTGATGACCAGTCCAGGGTGTACCCAGTCTCTCATACAATGTCAGCTGGGACAGATTCAAGCCCTCTGCAATCCTGAAAGGGATAAGCAGTATAGATAATGGATTGATTGATGCACATTAGACCTTTAAGTGTTGCAGGGACCATACCATATTATACCATAAGTATCACTGATTATAAACTGCATTTTTTATGCATACAATGACTTGGGTTCTCAATACTATAAAAAATAATCACAGAATTTACTTTTTAGGGTAAAAAACTGTGGTGTATTGCCCTCATTTTAGTACTGCAATATATCATCATGTATCGTATTGTCATCCATGTTCTTGACAATATACACCTCTAATACATGGACAGACACTGAAAAACATAGACGGAAAAAAAAAACTGGTTTTCAAGTATCTCTTTTAAAACTTATTCTAAAACTGAAAAGCTGGTTATTCCCTATGTATCGGGGCATCCTGTATACTTGTATTAATTGCTGAGACACACCGTCATTATCACCAATTGCATGTGAGATCATGTTATTGAAATATGCCCTCACATATTACGAACTGCAAGTCAGTTCACAGCTCAAAATGTACAAGAACACAAAGCAGCTCAGACCAGGCTGGCTTTGCCACTTTATAACAGTTTTTTTCTCCAAGTTATGATTTGTGGTTAAAAGCAACTTTTAAATGATAACTTAAGGAGAGATTAAATGCTTTTTAAAGTATTTTTAGTGTCATAAGGACTGCAGACATAACATTTATTGACTGTTTGGTTAAGGCACACATATTGCTGAGAGCAGTTAAATGCTTAGAATGCTGGATCCTGAACAATACATCATTTTTTTCAAACTGGGTTGCAATGACACGTTAGTCATGTTGCCAAAGGCATGCCACGTAGTCACTTCTGTGACCTAAACCTCCTGATTTCTTGTCTTTATGGCTGACAATGAATTAAAGTCTGTCTTACATGTATATCACAGTAGTCAGAACTGAAAACTGAACATGTGCAGTCTGTATATGTCCCTGCATGCACAAACAGGATCCAGGTGACAAAAATCTACTTAAAGCTTGGGGCATGCAAATGGTTATGCAAGGTGGGTTTTTAGTTGGTGCGTTTTTGTTATTACTGTCCTGGGGCTTTTTACTGCTTTGACTATATGGGGCTTTTCCACTACATGGTATCAGCTCGACTCAGCTTGACTTGACCTGGTTGTTTTAGTTTTCCATTAGGGTTTCATACTTAGTACCTAGTACAGTTTTTCATATCACCTCCAGTCAGCTGAGCCTAAATGTGACATGGAGACACTGCTGACAGCTAAATGGTCAAAGTACTGCCTGAGTCTGAGGTACCTGACAGGGAAATAAAACACCCTCCATTGTCAGCTATGTCATGCTGTATGACTTACCCAACGCTCCACTGCCTAAAATAGCATGTTGTTTTGCTGCTTGCAACTGTCTTTGGAACAAAATGAATCTTCTCTCTATCATAAAAAGCCACAAAAGGGCCAGCAGCTCTTTCACCACTGTTCCCTCTTTTGCTGTTGGGAGGATGCTTTGGCAGTTTTTCACAGCCACGCTATGACAGCCCTGCCTACCTTAAAGCCTGTACTGTTATGGAAAATGAGGGGGGTAGTATCCAAACTGTGTGCCGAGTGATATGACCAACGGAAAAAACCCAAAACAGTCTGTGAATGATGTAAATGTTCTGCTGAATGTGTATCTTACAACTGTTGAGAGATGCTGCAGATGCACATTGCTGTGTGTGTGTGAGATCACAGCTCAAACATAGATCATAGATCAAACACAAACAATAATAACCTTGCAGAGCAGATGGACCTGCCTGATTCATTGTCTGAAATCATGCAGGTCCATCTTGTCAAGCTCCAATCCTCTACAACTTCACACGGCTGAAGCTGAACAACCCAATCAGGGGAAAGAGGCGGGAGCTGTGGACGTGACGTCAGCGGGAAGTGACTGCATGTTTGAAAACAATGGTGGCGTGTGAAGTGGTCTCCAAGGAAGTGGTAATATCTGCAGTTTTATCAGAAATGGACTTAACTTCTTCTTTACAAGAAGATCAAAGAGCGTCACTTAAAGCTTTTCTTATGGGAAACAATGTTTTTGCGTTTCTCCCGACCAGTTTCAGTAAGAGTTTGATCTACCAACTGGCTCCTCTGGTCATGAAAAAAAAAGGGAAGGACTCCAGACCCCATTGTAATAATCGTGTCTCTGCTGGTTGCCCTCATGGACAATCAAATCAGAAAAGCCGGGAAGCTGGGGATCACTGCTGGGAAGCTGGGAGAGAATGTGAAAATCCTCCGTCATGGTTACTCACGATACCTGGTGAAATATGCTCTCCTCAGTAGTTTACTGGGAGAACTTGGTGGGGATTGTCGTTGACGAGGTTCATGTTATATATAGTATGTTGTATACTTTAATGCAAGACGATAGTCTAAGGGCTGTAACTTAGTTTAAGACTAAGACTAACAACAGGGTCTAGCTGGTATGTCATACTGTGGCTTGATGTGGATTGGTCTGCCCCTGAAAACGTTTTCAAACGACTCTTTCCCAGATGGAATAGTGAAATATTTCCATGATGGATATATGGAACTGTCCGGACACTCTAAGCTTTGGATGTAGTTGAACCTCATAAACTCATACTGTACACACTCAGTAGTGATAAAAAGGTTCTTACATCAGTTTCCAGCAGGTTGTACATGCTCGTCTCAGCCACCTCCTTTGATTCATGAAACTTCTCGAGGGCCTGTCGAACCTCCTCATCAGGGATCTTGCCCTGACGCTTTTTCTTGTAATCATAGTCCAGGCGACGGCCTTCCAGCTTCTTCAGGTGGTGCTGAGGTAATTAGAGTCAACATTAGATTAGAACAGGACACAAAACTGATCACCCTAATTTAATATATAGTGAAGGACTGGTATCTTCAACTATTGCATCATGATAAATAAAAGATATGTACTTTAGAGCACCTGTATCTCTCGGAGGTCCTTGTCACACAGCCCTTGTAGAGGATCAATAAAGTTCTGTTTGACATCAATATCTAGAGAGTCTTTAACTTCTGCCAACCTCTTCATGGCTTCTCCAACATCTACCAATGCGGCACCTAAACCAGAAAGGGAGTGATAGCTTAGTGACATGAGTATATTTAGAGTGTTATCCCCAGAATGAAAATAATAATAATACATTTTATTTGTAAGTGCCTTTCTCAACTCTCAAGGACACTGTACAACATTGAGGGATTAGGTTTGGCGTGGCCTTGAAGGTGTACAGAAAGAGTTTGAATTCAATACTTTGCTTAACCGGAAGCCAGTGAAGTTACAGTGGGATGAATGTGATGTGTTGGTATGAGAAGGTTCTGGTGATAATATGAGCAGCAGAGTTTTGAACCACTTGTAGCTTAAGATAGAACTTTTGAGGGAGGCAGAGGAGAGTTACAATAGTCAATATGGGAGGTGATGTCGCTGTGGACAAGGATGGAGGCAGTGTGGGGGCAGAGGGAGGGGCAGAGTTGGTTAATGTTTAGTACATGGAAGTATGTAGACTGGTTGATACTACTGATATGGGAAAAGAATAGAACAACATCTACAATAATAGGAAGTTCAAACCCCTGTGAATGGACACAACTGAAATTTAGATAAACATGTAACTTTATAAAGTAAAACTATCATTGCCTAATTAATCAAACAGTTTGAACACAACCAGACAGTATTTTATATTTAAAACTCACAAGCAAAACCACAAACACATACAAAAATTACTTAAAACGAACCCCCCCTTCCCTCAAAAATTTACTACACAAAACCCTAATGCACACAAGCCAATCCTACCAAAGTTAGTGTCCTCTCCAAGTTCCCGTCCATACTTGGTCATACACTCCCCCAGCAGCCCCTCAGCCTGTGGGTACCCGGGGTTCTTCACCTGACCACGAATCTTCGACATGGTGTTCAACATGGATAGTTTGGCCCGCGATGCTGTGAAGAAGAGAGAGGAGCCATTTTATCAAGGTGATCAAAATGGGTTATTGCATGCATGAACACGGGATGTATTCTTCTCACCTGGGTTGGGTTGAAGGTACTCTGATGTTTTGGAGATTACCTCCACTACTGCTTTACTGGTCACATCTACTTTCTACAAATCACAGCAAACACACACGATCTTAACAAGTGTACACAACAGACACTACAACCAGAGAAGTGATAACAGGCAAAAGAGTTGTTTGATTAACAATGTCAAGCATAAATAGTTTAAATACTCTATATGATCTGGATGGCAAACAACATGAAAGCAATATGGACTGCAGTTGCAACCAATGAAGCTTCTCGTTATCAAACAACACAAGGACTGTTTCCTGGGTCAGAGGTTCGCAGCCTTTTCCTTAGGACCCCCTACTCCCATTAGCAGACCGTTCTAGCTTTCCCTCAAGTCAAGATTGAGTCAGATTTAATTCAATATGTTTCCTGTTAGCTTGGTGCACTGGAGGGAACCAATGAAACTTCTATCAATGAAGCACAGAAGTATTCTCTTAGATTTGGAAATGGGACACCTCCACTGTCCTTGTCAATTTGGAACATCTTGAGTTTTGTCCTTAGCCTTGCACCTGCCCAGATAGGCCAGGATATTTGTTTCGTAGAGGGAACAACAGCCTTGATAAAACATTCATTTTGACTCTTTCTATCCTTGGCTTTAAGCCCTGCACTGGTGAGGACTGACAATGTGTTCAAAAGATTGAAGTTTTCACCATCATTAAAAGAGAGTTAAACTAACACTTAATGTTTTTGTTTTTAATCAATTTAGCCTCACAATCTCCATCAAACTCTCATCTTCAACTGTGGCACAGCTACATTCCACAAGCAACTACCACAGATTAACTTGGGCATCTACCTTGCAGCAAAAGCTCTCCAACATGAATGAACACATTGGACAATTATCCAATGCAAAGCATTAAGGGCATCTCAGGAATAGTGCAGTTCTACCGTATTTTGATTAAAAAAAAGGAGATTAAGTCGCATGTAAGCTGTGTCAGGTTATATTTCTGTATAATCACATGATCAAAGAAATGAGTAACCAATTTCAGCACAGGGCATTAATCTGACAGGAGGATGGGTGACAGGCAGTGCAGGCATTTCTAATGATAGGCACACTTTGCACACCAACTTGACATTGTACACCTGCTGACACTATAATCATGTGTTAAATAAATAGCACTGAATTTTGTCTTTGAGTGTTCTCCTTAAATTAAACTAGTCTACTAAATTAAATTTAAAACTTGAGTTTATATTTGAGACATATTTTAAACCGTTAAGAGACATTCTTGGTGTTAACCACTCAACCTTATAATGCTGCATCTTCTTTATCAAGCTGCCATTTGTTTTGTATAGTTAATTCTGGGCCTGAGGTGTTAGCACTCAGGTACTTTGCTTTTTCTTCATACAGTTTCACTCAGCTCCCCCTGAAACATTACAGAAATCTTAAGCAGTACTGTCCTTGTGTGGAAATGGTTTTAATGTCACATTATTCTAAGGCAGTGGTTTCCAAATTGGGGGTCGGGATCCCCCAGGGTCACAAGATACAAAAAAGGGGGTCACAAGATACCTTCCATAATACAAAAATAAATCAAATATGATTTCATATACTTTATTTTGCCCTCTGTTACATACATAAATGAGAGAAATTAAACCTACAAAACAGTCATTAGGTGAAATTTGATGAAATGTCCTTAATGTTTTCAATAATCCTTTAGATCTTCCTTATCTTTTGGGCTTTAATCACCCCTGGCCCAAGGGAAAAATCAAAACTTTCAGGAACACTTTAGACCAAAGTTTCTCCAAAAGTAAGGTGCCTGCTGAGAAGGTAGCCAAATTAGAAGGCTGTTCCCTTTGATTCTAAAGCTGTGTTTCCATCAAGCAGTCCAGTTCACTTTGTCTTGGTATGGTAGGCAATTTTAGGTGCTTCCACTGTCAAATATAGGGAAGGTACCCAAATAACTGCCCTCTGCCATCCCAAATTTTGGCACCATTTGTTGGAGTACTGAGTGTACAGTGCTGACCCCATAGGATGGAGCTAAAAGTGCAGCAGTCTTTTGATTAGTTGCAAGAATCGTCACATCACATGCAACAATAGCTAAAACAAAAACAAAATACCCTGCCATGTTTGAATCACTGTGGATCTGAGTAAACAACTTTTCTTCAACTTTTGCTATAACGAAATTCCACATGCAACAATGCTGCATGGAGTACTCGGAGATGCACATCCTCATCCTCTGGCTTACACCTCCACCCTCAAGTGAGGGTACAGCTAGCAGCGGAAACGCAGGTAGGGTCAGGGATTATCACTCCAAACTGTACCGATCTGTACTGAACCAAACCAGACCACTCAGTGGGAACGAAGCTTAATTGGTGTTCTCAGGTGACAATCAAAAATCTAAGAGAGTGATTGGCTTCTTACCCTTTGAGATTTATGTGGAAATCTAGGCAGGCTGTGTAATAACAGACCGGAGAACGTTTTCTCTGTATTTCAAAATGGAACATTTATTTCTATTAGATCTTTTATTTCTATTAGATCTTTAATTTTAAACATAGGAAAAACATCTTTGGTCTGACTCTGAAAATAAATAGACTTGGAGGTCTTAAACATGGCTGGGTTGTTGTGTTATAGTAAGGGTTTGAATGCAAACAGTATTATTATACCGCAAAATTTTAATAAGTTAAATCATATAATACAATATATAATATGAGGAAATAAAAAGAACAAATTAATACAATTTATTTATGTGTATACACATTAATACTCTGAAGAAAATAGTTTTACAAGCCTGAACGTTTTTCAAAACCAACTCTAAAACATGCCTTAAAGGAGAAAAATAAAAAACATCATGATCTTGAAGAAAAAGCGAACCACTGCCTTAGAACAAGTGTTAATTCTCAAGATTTGAAGGACTAGCTTGTACAAAAAGGGTAATATTTTGAAGCTACAACACCTAGAAAATATAGAACAAATGTGAAGAGCCAGATGCAGGGACTTCAGGCTTTATAGGTTAATCATTAACTGGGGTAATTCATTATCAGACCGTTTCTGATAAATCCGATATTTCACTTAACCAGTGAACAGCTTTTACAAAGTGGCATTGAAATTTTGAGCTTCTCCACACAGCTTGAAACTGTTCTCAAAATGTAAGATCTGAATGCATCCTGAACCAACAGAGGATGATGTCATGCTTTAAATGAGGTGTAAACATTAACGAAACGTCAAACAGAGGGAATACACTTCTGAACAGTACGCTGAGCCAACAAGAGCTTCACATTTGGCATGTAGATGTTTCTCTTTTTACAACCACAAAAGGACGCCACTCTTACCCGCTCCAAGTCTCTGAAGTCATCATCTAGTTTTGTTCCTTCAGCACCTCCGACTTTCTCACTCACCATCTACAGAGAGAGACAGAGAGAAAGGAGGAGGAAAAGAGTTCACATTAATTAATGCAGCTCATAAGGTTTTGATTTGAGCAGAGTGTCTTTTTTATACTTCCATATGCTTTGAGTAGAAAACAAAATGACCTATTCTGTCTAAAAATCCTACCTCTAACCTAACCCCTCAGGTGACTTGAAGATAGGAATGTAGAGCAGAACGTAACAAAGAAACAGCAAAAACAGAGTTATGCAATCTCTTTGGTTACACTTTAAGGGGCGAAAAAATGTTGGAATGGCTAACTCAATAGACTAGACTAGAACATGCTGATTGAAAGCATGTGTAGATCTTCCAGCTTGTTTTTAGGTCACACAGCTCTGTCAAAGAAAAACAGACCATTCTTAACATATACAGTACACTTATTTTTGTTTATCTTTCTTAGCTAATTAATCAAACTGAGCAAGAGCGGTGCTCCTTCAGGTTGAGGGGCAAAAAGCAAAACACTTATTTTGGCATTAAATAAGTATACTGTCACAACTTTATATTTAAAACCCTAGCTGCACCATCTACAACCTACATTGACGTGATGGTTCAACCAACAACAATGCACATCAAAAACTATAAGACTAACTAACTATAATTCTACCAATAGTTAGTCTGATCACAACTGATTTGATTTTTTCTTTTAGTTTCATTCTACAATTTCAGAGGAAATGACTCACAATACATCTGTTATTCTTTCAACACAGTAGGATGTGATGAACCTGTCTTGCTATGGAGGTTTTCAGGGGAAATTCTACACAGTCCAGGTTAATCTTTAAATAATGCCCTACAGTGAAGCAGAGGGAGCATTTCACACTGTTTGGAGGGTAAATAAACACAGCTACATATGAAATCCAAAGTTTGTAAATTGAAAATTGATTTATGTAATAGCTTTACTCAGCGTAACACTGAAATATTGTTTCTATCATTAGACATCAAATAGTAGCTATAAAAGTTTGAGTGGTGCTGAATTACACTTGGTTTTTCCTTATGATTGAAATGAGAAATGGATCCTGGCCATTTACAAACCAGAAGAGGGTAACAAGCAATGTGGGGGAGATTTAGGGATGGAATGAACAGATTTTATCAATACCAACACCATGATGGATTCTGTTAACTGATCTGATTTTTAATGATTCCCTTATTGTTTTCTGTGGATTTTCTATGTGGAAAAGGTTTTCAGTGGTGACCATGTCAAACAAATGTCACTCCTGATAATATATGCTGTGCTGCATATGCTTCCGCAAGTTGCTGGTGTTCCCACCCTCTGAAAGTTATGCAGTAAGCATCTTTCTGTTGAAAATGAAGCTACAGTTTTGACCACTTTCATTTCCTGTCAGTCATGATTACATTTCTGTGACATACTTGATTTAAAAGGCCTGCAGAGCAAAGTGGGAAGAACTAATAGGAGAACTGTTAGGCAAAAGATTGATATAGATTATTTCTGGGAGTTTGTAATGATTCTCAACTGGAATTGGTTTTCGATTTTCCCTCCCTTGAGTATTTCAGTCTTATTTACAATGAGCCAGACCCACTGGTTTAAGGATTGGACGCGGATCCTGAGTCCAAGTAAGGTTTATAGACTGAGGTGCAAGACCAAGTCAGCTTAAGTGTGACTCACAAATTGCCCTAGGAGAACAGACAGGCAATGACCATTAGTTCAGTCCCTTTAAAAACACTTTATCACAAGGATGGTCTTCCAGGGTCTTGTATTGTATCGTGCTGAGTTTAATTGCTATACCGTCTTTAAACAGGGTTTTAGACAACTGAAGTTGATTCCAATTGCTATATACTGGGTTATGACTTAGCTTAATTTATTTTAACTGTTTTATAAAAAAAATATCTAGGTTTAACTGGATTTTGACTAGATTTTTATTTCAAACTTTCAACGAGTTCTAAAGAAAGCAACAAACAAAAGATTTAATGAATGCTTTGTTTACCAATGAGCTATTCTAACAGAAATAAATCAAATAGTAGCTGCTCTTTCCCCTCTGAAGCATACTTTTCAATGAACAGTGGGACCTTCAAGATAAACTGCAGAAGATGCTATATGAAGAGAGCACATGACAGCGGGCCTTGAGGGATACAGATCACAAGTGAGGACACAGCCTCAACTCTAGGGCAGACTCAGCATTTGATCCCCTGCCCCAAAAGGGAAAAATGCAGTATACAGTGCCATAATTTGATCTTTATGTATTTCTTTACCCTTGTCTCAAATGATAACTTTATTTGTAGAACCTGCCACTTGAGAGCCAAGACTTTTCTGATTTTGCAGAGCATAATAGTAATAGGTTTGAATAATTTGCTATCAACTCAGCACTGATTAGCTTTTATTTTCCTTCCCCACACATAACATCAAGGTCTCGTGTCAGTGTTACTCAACTGTTGACATGAACACAGACTCAAAGAAGCAGAGCCCAAAAACATCCACAGAGGGTTATCATGTGGAAGTTTTGGTATAAACACATAAAGCTACACTGAGGAATGAGTCTGTAACAGGTATCCCTCTCACTATAATGACAGGGTATTAAACATAGTGGTCGCCAGTTCAAAGCCAGAGGATTATCACAAAGCCTTAAGATCTTGCTCTTGTTTGATTTTAGAGGACTAGAGACTGTAGAGCTTGAATAGCTGACTCATAGAGAAATAAACAGCTAGAGAAAGGACAAACACATCAGCCCTTAGTAGACTAGATATGGTTACCAATGTAGCAAATAAAATCAGCTAGTAAACATCAATTGTAAGGAAAACTGTCTTTTCAGAGGCTTATCACTATTATACAACAAACATGTGAGTTTGTTTCAGATTACACCACATATATGTCATTTAGAGAACCTGCTCAACGGGTAAAACAGTGTCTGCATTGCTTGATAAGACAAATGTTATATCATGATCACAGATATGGAAAATAGGTCAGTGCAGTTTTTACTGCAGATCAAATCCAGATATACAAAAGAGCACTGCAGCCGCATTGTCTAAGCAAATCCCATCTCAAAAGGAGACTGTTATCGACACGACGGTGTGATTTAAAGACCCCACTGACACCTTGCTTTAACTCTACAAGCAGGATAATACTCAGATACAAATCATATACTGTGTGCTCATCCTTAATGCTAGATGTGAACACACCTCTAGTTTACTAGCCTCTTGGGTTGTTTCCCACAGTCAGCTGGCAATACCAATGACTGTGGGAAAATTAGCCCTGAGCTATGAGGGTAGCAGCACTCAGCCTAGTGACATTTTACTTCAAAATCTGTTAGCAGCCCAGTGCAGCATTCCAGTATAAGTATTCCACAGGGTTCATTTGCTTCATAGCAAACAGCAATTTTCTTTAGAAGCACGTTTAAAGCCCCATACATGCAGCATTTTAAGCTATAATATTTTTGTCTCTCTTATGTTTAGCCTCCACTATGAGCATTGTGGGAAAGTAATGGGGAGAACGTGTTGACACCCCATTGCTTGGTCTCTCGTGGAATTATTAGAAGCCCAATACTGAGAGGGGGGACACATGGGAAATTGAGACCAGGGGTCACTGACCTGTAGATCTTGATCTACAGGTAGATCTTTGACACTGGATGTGCACTAGGTTTAAGTCTGACACATTTGATAGGTTGTTTCACATATCCAATGGATATAGGAGTCTGTCCAATCAAGGTTAATTGGATCAAACTAAAATTACTTTATCCCATTTTTTCATAATGAGCAAGATAGTCAGATTGTTAAAAATGTGCTATATACTTGGATTGTTCCTGCCATAAACTCTCAAAGTCACAAGTTTTGTTTGTAACAGGCTGTTCAAGAAGTTGTCACATTTTAATTAAATATAATAAAGTGTGACTTACATTAAACTTTAAAATGGTTTTGATTTATTGATAGATTTTTAGAGTGCATCTACTAGATTAAGTTAAGGTAAATAAAAATTTGGGCAGGTAGATCTAGCTTTCCCTGGCATTGCCACAGGGGGTCTTTGATTGAAAAAAGTTGGTGACCATGGTTGTAGATCTATGTGTGTATGCGTCTGCTCTAGTATGCATGCGAACACACAGTGTCACGCTTACTTGTGTACCTCCAAGGCCAACCAGACAGTGGATTGACACAAATATCATGTCCTTGGGAAATTAATGTGAATGCTTTTGGTGTAATGAGGGTGCTGATGGCCTCTTAGCTTTGAGCTAAGTTAATCAATATATCTCTACTGCTAGTTGTTTCACGGCGTGTAGCTTGCCATGAGCTTAGATGTACGGGGTGATTTCTAACAACTGTCTTCCCTTATTTTTGTAATAACCATACCATAAAGGAAATGGTAAAACACTGCAAGTATTTGATAAATTTGCTTGCATTCACTTGTGTTGAACATGGTTTACTAATTCCCTGTGTAAAAACAGATACTTAGGTTTAGTTAATTTTGACCCTGCACTGCTTTCACTTAAAGGAAATGCAAATTGTAAACAGGGTCATATAATTCAAAATAATGCTTTGCCTAGAACTTCCATGTAGCATAAGCACAATGCCAAGCATTAGAGATGTTCCGATACCATTTTTCCCTCTCGATACCGATACTTGTGCTGTGGGTATTGGCCGATACACAGTACCGATCTGACAACAGTATGTTATAAAAAAAAAATATCATACTACGCCTGCATGACTGTGATATGATTATCATTCTGGTAAGGCCTGGCTCTGGTAAAACCCTTTGTAAAACATAAATAAATACAGCAAATTCAAGCCCAGTGCTACTGTTTTAAGAGCGGTGAAGAAGAAATGTGCCAGAGTTTAATGTTGCTAAACAGTAAATAGATAACTAATTTAATAAATTACGTGGAATCGGATGGTGCCTGGACTCCAGTACTCACTGATACCAATATTTTCTGCAGTATCAGAGCAATTTCTGATACTGGTGGTCGAATTGGAACAACTCTACCAAGCATTATCTGGCAAAAACGTCTGAAACCCCTGTCAACTTATGAAAGTAGATTGGTCCACTGACCCACCACTCAGAAAGCCCCATCTCATAGCAATCATTGCTAAGCTGCTTCTGTTAGGCAAACTAAAGCCTAAGCCATGTCTTTTCAGTGAATTCTGATGAAGTTTCTACCTTTATTTTGCAAATTTAACACGGTTAAAGGTATGTTTGGGGTTTGGAATGATGATGACTCAAGATGTCCAATCCCACACTCTGCTCCTCTTTTGGAGCTCAGTTTGGAGTTGACTCTTTTTTCTCCTCTCTCTCCCCTCTGTTCTCCTTTTTCTTATCTAAGAAAACGAAGCGCCGCCCTTGCTGGCGAATCGACAGTCTTCCTGTTCCTGTCCCTTCTGTATATGTCAATGTCTCTTGTATGTTCTTGGATGGGTTGTACTGAAATGGAATTTCGTTGCTCTGTACCTGTACAGGGACAATGACAATAAATCTGAATCTGAATCTGAATCTGAATCATAACACAGGAGTATTTTTCATCCTGTTTCCAGAACAGAAGATTAAGTAAGAATATGGTTTTCTTCAGATTTAACTCTGGATGACCACGCTGACAATGCAACACACTGACAATCATTAAGTGTAGTAAGGAGATATAGAGTGGTGCTGGGATGACATATTTTGTATGACAACGCAGAAGTCAGCATCACGTTGGTTCTCTCAAATGAAAGCTTGTGGGATTTTTCACTGTTCATTGGATCAGTGCTGACAATAAAGTGTAGCAAACAAAAGATGATGAAACTTACATGTTCTGTTCTTTGTTATCTCTTAATAAACAGACCTACTTTTCACATTTTTTAACTTAATTGAATCCATGACAGTAAAAGGCTATCATTAAGGTGGTGTTTGGTGTTCTGACTTGAAGCAACCACAACAGTTCCAAAGTATAATGTCTTGTTTGAGAATTCCATCTTTCTCCAGTGACCTGTTCAAGTCTGTATCTGCGGGTGGGAAAATAGTGTATGAATTACTACCGTACTTATTTAAAAAAAAAAAAATGCTTGCAGTAGGGTCCCTGGCCATTTTTGTAGTTCTTATTAGCAGTTAGTTAGTATATATATACTTTCAGCCAAGGGATCCACTAAGTGCTAAATGCTAACTACTGACTTCTGTGTTTTTGGACTCATTCCTGCACCACTCTATTGCTTTCTATTTTGTTCCAGTTCCCCCCATTTTCCCTTCAAGTTTAGGGGCCAGGACTCCAACTGTGAACAGCACTAAGCAGAGCTTTGCACACAGGGATATTTGCTCCACCTAACATGGCCAATTTTGGTTCTCAAGCCATTTTGGATGGGTAATTTGTCATTGGAGAAGAGGGCAGTGGTACACTGGCTGAAAACTGAAGAGATGATAAGAAGAAATTGAGTGCTCTTCAAGTATAAGGGACAGTGAAAATACAGCCCAAGCTTAAAGTCTGAAACATTATAAGGTAATATATTTTTTTTTTTTTAGCAAACAGGGATGTTATGTATTTTGACTCTATCGAGTCCTCATTAGACATCCCCAGAATGCAGATACACATCCCTGTAGAGTAAAGGATTTTTATACAGTCTTGGAGTTTCATTTTGATCACTTCTTTTGCTACTAAGTTTTTAGATTATAAAACTGCCAGTTCTTTTTTGTTATTTGCAATATGTTTTAGCATTACGGTGCACCACTGAAGTGTTCCTCCATCTATACTTAGCAGACATCTCCTGTGTCTAATATACTTACCTCAAGATCCCTACACAGCCTCTCTTGTAAACATGACTTTCCCTTAGAGAAGACAGATCATAAAAGACCAAACAGGAATCGCCAGTTTTACTTGTGCTATAATTTCTCTCGAGAATAAAGGACAGTAGGGTTGATTATTATTTGTAAGTAACAGCACATCCCTATACAGATGCTTGAAGCAATTTGTGGCATGACAGATACAGTGAGCCATTTCTGTGGAGATAGTTTTTTTTTTATGTGTGATTGTTTGAGGTTTGCTAAACATCAGCTTATTCAACCGTTAAACAGAAGCTTGCTCTAAACTAATCTGTTATTTCAGGCTTTACATTTTGAACTGAAACAGTAAACTGCACAGCAAAACAACAGCGCTGATTAGAGAGAAAATAAGGATGTGTGAGCAACAGGGAACAGATATGTTTCCACAGCCAGCTTCCTGCATGCCTCCAGTGCAGAAAATCTGAGCTATGTCAAGAGTTATTTACTCTCATCGAGTTTTGGCAAGAAAAGAAGCTGCATTGCAGTCGAATAAAGGCAGAGCACACTGTTTCCCCACAGCTCTCCTCTGCATCATCCCTATGGTCTATCTCTCAAGCACAACTCCTCTTACTCCTCAACTTGAACAGTACCTTATTAATTTTCCTTACTAACTGTACCATTTGTTCTACAATGACAGTCATGTTATTTTTTTCCTCAACCAATCCATCAGGGATCTGAGTGTGTTCCTGACAGGAAGCTAGGGCAGAAACCAAACGTCTTTCCTGCTTAGATCAGCAGGGGTAGGAAGAAAAAAAAGAGAGTAAAAAAATCTTTGTAAGCGTCTCCGCCCATGGCTGAGCGAGCTGGCACTGATTAAAAACATTCATGTTAAGATTCTAAACACAAAGTCTTCTCATTTCCACGACCAATGGGCGTACATGTAATATACAAAATTCCATATATCTCAAGGTTGTATCTCAAAAGGAAGTACTGTGGCTTTAAACAACTGGACATAAAAGCACAGCTGGAAAACAGGTAACTAGGTCTTCACGACGTATAAACACAACTAATAGCCAGACCATCTGGTATTACCTATCATCAAGGAAAACTATTTCTGAATAAACTATCGAAAAGCAAACATCTTCACGAGCTCGCTTATGCGTGATATTGCACAACTTTCAAACATTGTTTATTACAGTATTCAGCTCTGAGTCACCCGAAAAACCCTCTGGCATACAGAGGCAGTGTTAATGATTACAAGTGCATGAACACTTTTGTATGATAAAAGACTTTGTCCGTTAAAACACAAAATGTGCAGCAACCAAAAGCAACAGAACGTTACTTAGCATTAGCCCAAGTTAGTTGACGCTACTTCTACTAACGTTTGTGAATACACTTGTATAACTCAAAACTACTATCAGCTTTCAGATAACACAGGAGGTTAACTCTAAACTCTGAGAAGTTTAACACGTTGGCAAAAATGTGTTTCTTGTGTAACCTTTAAAAGTTTCACGGCACACGGCGTTATTGATGTTAGCAACTGTAAACCGCTAGTTAGCTGATAATGCTAAATGAGGCTAACGGCTAACGATACATGACAGTTGCTAGCAACGAAAAAAAAAAGTTTTGCAAACCTGGCTGGCTTTATAAAACTGTTTCTTCAAGCCCGCTACAGACATCCTGAAGCCCGTCCGTCTTCGACTTCCAGCAAAAGTGTAAATGGATCACGATATCACTAAAGTTAGAGGTATAGTTAGTTAGAGAAAGGGGCCAGTAGGGAAATGTTGAGGAGGAATCATAGGACTGCTCAGCCGTCACTCCAAGTCCCGACACGCCAACTGACCACGTCTACGAGGAGGGAGATTCTTCCCTCTGACAGAACAACAGATAGCTCAGTTTGAGGGTCAGATCCACCGAAGCTATCAGTATTAGCTCTTGGGATAACAAAAACAATAACCTAGGTCACACTGAAACGACACACCGGGCGCTAAATCTGCAGCAGCCACTTTGAAGAAATCAGTTTCCTGAGTTTGCACAGCAGATGTGGAGCAGTCTAATGTTGCCGCATACCGCCCTCTGCTGGACGAACAGGCGCACACCACTTTGCTGCATGTTGGAGCATCCAGCTACTGCTGTACTGCTGCTGTCAACCCTCAGCTTTTACAGTAAAATGACAATGTTATGGTGAAATAATGAGTCCTACAATGGTGGCAAACTTAGTCAGAGTAGGCAAAGACGACTGTTCTGTCTTTTAGGTTTAGCAGGACGACTAGATGACCATCTAGAACAGAAATGGGAGACTTTGGTGACCCTGTTTTATTTACGAACAATGTTTTGCCAATTGAGCTTGAGACGACAGTGTTGACAATTATTAAGACTATCTTAAAAAAGTTTGGACCAAACTGCATTTCTCAGTATCTACTGTACTGACGGTAGAGAAAACAATGAAAATGAAGAGTAACATTAAACAGGAAGTGACTGGAGGCTTGTGTGAGGACTGCTGATGGGTTGTAAGATATGTTTTTAACCTTCTTATCTCCATGTCTCTTCTGTCATGCCTGTGGACTTTTGTCACATCAAGGGCTTGTACTCAGAGGCTACAGCTGGATGGCAATAGCTGCAGGACACTCTCAAACCAGATGTTCCTTGTGTGTCAGGGCTTGAAAGATGCTAGATTACCCTCCTTGTATGCCCCAGGGCAAAAGTGAACCACTCTCTGCTGAGCCCCTCCATTAAAGCCCCTTTACCCCCTCTGTAAGTTTTCTGTCACGGCATGCTGCTCTGTCTTAGTTTTACCTCTGGACTTTTTGGAGGGCATCCAAGGCCAGGTAATAATTCAGAAGCCACTGCTAAGCTTCTCCTATGTCTGCTAATATTGCATTTGAGTGGCTCATATCCTCAAACAAAATTCCAATTAAAAACAGCATAAACGTCATGGCCCTCTATTAGCCTGAAGCTTGAGGGAGACTTCAACAGGGGTCCCTGAGGAGTTGACCTTTTTTGGTTTATATCCAGGTAAGACCTAACCGTTAAAGTGGAAGTCATATGAATATTTGAAAAGTTGATTTATTGTTATTCTTTACTCTTGTTTTCAGGCAAAATGAGAAAATACAAATCCAAAAAATTATCATATTCAGAATTGTTTATGGAAATATTAATCACCAAACACATCATATTATTGCATATGTCAATTATAAGGCCATATAACACAAGTATGCATGTCAATGATCATTGGTTTACAACGTGTACAGTCTTTATCCTTACCTTAGCTGGGATTAATATTTCATGTGGTTCTGGATTTGCTTTCAAGCATCTGTGACGGTTCTTATTCATCCATCTTGATGCAGCAAGGGCCTGAACTTAAATTCTGGCCCTTTAAGTGTTTTAAAATGTTATGATTTTCCAGGGACATAATTAAAAACAATAGTTTTGCACAGTTTCTAAATTCAGGCATAGTCACAGCAGAAACTGCTGCCATGAGTTGTGCCAGATTTTCAGATTTTAGAAAAGAATAGATGAAGGTCACATATTTGCATTTTGAAGCTCTACTCAGAAACTTCTTAAGATCCAATCCAGTGCAAAATGCAAACTCTTGCAATTTTTAACTGGTCTCCAGATTTTGATCAGCAGTTTATACATGTCTTATACAGTTTGTATAATAAGATATTTTTTTTCTTTTTTAAGAGCCTTTCTAACATCCTGCCAGCCCTGGCATATTCACAGAAATGCTGCTAAATGTGCATTATCACTTAAAATAGACAAAGATAAATGAACAAAAACTTTATTTTTTATGATATATGGCCTTTGAGTTAAACCAGCAGAGATGTCTGAATGCTTTGCACCTACATGGCTTTTGTCATGGTTTAGTACATGTCTCAAAAAAGTTGTTATGCCTTTGTATCACCATGGGAGTTACAAAAACATTTCCATAAAAAGTCTTAGAAAAACAGAAAAAAATACAAATACAGGTAAGTTCTTTTTTAAAATCTCATATAATTCACAAGTAATCAGACATGTAGGGTCAGCATGGTGCTGTAAAAAACATATTTACTGTAGTTAATGGCTATATGAATAAAGTAGAAAAACAAACACAACGCACAATTGTAAACTAATCAGCTTTTTCAGTTGGTGTCAATTTATTATAAAAGAGATTTTCATAAAAAAGACACTAGTTAGTGTCCAACCCATTGAATAAATATCAAGATGGACAAGACATCAGCTGACAGGGTTTAAAGCCAAACATGTAGAGGTCTCTTGGCTGCCTGGCTGCAGCACTGGCTCTAACTCCACCCTCTCCATATTAACAGATTGGACAGAGGACAAACTACAGAGTAAAAGTGCATGTGAAATGATTTTATCATACCAAAATTGATGTCATACTTATCATGTTGATTCAACTCCAAGTAGTCAGTTTCTCTGTGTAGATTTGTTTTGATTTGTTATGTAACGCATAAAAGAGCTGATGTAACATGACAGCTCTAATGACAACTGTGGCCCATAATAGCACTCGTAATGGGATTTAAAGAGCAGAGGAGGGAAACCGTGACAAAACTTAGCAAAAAACTAACAATAGTCATTGAATGATCCAAACTAGTCACTAATATGTCAGTGCCATGGGATAACTTGGCTTCACTTTTGTACAACAGAGTTTGTTGTTCATGTTAAACGGTTATTGATCTAACTACCAGAGAAATGCCTCTAAGAGTCTACTAAACCAGTCCTAATTATTTAAGGAAATATACTGTTGCTGTTTCACACGACTGTTTTGTCAATTTATAGATCATGGTGTATTTGCAACACTGCAGACCTTTATGGTGCTACAAGTTTAGATAAAATAAAACCACAAAAAACATTTTCTTTAACTGTAAAAAGACTTTATTACATTCTTAAATCCACATATTGTTTCACCATTGTGCAATAACACTTAACCGTGTTAAAACCTCTCGGGCTTTATATCCATAACATATCATAAATTATTTCTTATTAAAATCTATATTGATTCAATAATAATCTTAAAATAGTGTGAACATATCATAAACAGAAGGATCATGACAAAAGAGAAACTTTTAGGGAGACATTGTTAAAAACGCTCTTTTAAAAAAATAGAATTACATCTCTCCAAGACAAAAAGGACACTAAACTGATGAGAAAAAACAGTACATATAAGGATAAAAATTAAGAAACAAAAGATCACAACAAAACCAACACAAGATTCAGAGATTATAATCCATCTTTTATATTTTTTTCTATATTTACTTTTTTTTTAATATCCTATTTTAATCTATTACTCAAACTCCAAAAACAAGTTTTGCAATAATGATATTAGACAGGGGTAAAATCTTTGATACTTCTGAAATCAAACATTCACAAGAACATGTACTGTACACAGTGATCAAGGTTTTTAAGGTCTTCTATGTTGGTGCAAGGTGTCTCTGCAAGCTAGACTAACTGCAGACACTGTAGGACAGAGAGCCCAGCTATCTCCCTGAGTAAATCTAGACGGAAAGGTTTGTGCAGATCTTCAGCGCCGCCTCCTGGACAGCTTTAGACCTGCAGAAACTACACAGACAGCTGATCTTCTACAAATCAACTTGTCTTACATTCGAGGACTCAATGCACAAAGTATTGCACTTTGTTACAATCTCCAAGTGTCGTCTGGCCGTGTCAGCTGATAGCCGACCTGTGTAGTGGTTGGCTGCTTTTTTGGTTTGCTACAGTTTTGATGAAATGACTTTGTCCTGTGAGATTAACTGTGCTGGAGTGCTTGTGGAATATTATCTGCAATACATGGCAAAAAAGGCCCAACATAATGAGAACAATGGGAAAGACATTATTGCACAATCCCACCATGCCACTGTCATGCGTACCCGGAAAAGGGTAAAACCCTTCATACTTATGAGAGATAATATATTTATGGCAAATAGCACTGTCCCAGCAGTGCAAACATGGCTGACATATTCAACACACACCA
Source organism: Cetoscarus ocellatus (assembly GCA_037902135.1). NCBI lineage: Eukaryota > Metazoa > Chordata > Actinopteri > Labriformes > Labridae > Cetoscarus > Cetoscarus ocellatus. Next base: position 345,583 of record JBAMNC010000606.1, read on the forward strand.
GATCTATAGCATGTGATTGTCTGAAAATGAGAGAAAAAGCAATGTTTTCATTTTTAAAAATACTGTAGCTTCTTAAATATAATGTCAAAAGGATGATTATTTTTCGTGAAAAAAAAATTAACCAAGGATGCATTCACAAGGTAATTAAATTCCCCACACTTTTTAGTTATAAGTAAAAATATGAATTTTGTTTTGAGTAAAAATTGGCTATTTTTCCAAACTAATAATCTAAATTCTCTCACAATCGTAGTATTTTCTGTACTATTTTGTCCTTTATTAATGTTTTTTTAGTGATTATTTTAATAAGGTTTAAATGCTTTTTGGTGCTCCCTATTTTACTCTGTATGATTATGATTTCAATGTTTTATCTCTTCAAAAGAGGCTTGTATAACTGCATACGAGGGCCGCCCTCAGAAATGAAAAAAATTTAAAAACGCTTTTTTATTTTTACAGAAAAAATGTAAGAAAAAACTTAATTTCCAAGTTTCTAAAATTTAAAATGTTGTCTTAATGAACTCAAGTCAGGATATTAATAACAAATGGATGATTCTGGCCAAAAACCAAAAGTACAACTTGATTAGGATCTTAACTGAAGGCATGATGAAATGCAAAAGGCTTCATCTTGTATGATTTTCCTACATGCAACAGGCTATATTATACTTAATACTCTCTAAATTTAAGAGTAAAAACATGTGCAATGTTTTTTTTCTCTGAATTAGTGTTACTTAAAGCTACAAACATAAATTGTAAATCCTACTTTATCATCTCATTAATCATGAGAAAAGTAATTGTTTTTTCAATAAATACCTCTCAAAGTTCTGACAAAAAGTTGTTAGTTTATAAAAATTTAGCAGAATTTTAATTTCTCATGTGAATGCTTTATGCTTCCCTAGAAATTCAATACATCTCCTCACTTTAAGGCTTCATCCTGACACGCCCTCAATAGTCTCCAGAGACTTTACTCCACATAGATCTGTATCTAAGTAGGTCGAACAGGACCTCTAGGTACAGTCTGCTCTCAGGTGACGGGAAAGCAGTCTGATAGGACAGATAGTAAAACAGAATCCAGCATTTTGTTGCCTTAGTCTTCTGTCCAGTTTTTAGAGCCTACTTATTTAACTTAGATTGTTAACAATGGCTTTCAATTTCACCACTCACTGTTTACTTTTCTTTAAGAAGCTCTCCAGCTTGGATGCATAAATACTAACTCAGGGGGGTAGCTGATGGCTCTGTCAACCCTTTGTTGTGCCGTGTAGTGTTTGAAGAGGGTGAGGTAGTAAGGGAGAAGGGGGGGAATAAAGGGATAGAGGATTTATTTCTCCAATCAGAACACCATGGCTGCCTGAGACAGCGCAGCGTACCTGACCCTGAAGCAGTGAGAGTTGGCGCAGACAGTATATCCCCTCTGACTGATGTCTAAGGAGCTTAAAACAACACCTGTCGACCACTTCTCTTTTCTATGTCCTTCCTCCAGTCACAGAGGTGGCATTATTTTAAACTTGGACTCTGAAAGACGGTTAAACCACTGATTTCGATGCTGCTGGATGGCACTCTTGTCAGAGAATTTATCTAGCTTTTGTGACCGGTTTAAAATAGGTTTCACAGATGGTAGTTTAAGTGCAAACCTGTAAAAATGTGTGCCAAGAGTTCATTTTGGATTCTAACAAGGATTCATAAGTGCTTATTATGTGCTATTTTTCCCCATCTTTCCATCCCAGAACCCTAATGTTTGAGCAGGCAGTGTCTGTTAGAGACCTGAGCACAAGCAAAGCCCTCCTCCTCCTCGCTCATCATGAATTCACGACTGTTATTATTCTATTATTCAGAGGAACTGCTGAGAATACTGTCACAAAACCTCTGTGACCGCTCTCGCTCTCTCAGTGGCATCTGGTAAGGTAAAAAGGGAAAAGGGCTGAGGTCACTGATTGCATTAAGAAAATAAAGAGCCCACCTACATCAGTGTCCGAGGGTGTGCCAGAAGAAATATCTACAAAATCAGGATAAGTGCTATATATTTTGTGCTCTGTGTGCAAGAGTTTGTAGGTGCATGGGGCCGTTGCCCATGATTCCCGCAGTTTGAAAACCCTGTCTGTTTGAGAGTTTGATCATGGTCCCTTTAAACAGTTTGTTCATTCATTACAAAACTGCAAAATCTGGGCGCTTCCAAAAAAAGATTGAACAGAACAAAAAAATGTTACAAGACTGACAACTGAAACAGGCATCATTACTGCAAATCTCCACAAAGTGGCTGAGGATTTTAAGTATGTACATTCTACAACAAGCCTGGGGCTGTGCTGAGCGGTTAAAGGGAAGAGGGTTACATTCAACAATAGCTTACAGGAACTGTGAGAACGGTGAAATTTTTATAAGAAAGGAATTCAGCTTAACCAGAAGGCTCCTCATAGAAAAATATTTTTGAGTACAAATCATGTGGGCTACTCTTTAGTCGTTTCTGTTAAAAAGAGGTAACATGCACTGAGTAGCCAGCAGCAGTTCCTGTGATGTTACGCTGAAGCTGAACGGACTAGCTTGCAGGGCAGGAGGTGAGAGGAGTGTGTCCTAAAGTGTAGCGTGCAGGATTGTCATTGAGCTGCTGGTTGGTTTTTATCTCAGCTGGTTTGCCACTTTTCAAAATCTCTCCCCCTCCCTACACCTCAGTGTCTCTATTTAAATCACACTAACAAGCTATCACAGTGCTAGCCCTCTGTGGAGTCTGGGAAGGTGATTTCACTGCCAAAAACCTCCCTGTAGAGAGGAGGGAAGGTGTACGCTGTCTCAGGGTGAACCAGGCGGAAAAACTCCAGTTTGTCGATGTGGAGATTGCAGATTGACTTCATGACAGGAAGCTTGGACACCATCTAGAGGGCAAAAACAGAAGAGCAGGAGTTAAAAATATTCAGAGTGAGTGAGTTCCGACTATGTTGGTTATTTCATACTTAAAGCTTTTCTTCGGCATAAGTACTTTTATTGAGTTTTTGAAATCAGTCTGTTTACTTCACTTTTTCTTTCATTAATACATAATGGAAACTCGAGTTCAACACAGACTGGAATAAAGAGTTAATCCACAAAGTCTATGTTTAAGTCTTTAAAAAAAGTACCATTTTATGCAGAACACACCTTTTCAATGGTTTCTACAAAACCACCCCCACAAAATGATAAAAATCCACCCTCAACGTTTAAAAAAATGTATGCTAAAACACAAAAACAGACTGTAAGCAAATTAATCCCTAATGATGTAGATGATTTCTCCCATCTTTTTCCATTATAGTGCATACTGGTGTATTGATCAATTTTACCTTAGCTAACTTCTCTTCTGGTGCTCCCTCTTTTTGTAGGCAGCGCTGCAGAGCCACGTAGACTTTCTCCTGCAGCTTCTGGATCTTCTGAATGTCTGTCAGCCAGGGTCGGTCTGAGGGAAAGTATGACAAGATGTTTTTATAAGCATCTGGCTATTGACATGTTCAAACTCCATTTGTAAGTTTGCACTGCAGCAACATCTAGATGAGAAGTACACAACAGACTGAGCATGTTCTGTTATGTAACTCTGGCTCACTTGACTCTGCAGTCACTCATTTTGAAAATACTTTTCAAAGTCTAGGATCATTTTGATTAAATATAAGTCATGCACTGGCTTTCAAACATAATAGCAAACAGTTCTAAACTGGGCAGGTAATTTTCCAATACCTGTTCTTGTTAAAGGCTCAAATATTGTGATTATCTTTGTTGTGTTAAATCTGTGTGATCTGTTTTTTTTATTTCCAGTTGTTCTTTTCTCTAATATTTATCTATATATCAATATTTAGCTTTACCTTCTCTTGTTTGCTTTTATATCTTTCCATTGCTCCTTCTTTCATAATATATACAACTTTTTATCCTTTCGTCTTACTTCTTGTCTACTACCCTTTTGATTTTTTTACTATTTACACCTTTTATTTCTTTTGTTCCATCTTCCTTTATCTACGCTCTCTTTTATGTTGCTAAGGATTTGTATCATTTTGAAGTGTTTTTGGTGCTTAGCTATGTGGTTGTGGGCAGTTATGTTTCTATGGTTAGTGTACATAGTATTTGTTGTTGATTAGTTTTCTTGTATTTGGCATCTTCTGGTTTGCACTTATGCACCTCTGTATGAATGTCAAAGTACTTTGTAAACCTCTGCTTATAAAAGTGCTTCTCCTACTCTATTGTTATTAATAATAATGATGCAATGCACGCTGCAGAGGGAATTTTTTTTTCAACTTTTATTTGTGTGAGGTTTTTTTTTTAAATAATCACAGATACAGAAATAATGCATGATTTATGTAACACAACACAAAAAGGGTGAGTTCACTTGTCCTTGTTACGCTGCCAACATCAGCTTAGTTTTGTTGATGAGGGTGTGTTACACATTCTCTGCTTACAATATGCAAATTCAAAGTCGATGTAATTGTGTAACAGAAACATCAGCAGACACTAAACCTCTTCCTGGTTGTAAGACTGCTGGTGATTTTAAGGTTGGGCGCTACTTATCTTCTCAAAGTATGCTGTTTTTCATACCCAGTGTAGATGGGTTATATGACAAAACAAAACAGGGGCATTGCAGTATCCTCTTTCGATGACATATCTTGCAACTTTAACACAAAGGGAATCCACTTAAAAGAAATCAGTGAGTTTTATAGGGTAAAACAGGCAATAATATTAAAGTCTAGCAGTGATTTTTGTAATGATTTTGGGTTTTAGGTTTATTATTTCTTTGGCAAAACTACATAGAAGCAATGCAAGTATGATGATTCAGTATAAGATAAAGATACAACGTGTGATAAATAAACTAACATAACAGCTTTGGCTTCAGATAGAGCTATTTCCACTGTTTCTGGTGAATCCAAAATAAGCCAATACTCTGTCATTAACTGAGAGCCAGCTTGAGTTTGGTCTCAGAGCATAAGGGTTTAAAACCTACACCTGCTTAAAGAGAAATCACTACTTCTTTTTATATTTATTTCTATAAATGTGGGCTTTTTCTATGAGTTTATTGTGACAGCTAGTATTGCAACATAAACCACACCTTATTTTGCAGCTCTTATGGATACCACTTGTCTTGATATAGAGTGTAAGGTTAGGTATTACATTCAATTCTATAAAATATCCTAAGGGGATCTGAGCAGTAATTTATAATAGAGGAAAATTTTCATCTGTTGTGGAGTTTTGATGCATTAAACTACAATAATTTATATGTGATGGTATATAGTTTGCTCATTTAAGATATTTTATTAACAAAAAACAAGGAACTGTCTTAAAAGTGTAGAAATGATGGTTCCTCAATTTCAAAGAGCTCCCAACATCTCCTTTCATGTATATAAGTGATAAAGGTTGACCGTCTTCTACAGAGAAATACTAACAGTAGCCTGCCCATGAGGAAAATGGAATAGATGAATATATTTGGTTAAAGAACAAAGATCTTACCTGGTGAGAGCAGCACAGCAGCACTGAAGAGAGCCATCTCCTCCTCTGACATCTGGATACGGCTAAGGCTTTTAGCCAAGTCAAAAACTGCATTCACAAGGTCGTCACAGCCTGAAGGAGGGAGAGGGGGGAAGAAAAATAAAGTCAGACAGGAGACAGGAACAGATGACTGTGATGATCCTGATACAGATCAGACAGGAAAAAATGACCTAGAAATCCTCTGCTCCTCAATAGTGTAGTTTACACTTCTTAGAAAGAGAGACGGTAAATGTGTTGACTCACCGAGAGCTTTGAAGAGCTGAGCCACGGCAAACTTCCCGTCAAAGAGCAATGTGTTATTGATGGGGTTGTAGGCCCGACACATTCGGATCAGGAGGACATCCATACAGCCTGTGGACACAAAAAGTATTATTTAAAAGTTCAATGATCCTATCAGAAAATGTGATATTTTTTAACATTCCTCGAGTTAACCTTTCATGTTTATGCATCATCTCACTTTGTAGAGGAAAACAATACTTGAAGACATTTCTAAAATTTATTGATACTTCCTCCTCTTTTTTTCAGGATATGAAATTTTGTTACATAATCTTAACCATCTTTTGTTCCCTCTTTTTGTAACTGACCCAATGACCTCTGGAAGTTACTGAGTATGAAATAAACACTGTTTTATCATCACTACAGTTTATGGTGATCTTTTGTCCCGGTTACAGTAGAATTACAATGTCAGCAGTAATACTTGCTGGACTGTGTTCCTGTTTGTTCATGTTGATAACTTCTCTTTGACCTACAATCACAAACCTGTAATCTTTCATTTTTCTGGCGTGTTTGGGAGGTCATAAATAGGCGTGGAAATGTTTCACACCTTTTTACATTCACATCGAGCGAGTGTGGTTAAATGTCTTATGTATTTGATCTTTACAAAACCAGGCAGGGAAATACCTTGGCTACCATTCAAAGACACATTTAGTGTCTGACTGATTTATTGTTTGGTTGTGACCAAAAAGTCATACATCACCTTCAAATATAATTAAGAATAGGTGACATATAGGTCCTCTGGATTTACAAGTTCAGACATGAAACAGTAATCTGATCTCAGAAGGCACTACAGTGATCAAAACATGGCTGGCCTCCTCAGGTCACTCTGTATGCATGTGATTTAAACTGTGAAGTCAGCCACCTTTAGGGGCTCTGTACTGCTCATATGATGACAATTATCTCTGCCACGCATCAAAGTTTGTGAAAAATAAACATCACTCAACAGATGCTGTACTAGAGGCACATCTGTTGCAAAAAAAACCCAAAAACTCATTGTTATGTGGTTAAACAATGTGTGAAGAGATGATTTAAGATTCCAGGGTGTGTTTGTGTGTTGGTATCGTGCACTGACCTGCTTTGAGGAGAATAATCTGGTCGTTTTGACAGAGATCCATAAAGCCGGAGATGCGCTTGGCAAATTCGACCACATACTGGATTGCGTTGGTGATGTGAATGGCACATTTCTGCCACATTGCCTCAGCTGACTGTGAGAGAAGAACAGACAGAGAGGCTTTAATTAGAGTTACCACACCTGACAGTCATCTTAGACAGAGGAGTGTGTTGTTGTGGGATCACCGCTGGGGATTTCCTGATCTAGAGTTTGGTTGATTTATTTTGCAATTCAGATGTTTGACATTACTAATCCAAGTTTAATCATTAACTATGATAACAGAATTAGGAACTTTCTGTTATAGGGTAGCCTCTTTTCATACTTAAGGGTACAATATTTCAAAATATTACACTGAAATGAAAAACTTACTTAAAAATTAACTATACATGTATTATGAATTTCATTTAGTTAGGTATGTTAACAGCTCAACCATTTCAAACATTTTTTAAAACCAGAGAAATCCTAATTTCTATAGTTGTAATGGAATATTTTGCAATGGAGGCAGCTATGACTGAGACACCATGACAAGACACAACCTGTTTATTGTTGCCGTGGAAAAAGTGGATGTTGTGTTAAAGACTCTTACATGAGGATCAGAAGCTGCTGTTCTGTCTCTGTATCTCATGTTAATATTTTGAAATGCTTAATCCCTTGACAACCCTCTACTACATTCTGCATAATATTGTGGCCCTGTTAGACTTTTGGAGCCTTGCAGAGATCCACTCAATGTCCTCTTAAATACTTTTTTTTGATTCAGAGCTTCCTCATTGTAGAATTTACATACACTGTGCCATGCATGGATGTGATGGCATCTGATGTGAATGGGTTAACAGGGCGAAACCTTCCTTTTACTTTTACAGGTAAAATTATTGCTCCATGAACCTACTAAAGAAAAAGAAAAGAGTATTCATTGATGGTTTAATTTAAATATTAAAGAATATATTTGTTCCCTGAAGGTTTCTGGGGTTTAACTTGTATCATAAAAAAAAAAAAAAAAACATAAAAAATAAACTGAACAACTTCTGACCAGGTTGTTTATACAACACAACAGCATATTTTGCATGTAACACTGAATCATGCTATGGTTTTATGTCACTGACCATCATGCGGTAATGTATGGACAGTTTGAAGAAGATGGCAGATAGCCTCAACCACCTACTCTTGCAATTTCAATTCTTGTTATTAAAAAACAAAGGTTATGCAAAATGTAGCAAAGTTTTCCCACCACATACACTTATGTAAAAGTGAAACAACTGACTCTGAAACTGTTAAAAAAGTACATTTGTTTTTTTCTCAGTTACAGTAACAAAAGTAAGAGTCATATGTTACATCCCCCGTGCCCTGCTCATTAAATAACAAGCTTTCTATTTTCTAAGTTTCAACTGATAGTTCATTAGGTTTAAATGATCAAAAAAGGTAATGTTTAAACTGTTGGCCTGTTAATGGCAATGTCCTTAGTATCGGGACCCCTCTTCAGTATAGAAAATAAAATTCAATCGTTTTCCAGGTTTTTTTTTTTCCTGAGATTACAAAGTTGTGAATATACAAGAAACCACATTCTAATTTTTCTGCATTGAAAGATAATTTCTTTACAATTTTTTATGTCTTAAATGTCTGCTCTATAAAGTCAGACATGTTATCTTGCATCTGCCTTGTGGGCTGTACATTTTGACAGATGAACTTCACCTAATCAAAATCAGTGTGTTGCTATCTTCTAAAATCATTTCCACAATGTCTCTTCAATGTTCAGATGCTAAAGATATTGAGATTCTGGGCTACAATCCCAAATATGTCTATGTGAAAAGTATAATATGATCAGGCTCTTAACTGCAGGTATAATACAAGGCAGACAGCTTCATATAGTACGATTATACACCATGCATCATACTTAAACTTTAAAATTTCAAAGCTTCTGATTTTGAGTTTACATAGATTTCTGACTTTTTAAACTCAAAAGTTCATGTTTCTTTATGCAAATTAAACTTCCAAATTTTCTCATGAATTTGCAGCTTCAAATTAAATACATTTTGACTTTTTTCTCGAGAGTCTTCAACTTCTTAACTTAAAAAAATCCTCTAAACCCAAAGACCAAATATAATTCAAATTTTTTAGAGCAGCCCTAAAGCGTCCTCTCATACGCTTCATAATTTCCATTTTGCAACTCTATTAGATGTGCATCCCCATCTGTCTGTGAGACACTGCGAATAATAATAATGCACCAGGCCCCTCCAGTCCTCTGCATGCCTTTTGATAAATTACTCAGTCTAATAACCTGTGATAATATGCCAAAGACCTCTGAAATTAAAAAGTTTAAAGGGAAACTTCAACAGTTGCTTTTTTTAGATTTTGGCTGTGAGGTCATTTGATGGATTATTAATACACCAGTTAAATTTTACAAGATTTCCTTTGTCTTTGATATACTGTTTTCTAAGAGTAAATAAATTAGTTCCTCTTGTTTTGTACTTGTTTCTCATGTACCTTGGTCTGAAACGAGCGTGTTTCTTCTGGGCTATACAAGGTCCACGCCATCCTCTTCAGTTCCTCTGTGCTGTACTGGCTCGTCTCAATGTGGGACTTCACCACACTCTGGGTGATACGCTCTGAACAAAGAAAAGGAGTCATTACATTTTCCTTCTTCTGTCTGGTTTAAACTTAAATTCATGAAACTTTCAGCAAAGACTTGTGAGGTATAAACAGACCTATATCAAGCAGAGAGCAGCCCTCTGGGAGTGGGTTGAGGATAGCATGTGAGAAGAGTCCAGAGTCGTGCAGCAGCTGGTATTCATGCTTGATGCTGTGGTTACCGTCTACAAAGTCTAGGTTGGTCTGTTCCGGTGAGCTCTGCGAGGAGGACCCGCTGCCCGCGCTGCCGCCCAGCATGTCCAGGCTGCAGTAATCTCCGCCTGCGTCTTCTGGGGTCAGTGGCAGGTCAAAGAGGAGCCCTTCAGGCAGCGTTGTGATTTCGTCCAGATCACTGAGTGCGGCACCAGAGCCTCTTCTGTAGCTGCGGCTGAGGTCCGCCAAATCACCGTTCTCCTCCTGGGCACCAACACCAGCACACTCCTGGGACTGCTGGTGCTTCTGGACCTCTGCATACAGGCTGTCGCGCTGCTTTTTGGACATTCTGCCAAATTTGACAGCTGCAATGGGAGAGTGTAAGGATAGGAAATAAACATTAAAGACAGCATAGCCTAGGCCAAACAAGGATTACATGACTCATTCAAAGAGAAAAGTGTGAGGTGGAAACTCTGAGTTAATTAAATATAGATTGAGTGGCTGAACTTACCATCACGGCTCATGCCCAGAGCGAGACACTTCTGCAGCCTGCAGTGCTGACAGCGGTTACGGTTGGTCCGGTCAATAAGACAGTTTCTCTGTCGTGAGCATGAGTACATCGCATTGTTCTGCTGGCTGCGGCGGAAGAAACCCTACAGTAGAGGACAAATGTGAATCAGCACTTGAAATACAAATACTAAGCTTTTGGTTTGTTTTTAAAGAACATAAAAAAGCTCTGATTATGGCTGAGGTGGGATGAAAAACATCATATCAATGGGACGGCAAGAATAATAATTGTAACTATCTAAAACCATGATAACAAAGAATTTAAAAAAGAAATTAACAGAGATGCTTTTGATTTTCAGAGTTTATGTATCTTATTTGACACAAACAAAATTAATATTCAGTCATGCAATGGGATTAATTTTCAACTTCAAATTCATCCTCACTTTATTAAAATGTATAAGAAACAGATATTTGCTTTTCTTTTCTTTTTTTTTTCTTCCCAAAATGCCTTACTTAACTTACCAAAATTTAAAAATTAATGCAAATTTTAATTTGACATGCATTTACATACAGCTTATTTTATTTTTGGAAAATGAGTGTTTTTTTTATCTTTATGTAAAATCAGGGGAGGTAGATAGATGAGCACTTACCTTGCAGCCTTCACAGGTAATGACACCATAATGAATTCCTGAAGATTTGTCCCCGCAGATTTTGCAGGGAATCACCTCTATTTGAGCTGGAATGACATAAAAATGAAAAAAAAAATCAGTGTTATGGAATAAAAGTAAATGAATACACATTTACTGTTATGGACTCTCAAACCACTAAAACGTTTGTGAGACAAATTCACATTTTTATAAAGCATTCTAATGTCAGTAAAACTGACACATGGATCCAAGAAATGAGAAGAAATCGTTAAGTTTTCTATCATTTTAAATGTTACTTCATTCTCACCTGCATATAAACATATGAACCAACCAGCCAGCAGCTATGCAACATGCAAATAGAACTTTGGAAGCCATCCAGTAGGATTTCAAACATAGGTTTTGTTTTTGTTCGACTTCTAGGAACATTTGACATTTACCTTTAAGGCTTACAGCACCCACTGTAAATAACACTCCTCTGTCAGATCAAATTAAGAGGCCACACTGCAACAAATCAATATGTACACTGATTTTGAGCTCAGACAAACAGGCCACTGCCTGTAACATTGTAACATTTCCTGGTGCAGTCTTGAAATTCAAGTTTTCATGACAGCAAAGTTTGTTATCTGTTCAATCCAAAGTTCAAGCTTATCACGGCAAGTGTGAGATATTTCTTCAGATTGTTAGGACATAAGCAGCAAGTCAAAAAAACACAAAGGATTCTGTGATTGACAGAGCAAACTGAGTATACATCGAGCACCTTGTTTTCATTGTGAAGGTCTGAGCCTTCTTACTCAGGAACAGCCTGTTCTTTTCATTATGTTGTTTATCTAAGTAGCTGGGCCTCCTTAGGCCCAGAATAGCAGGTCAATTGCATTAGCTGAGGCCCGGGGTTATAAAGTTTCACTTCTCTCACTCTCTCTCTTACTCCCCTTCTCTGGGATGTTTGCAGGTATTCAAAGGCACACTGCTGTGCTGAGGCCCTAAATTGTTTTCCGTGAAACAACCACTTGTTACTGTGTTGACTGTGTGCAAGATTTGATTTGGCTTGAGCTGCAGGGTGCGCCAAACAATCCCTGAGGCACTTTGTTAGGTCACACAGGGTATTAGGTAACCTGTAAATCGCTGCGATGGCTTTAAGCGGCCATTGCAGCTCTTCAGAAAATTGCTTTTTTTTCAAAGGCTCTTTTATAAAGAATCCACGGCCTACCAATCACATGAGTCACTGTGTGGGGACAGACGTACATCACACTGAGCAAAAGCTAACGTGGTCAGTGATAGATTTTACCCCAAAAAGTCCTCCAACATTCTCCTTTTACAAAGACTGTCTGTGCAGGGAAGGTGACAAGTTATAGTGTTTTAGAGGAGTTGGATTCCTAATGGACAACGCAACACAACGGAGGATATAAATAAATAAAGGGCAATGGAAAAAAAAAGCCCTTTTCTCCAGTGCTCCCTTTATCGCTCCCCCTCCACAGCCTCGACCCCGCCCGTCGCTCTGTTATATAACCGCCGTCTGGCCGCATTCCACGAACACACTCATTCAAAGGTGGTTGTCTTGGCAACAGCCCTCCCTCACCCCCTTGCGCTCCTATTGGCTGCCTAGTGGGCGGCTTCGTCTTTGACTCGCTACCTCACCTGCCAGTCAGGCGAGCAGCACAGTCAGGCCCACAGAGCAGGAGCTGCTCCACTGACACAGTTTCCCATTCAGCAAAAGGGGAGGTGCATGTGGTGGCACCCGCACAAGGAACACAACCTGGTTTCTTGACTTTTTTTTAAGGTGGAACCAAATCTGGCTTTAGCAAAGGGAGGGAGGAGTTTTGTTTTGGAAGGAAAACAATGTAAGGCTTGATTACTGTAAGATGGATGACCAGGCGAAACTGGCAGGGCAAAACTGCTCCACTGTTGAGTTTACAGCTTGAGCAACATCTGGAAATACTTTCACAAACATCTCGTACAGTAAAGTGCAGCAGAGGGAACAGACGTGGCTAATAGTAGCCTAACGCTCAACTTGTTTCAGCATGTCAAGTATTTGAGTGAAATTTCAGCTGCGTATGCGCTTCACCATAACTCTATTTTTACTCTGCTGCAGTGTGCTGCCCAGAGATTCCTTCTGCTCTTATCTTCAGTCAAATAAAAGTTACACAACATTTGATTTGCGCAGGAGTGGACACTTCTGTGTGTGAATGAGCACTTCTTGGAGCTTTCTCTGATAACAGAATCTGTCTAATTGGAGAAAACACGACTTTAGGCAGTTGTCTTACAGCTGGGACTGCCAATGGGCATCTTTAATCACATCTAAAGGACATTTTTAGAATATTAATGAGGAAAAATGAGTGTAATAGAATCAAATCAAATCAATATAGACTTATCTGGGACCTTAAAACTCAGAATAGCATGAACACCTTAAATATCGATATATTATGCTACCAGTTGTTGGACAAAGCCACAATTAATCCTACAAATTATTGTCAAAAACTAATAAATTAAACAAAAAAGGTAAGAGAGTAACACTAAAAACTTTCTGATGAAACATGAAATGCTCTCAACACAAACATCTGTTCTAAGATTACTCTAGCATTAATATAACCATTACTATATTGTGGCTTAGCTTGTGTCAGTGAATACTGGCCTGCAACACAAAATGGAAGCTAAGATCTGAAAAACAAAAACAGATTTATTCAGCCTGGATTTTACGCAAAGTTTCTCACAATTTTGATTCACTATTATTATATATTATGAGAATCATTTTTGTTCATTTAAATTTTACTGTTTATTTTTTAATTATAATTTTTAGTTATTGTTAGTTTAATTTTGTATTTCTTATCATAATTATTTCGTTTTTAACTTTTTGCACTTTATTATTTCGAACTTTGTTTTATTTCTTTAAAACTGTTTTATGTATTTTAACTTTTTTTATTGATCATCAATACTGGTGTACACAATTCTTGAAATCCTTTTTGAGACCCTACCTCTTATTACTGTGGTATTTATCATTATTACTTTAAACCTTTTTGTCAGTCACTTTTTTTGCTCCTTTTGAAGCACTTGGAACTGTAATTAAATTTGTATGAAATGTACATTATAAATGAAGTTTGATTGAAGTCATATCTACTATGTACTGTAACAAATAAAATAAGCAAAATAAAAAAAGATCTAAATTAAGCTTTGTTGTACCGTATGAATGTAAAAACATCCATCCTCTCATTAATTGTTGTGTTATTTTCTGCTAACAATTGTATAAGTATATTTTGTATTCCATGATTACAGTAATGAGACCTTTAAACTCCAACAAGTGATGATTTTCTAATGTCTTTCTGTGTCACTCTGTCAGTGTGTCAGTCTTTAGTGTTCAGCACTTTCCTCCGGCTCTGCTGTAAATCCTGAGCAAGGGAGACTTTGCCCTCTCATCCCAGCTAATCAAACACAGTCCAAGGTCCTATTTACCCTGCACTTTACTTTTACCTCACATACTGTATACTTAACCTACATTTTAAGAGGCTTCTTAGCCATCATGAAGATAGCAGAGTAGTTCTTCACAGCGAGGGTTAGAAGATAATCTGATTCGTAAATATTCAGTTATGTCCTCTTTCTGCTATAGATCATATTTTCTAAACAGTATAAATTCTGTATGTGAGCTGTAATGTTATTATCCTCCTCGCTCACTGACTGAACAAAGTAGTACACCATGGCCGGATATAAACTCTGAAGCTTCAGGTAGATATAGCAGATGCAGTGTTAGTCTAAAGACAGGCTGCGCTCTAAAGTGAAACTGTAGCTGAAGTGATTTTAGGTCAGTTACGTAACCGTGACTAAAGACTGTTTTACAAATCTATGTATGATAAGAGCAATTCCAGCGAAAAGCAGGTTGAGGTGACCTAAAATTTTTAACATTTACACTACTTAGACTTGAAACAAAAACTGTCAAAAAGACACACAGTTACAGAAAAAAACCCAAAGTTCAGTAGTATAGCTTCTAAGTTTCAGGGATTTTTTTGTTTCCTAGAAGCTGCAACTTTCAAGCTGACCAGGAAAAAACATCAGCATTTATTCTAATGTCTGAATTCTTCTGCAGGCTAAAACCCCTTGTCTCCAAATCACTACACTACTTCAAAAATATCAAATTTCTAAATAAATAATTACAGAACTGTCATAGTTGGGGTTTGGTTTTGACTCAATTAATATTTTTACAACTCAGTAAAAGACCTTGTAGGTGATCAATAACCGCATTATGAGAAAGAATAAAACATGGAAAATGAAGCTTGAAGGTTTTTGCTTAGCAGGGTTGTTATGTTCCCTTTAATGCATATATGCCGTGTTATTATTTATTTATTTATTTTAAAGTAGTACAGTATGATACCTTGCAATTAATTCAACATATTTTGCAACTTTTTCTAGAGCAGAACTTTTCAACGAGTTTAATTTCCCACAATGAAGAAAATTAAATTACTGAGATTAAACAATTACTGTGCCATTAACCAGATGCTTGTTTTTTGGTTATTTTTTAATATATGATCAATATGTAAGTAGTAGTTATATTTTCTTTCTGTATTATAGTCAGATATTATTTTGCGTTTATGTAAAGGGTTAAGAACGTTCAAGTTCATTTTATGATGCGATGCAAATATTGTCATATTAATGGTGATATAATTTCACAGATTTGATCTCAGTTCCAATAATAACAATCACTAATATGATTTTTGCCAGGGTTTATTAGGCCCTCCTTTCTCGCTTTGCCCATGATGTACATTTGCATGTAGAAATGAGAGGAAGTGTTCATCTGCAAAGAGACCAGGATTCACACCCTGTGCCTCTGTAATCCCTCACCATTGATCAGAGGAGATGAAGTGCATTCTCTTGATCATGCAGTGTGTGGACCCAAGTGCTTCTCTGCAGCTGAGCAAATCCAGATTCAGGCATTCACATCACAGCATGTCATTTACAACACTGCTCCTGACCACAGGAAAAAATGTTGGAGTGCTCTGCAGCAATCATGGTAACTTTAAATAGAAAATATCTCATATGCTAAGGTGTTTGCAGACTGTTTTAGGGCTGGGCAACCACATTAATTGTATCCTTTCTGCTAGAGAGCAAATTGTTTCAAATTGTAGGATTCACTCAGTTAAACAATTACAATTACCTATGGCCGAAGAAAAGAAACAGTTATAGCTTTCACTACATTGTACTATACCAACATTTATATCATTTGACTCAAAATACAAATGCTGAATTCAATGGGATGAATACAGAATAGATTTAAACACAAGCTACTTCTTAAATGCATTTAAGAGCATAGAAACAGGTTAGTCAAGTATGTTTTACTTCTAGTTTTTTTCAGATGCATTTGGTACAATTTCATTAACTAGACTTAATTACAGCCACTTATTTATTCCTTGCAAAGAAATGACTGGGGATGGTTACCAAAATCTAGTGCTGGTACAAACAGGTCTGAAACTTACACTGATCCAAATTAAAACGCTGTGCTAAATTTAGGTACCATTTATTTCAGGTCAGAGCCAAGGATGCTGAACCCTCCACAGTCTCCCTGCACAGTGAGCTGTCCAGTAAAACACTAATGGTAAAGAAATAAACATTTACAGCAAGTGCACGTTATCATATGGGCCATGACGAGGATACTTTTTCTCTTGAAAACAATAACTCAGGAACCATAAAAAAAACTATAGGGCTGAATATCTTTTTTTCCCCCAATACTAATGATAAATTGACATTTTTAAAGGAGAAAAAAAGAGCATTGATGTAAACTTCTGTCACAAGCCATGTAATGATGCTTCTCTTTCCTGTAATGTCTAACTATTGGACAGCTCACTCAGCTGAGAACGCAGAGAGGGCTCAGCATCTCTGGCTCTGACAGTCTGTGAATGGTAGCTGAAATAAGCACCTAAAACTGTGTTTTGATTCACTTTAGTATGTAATGAATGAGTCTCGATCACATTGGAACCAGACTTCACTACCCATCCCTACTTAAAAATATCAATTTCGCACCACAATTGAAAAAATATATATATATTACCCAACCTTAGATATGACCACATGCTTACAATCATGTTTCATTTCAAATTTTTGTGATGATACTTAGATGTTGAAAATTTCTTTTAATATGTCAAGACCCCACTTGGCACCTTTGGACTGTTGTTTCAGGGTAACTCCTCCTGTGTTGTGCCTGATTATGCCCCACCCACCCCCCCAACCAAAGAGGTGGATGTGGCTTCAGTCTGCTGTGCTCCACTGTTTACTGTGGCTGCAGAGACATGCCAAGACAAGCTCCCTTCCACTGGAGCAGCCTCAGAGAGTTTTTCAAAACTAGGCTAAGTAGTATATCCCCTATTGACAGCATTTTTTAAATACACTGTTTAAGATGACCTTTTCTGGAAGGTAGAGCAGGCAATAGAGGGAGAGGGGGGATTTTCCTTATCATGGGAAGGTCCCCTATTATTTGCATAATAGGGGACCTTTAAGATACAACAAAGCCTGAGACAAGAAAATCATTTGTGGCCATTATTGTGCCACAAAATGAAATGTATCCCTTGTAGTACAATGACACAAAAGGCTCAGATCCACACTGACATTTGACATTCATCTTTTGTGTGAACATGCAGGCAGGGTGAAGAGTTGAAGCCTGGATAAGGAGAATGGAATCTTAGCATGCAGTTGTCAGAGAAAAAGGGCACCTTGACACATACTGTAGCTCACTGTGAACTTCCCCAAGGCTGCAGAGCACAGTGCACAGATAGAGGCCTCAGAGTGCAGCCTCTCCTCTTTACTGCTGCTCTAACTTTGACCACAGACGCACTGGGCTATAGCTTTATAAGGCCTCAGCTCTGCACACATACTACACCGAGGTATAAGAATGTAAGGGTGTTTTAATCAAGTTTGTTTGTTGTATCATATTGCATCAAACCAGTCTAACCTGTTTGTGCAACAGCATCAACAATAACTCATAAAGGAAAAACACAAAAGGATTGTAATGTAATAGGTATTAAGGTGACCTAGTGAGCAATACTTGTGCTCATCTCTCTCATTATGCAAAATGTGTTGAAACTTTTACGTAGATGACTGTATAAAAAAAGTACTTTTAAATTCTAGGAAATTCTGACTGAAAAGTGGTCCTTATCAGGATTGACACACTCTCTGGTTGATGTAAGTAACCTTAGCTGGCAGAGGAAACTGAGCTTAACTGAACCCTGCTGTGCTTCATGGTTACGTGAGGGCTTGCTGTGTCCATATCCTGCTTGTCACAGCGGTGCACGGCTTTGACAACATAACAGAAAAAACACACTTTTAAACAGTGCCACGAAGAAATAATAAAATATACCTGTACACAGTTAAAGTTTAAAAAAATTCTCCTAATATTTCACATAAATTAACTTGGCATGCTTTATCTTGACACTCTCTTACACAGCTTGGGGTTGGTAAATCAGTATTTTGTCTTATTTGATACTTGGGAAAGATGACATGCCAAGTCTTGAAGGGATTTTGAATCTTGAGCAAAGTTTGAAGTACAAAAAGTGTTTTAATAAAAATAAAGTACAGTAACTTAAGGCACATGCAAGTTGCACATAAAAAATCATTTTTAGTCATTTATTCTATATATACAGCTACATGACAAAAAGGGCAAATAAACAAAATGTTGACTCTAGAGCAAAGTTTTAAGTGTGTGTTAAAAGTAGTCATGAAAAGCTCGTGCATCTCACATTAAGGTCATTTGTTGTCTGTTTTTGATTGCAGGTATGTAGGCAAAATAATGAATAACCATTATTTTGAATTTTGAGCAAAGTTTACCCATAAAAAGAAATAAAAAAAGGAAAAACTTGTAAGATAAGGCCCATGCATCTTATTAAGTATATAAAACAGTTTGTTGCCTTTTAATGGTGTGCAGGCATCCTTTATCTTTGAAATGTGCTTTGAACTTTTTGTTGGTTTTATTTTCAAGTATGGAGATACATAAAGATAATGACAACTGCATAACTTTGTGGATCTTTGTTTTTAATAAGAAAAAGTGATTAAATAAAACAAAGGCATCCTGAACTTTGCAAAGTGCATTAAAATGAAATAAAAATGTATTTCTGTTAAATGTAAATTCTGAGCTGAATCTTATACTACAACAAGTATTGAACTGAAAGTAGTGTAATTAGTACTGTAATAAAGGCACCTGCATGCAAAGTGCATATAGTTCGTCTTTACAGAGTACGCAGATATATCAGGAAAAAGTCAGGTAAACATTATACTGATATCTGTGAAAAGTTTTCATTAGAAAAGCAATACAATATAAGTTATCTAATATACTTGCAACTGTTATTGCAAAGTGCATAAAAAATGCTTCTTCAGTGTTAGAATGTTAAGATACAAGAAGGACATGACAATAGATACACCTTGAACAAAGTTTCCTTCACAAATAAGTTGTCAAAAATAAAGTAATAAACAACTGTAATCAAAGGCATTATGCAAAGTGTATAAAAAATCCTCAGCCCTTTCTGAGCATATCTTCAGTGTGTCAGAGGAGCAGTCTGCCCTGCAAAAATGATTTAACTTATCAACAATGTCTCATCAGTAATGACGACAAACCAAACCATGCCCCTCCACCCCCACTCCTCGGCCGCGCGCACACACACACGCACATACACAATTGCTGTAATCCTCAATGACAGAACTAGGTCAATGGAGCACTTCATCTCTCTCTCTCCTCTCTGAACGCCATACTGCAGACGCTGAAAACAAAAACACTCAGGCTGATGAACTGTCAAACTAAACGTATCTTAACCACAAACTATCATCAGTGCTTGAAAAAAAAAGACAAAACAGATGCGCAATAATTAACAAATAAAAAAAACGTAGCCTCAAAACTGTCCGGATTTTGATCAAAGTGTTGCAGAATGTTCTGAATTACAACATATCCAAGACTGATGAAAATTCAAGAAAAGAAGTGGGGTATTTCTTCAATGTAAACAACCTCTGACAGTGAATGCTGGTGCGGGCTGACAGGCTCTGAATCACTCCCTCTCCCTCCCCCCTCTCCTCTCTCTTACATAACCACAGTCGCTCAGCGGTGGAATAAAGTAACAGATCCAAAGCATTCCTCTTACCACACGCAAAAACTAAAATAAGTGCACCAAATCGCTACAGCTTAAGAAGTATTTTTCGTTGTTTATGCATTTAAAACGTAAGAATCACAAGCACACATTACTTAAAATATTATTAAATTCATTTTTGAAGCTTTAAAATCTTCTAGACAAGTTCAAAGATGCCCAAAGATTACAAAATAATAGCGTCCAATGATTAAAACTCTGTAAAAATGTTTCCACCATGATCCAATGTGGCGCGCCTGCAGACTACGCACTTCGGACTGTGACAGAAAGCAGCGCCTCCACCAAACTAAACCCAACTCAAAAGTTATTCCAGCGCTCCAGTCGAGCAGAAATTCGAACAAATAACTTGAATACGTACCTCTCATGTCGGCGGTGGGGTCTTCTCAATTCTTCAGCTCATAAAAGTCCAGGTGGGAACGAAGTACAGAAACACCGAGAGCCGCGCGCACGTATCGGCTCCTGACCGGAGCAGCTGAAAACTGACACAGCAGCAAATCCTCATATGGATTTTCTGCCCTCGTCGTCTTCGCGCTCGCAGTCCTCGAACATAAACAATAAAGCGTCTCTAAGTTTTGGGCTGTCTTCTGAAGGTCGGCTCCGAGCGGCCTCGGAGGTGTCGCGGTGACAAAGCACTTCTACAATAATAAAGCAGCAGCTCGTCGTCCTCAGCTCTCTCCTGCTCTGCGGCTCGCAGTAACCTAGTTTCAGCGCGTGGACTACACATGATCCTCAGCCCGCGGTCCGCCCGCCTCGTGTCCCGTGAGCTGACGCGCGCGCCACCCTCCGCGCGCTTTAAGGAGGACTCGCGTGCGTGGGAAAGTGTGGCAGTGTGTCAGTTCAGACTGACAGTCAAACGGCGTGGGAACTATTTAATAACAAGACTCGAGTTTTATGTCATAGTTGTTCTTTTTCTTTAGGACTGAGCAGCAGTGCATTTTGGTCTCGACTGCTCCACCGGGAGATGTGGTAAAGTTTAGGATGAGGAAAAACATGAAAGGTCTCCCAAAAAGCCACCATTACATAAGCAGGGCGACATGATTTAATGATAAAACAGAGATTTTTGCTTGAGGTAGTAATGCCCCGAAAATACATCTGTATTAATATATCTTTTTCAGTCTCATATGAAATACAAGACCCTCTCAGGGTATCGGGGGTAAGGAAGTTAAAAAGATTGACTGTTAGGGGCCCCTAGAAATATTACATAATTTTAACATTAGTGTTTGAAGATTTATTTATTCCTTACTAACAGAAACTACCAGGTTTTTCATGTTTTTATAGCAAACATGTAATATTCAGACATCTTTACCTTCGCCAAGGAGGTTTTGTTTTTGCCGGCGTTGGTTTGTTTGTTTGTTTGCGTTCAAAATAACTTGAAAAGTTATGGACGGATTTGGATTAAATTTTCAGGAAATTTGTGGAATGGAATAAGGAACAAATGATTAGATCTGGGGACTGGAATTTCTTAAAGAATTCTTTAACATTGCGAGATAGGACCATTTTCGGCATTTGTGCATATAACTCCACAAAAAAATGGTCAGGGCACTTGGTAAAAAAAAACTACCTTGGCAGGGGTTTGCGCTCTCCGAGTGCTTTCTAGCTTGCATTGTTTCACAAAATAATATTTATTTTTAAAAAAAAAAAGGCCATTTGGAACACTTAATGGAGGATATTAGTTCATTAGTTAATGTAGTCTATATATATCTGTGTGTGTGTGTGTGTGTGTGTGTGTATACAGTGCCATGAAAAAGTGTTTGCCCCCTTCCTGATTTCTTACTTTTTTGCACATTTGTCACCCTTAAATGTTTCAGATCATCACACAAATTTTAACATTAGACAAAGATAACCTGAGTAAATACAAAATGCAGTTTTTAAATGGTGATTTTATTTATTAAGGGAAAAAAAGCTCTCCAAACCTACATGATCCTATGTGAAAAAGTAATTACCCCCTGAACCTAATAACTGGTTGTATCACCCTTGGCAGCAATGACTGCAATCAAGGGTTTGCAACAACTGATGATGAGTCTTTCACATCGCTTTGGAGGAATTTTGGCCCACTCTTCTGCGTAGAATTGTTTTAACTCAGCCACATTGAAGGGTTTTTGAGCATGAACTGCTCGTTTAAGGTCACACCACAGCATGTCAATTGGATTTAGGTCCGGACTTTGACTCGGCCACTCCAAAACCTTAATGTTATTTTTTTTTAAGTCATTCAGACGTGGACTTGCTGGTGTGTTTCGGGTTGTTGTCCTGTTGCATAACCCAAGTGAGCTTGAGCTTGAGGTCACGAACTGATGGCCGAACGTTCTCCTTCAGGAATTTCTGGTACACCAGAATTCATGGTTTCATCGATCACAGCAAGTCATCCAGGTCCAGAAGCAGCAAAGCAGCCCCAGACCATCACACTACCACCATTATGTTTGACTGTTGCTATGATGTTCTTTTTATCAAATGCTGTGTTGTTTTTACGCCAGATGTAACAGGACGCACACCTTCAAAGTTCAACTTTTGTCTCGTCAGTCCACAGAATGTTTTTGCTGAGTCATGAAAACTGACCTTAACTGAGGTAGGTGAGGAGTTCTTTAGATGTTGTTCTGGGTTCTTTGTGACCTCCTGGATGAGTTGTCATTGTGCTCTTGGTGTAATTTTGGTAGGCTGACCAAACAAGGTTTGCCACTGTTCCCAGTTTTTTCCATTTTTGGATAATGGCTCTGACCATGGTTCGCTGGAGTCCTAAAGTCTTAGAAATGGCTTTGTAACCCTTTCCAGACTGATAGATTTCAATCACTTTGTTTCTCATTTGTTCTTTAATTTCTTTGGATAGTGGCATTATGTGTTTCTTTATGAGATCTTGCAGCCTACTTCACTTTGTCAGACAGGTTCTATTTAAGTGATTTCTTAATTCAAGAGGTCTGGCAGTAATCAGGTCTGCGTGTGGTCAGTGAAATTGGACTCAGCTTTCAAAAAAATGTGGTTAATCACAGTTAACTCATGATTTAATAAGGGAGGGTAATTACTTTTTCACAACGGGTCATGTAGGTTTGGAGAGCTTTTTTCCCTTAATAAATAAAATCATCATTTAAAAAGTGCATTTTGTATTTACTCAGGTTATCTTTGTCTAATGTTAAAATTTGTGTGATGATCTGACACATATGCGTGACAAATATGCAAAAAAGTAAGAAATCAGGAAGGGGGCAAATACTTTTTCATGGCACTGTATATAGTATATAATATATAGTATATTAGTTAATTTTATGAATTTTGCTTAATGCCCAAATGCCTACCTGGACTGTTAAGACATTTGGGTCTGTAAAATAACAGCTTGCGGAATAACAAAATGTATGATCTGTAATATATTTAAATAATGAACAGGGTTTAACAGTCAGAGATTCATGAGGAGTGATGATAGCTGAAAAGTATAGGATAAATCAAAATGTGCTGAATGCTTAAAAAGCCAGAAAGTTATCTTTACTACCTAGTTCAATGAACTGTGCTGGTTGGGAATGGGCCCAATGTGATATCTTTACATGGGGGCCCAAAATTTCTGGCAGCACCCTGCAGGGCACAGATACGCAGCCTTCACTTAGGCTACATTTCACCTTTAATAGAGGCTGTGTCAGTGATTTTCAAACTTTTTTTGTTCAAGGCACACCCAACACCAAGCCAAAATCTCAAGGCACGCCAGATTTATAACCATGAGAAAAATATCTCATATTTATGTTACAGTGTCTTTTCTATCCTAATCTGTGTACTGCCTGATTTGCTCTTGTCATTTTGATGAATATTTGTGCAAATGTATGGTCATATATTATAGGAGCAATGTGACATGATAGCAGTATCAATAAGCTTAAATACTGATTTTTGGGTTTTGAATAGATGCAGATATGGCCTGCTTCAATCTCTATTCACCTACTTATTCCGTTGACTGCAGAAGCCTTCACAGCTTTATAGTTGTTTTTTTTTTAGTCCTAGATCTAAGCATATAAGGCCCTAATGTTGCAAATAAAAATAATCACTCATTAGATGCTGTATTGTTGTAGTAATTATGCATAGTTGTACGAATTCCCAAAGCACACCTGGTCTTTCAGGCACACCAGTATGCCCTGGCACACCATTTGAAACCACTGGGCTTCGCCACCAGATTTTAAACTCGACAAAACTCTACAGATGTCTCAGTTTTATTTTTAGCTACCATGTTTCAAGTTTTATCTCATCAAATTTATTGAATTAGGACAGTGCACATTAATCCCCATGTCAACCATGAGTGGCAATGTAAATTTACTGGAATAAGCACAAAAGCTCATTATTTGTCCTAAGGCTGGTAATTACCCTCCCAGAAACCAAATAAATTGACAGTCCCACAACATCTCACTTCTTTACAGTTTTACACTTTTTACATAACAAATTAAAAAATACTAGGCCTTTGTTAAACAAGTGTTGCCATTACTTCTATACAATCTAAGAAATGTTGTTCACTGTCACTTGTGGTATTTTCACTTTTCTGGATCAGTGGTTGTTGTATATCCAGTATAAATGTATTGTAAATATTGATGTATAACCAGATATAATGGTTTCAATATTTACTGCAAACATTTTTTGATTTTTGGGAAACAAGTTCTAATCTGAAAGTGCAACCTTATTAAATCAAGACCAGTTTTTCCAGCAGCAGGGAGTTACAGTGCTGTTAGTTCTTACATATGCAGATAGTAAATGGTAAATGGCCTTGAGCTTATATAGTGCTTTTCAGATCTTTCTGACTATTAAAAACACTTTTACACCACAGGTCACATCCACCCATTCACACTCATTCAGTCTAACATTCACTCACCGATGGTTCTGAGTTCCAATGCAAGTTGCTCATCAGCATCTGAAACACACCCTCACTGTTTCATACCCATTTACACGGTTAAGTAATGTAGCAGTGGTAGCAACTTGGGATTCAGTGCCTTGCTCAAGGACACATCAATATGTGACAAGCCAAGCTGGGCTAGAACTTGCAACCTTCAAATTGTTGGAGTTAACAACCAGACTAAGTCACTAGATGAAGCTTAGTTCTATTTTTACTGTTAAAATAAATTTTGTATATAATGCAGATATATGATCAGTTCTTACAGTATATTACTATCAGTATTAGCTTAAAAAGGTAGGAAATATTGGAATGGCGGATACTGGAAAAATATCCTATATTGTACATGCCTAATTGTCCAATATTGGCAATTAGAAATAGCTAAAGAATAGAGTATCTTATTATACCAACTGGGACAGGAATCAGTGTAAAAACAGTGACTTATTTATCAGTGATAAAGCCAAAAAAAAAGTTTTGTTTTTGTTTGTTTTTTGTTCAAAAACAGCATATTCCAACTTACATTTTCTCACATGGTAAACCATCTTGTGGTGCAAACTGAAGCAACCACTCTTTACTGCCCCAAAAAAGAAAAAAAAAGTCTTATTCAGAGACATGAAATTTCTCTGAATTGCAAGTAGACCTTTGTGCCACAATTTCTGTGGATAGTGAACGCCCCTGATAGAAACCACACACTGAACCAGACACATAACCACAACCAGCTGAGAGTGCAAAATTAAATCTTTTGTACTTTTACTTAGAAATATTTGATGTCTAGACAACCATTAGCCTTTTAAACAGTTTATGTAAATTTCCTACCATTATATATTCTGATGTATCATGATTTCTTAAAAATGTATTACTTTAGTGGCACTAATGCAGTTTTTTGCCAACACCAATATTATGCTGATAATACTGTGCATCCCCAATTGATATATACTGGTTCTTTGTAAAAAAAAACAAAACAAAAAAAACAAACAAACTGATAATTGCCCCTCAGGGAGTGTAAAGATAAACCTT
Source organism: Cetoscarus ocellatus (assembly GCA_037902135.1). Classification (NCBI taxonomy): domain Eukaryota; kingdom Metazoa; phylum Chordata; class Actinopteri; order Labriformes; family Labridae; genus Cetoscarus; species Cetoscarus ocellatus. Next base: position 371,338 of record JBAMNC010000606.1, read on the forward strand.
GATATTTTAGTTGCACATATCTAAAAGAACAACTATGCACTCTAGCTCCACTTCACATCTCCCTTAAAACTCACATAACTCAAATTTCAAAAGAAAAAAAAGCACAAAGCTTTTATGTCTTAAACCTACAAAATCTGCCCATGAAATCAAAGTCATAGAGCGTCTCACTCTACACATAAAACCACAAGGAATTCTAGGAATGAAATAATTTTATTGTGGGCATAAAATTTGTAACTTTACTTCTGTTACCTCATTTTGTGTCCTTATTTTTCCTTCAGCTGAAGCAACATTGTTTACAAACTCTTCAGTGTAACACTGGATTAACAAACACTAATCCTCACCACAGAATTAAATGGGAACACAAGATGTAGAACTGTGCTTTGTTCAACGTTTCCTGTTTTATTTTTTTCAATATTAGTCACATAAATTACCTTTTTCAGTTCCAGTTGAAGTTAACTGTTTTTAAGAATGATGCTAAATTAATCACAATATTTCAGTATCCATTCATTATCTATACCTCACTAACCCTTTTTGGATCATGGGGGCTGGAGCCTGGCTTGACTGTTATTGGATTAGAGACAGGGTACAAGCAAGTTGCAAGCCAAGCATAGGGTCAACACTTAGAGACAAAATACCATTAACAAACACACTCACACCAAAAGGCAATTTAGAATCAGCAATAACTCTCACAACCACATTCTTGGTCTGCAGGATGGAACTGGAGCACCTGCAGAAAGCTCATGTGTGCGTGGAAAGAAAAGGCAAACTGTACAAAGAAGGCCCTGTCCACCCGGGGAGTCAATCCAGCAACCTTTTTCTTAGGGGGAAACAGCACTACATAAAATAGATCGATAGTGGTCAAACAGCACTATTATTTCCAACAGTAAGAGTGGTGTCTGTCCCATTTCAAGAGTAGTCTTTCTGCTGTCAGCACTAGGCAGTTTTACTGCATTTTTCTTGCAAGAAGTGCGCACACTTTTGGCCCCAGTACACATACCAGCCACCAGCCCACAGGTTCTGCTTAAACCACACCTATCTAACCTTACATGTGATACCTTATCCTCTCCAGTGTAGCCATTTAACCATAGAGCATACACAACACTGCTATAGTTGCACATACAAGCACATAATGGGACATGCTGGGGACACAAGTAGAGACATATTCGTGTAAAAGCTGGAAATATTACTCTGCCTTGTCGATCAGTCAGGTTCTTTTGCTTCTCATGTTGTCTTTGCTGCTGACCTCCTCACTTTTTGCTTAGCAACAAATGCATGCTGTCTAAGAGAGGTTGGATGAAATTATTGTTTGCTACTGCAGACATGTATTAAGGGGACAAATAGACCCTTTACTTGGTGTAGTTTCAGTGGTAGTGACAGGGGACCATTTGGAGAGTGCCGAGCTGTGTGTGTCTGCGTGTCGATTTGTGTTTGTGTGTATGTGGAGCTCTACTGTGTCATGCTTTTTTGTGCTGCAGCACATCTACATCGCATTAATATCACTATGATGGCAATGTAGAATCAGTATGAATATCTAGAAATGATAGCTGAGTTTAAGTGTGTCATTTTTGCAGAGATGCACTATGAATAGACCTTTTGTACTCTGCAGTTGCACTCAAAGACTTGAAAAGCACCTAATTCTTACATATTTTTGCTTTAAACACCGTACTGACAACACTTGCTTTGTATGTTTGTACAAATGTAATTGTATGTATGTTTAAACGTACGGATGTTTATGGATGTTGGTATGCTATGTATGTTATTTATGTTTGTATTAGAGCTGTCACAATGTCTGACTATTGATAAGCTTCTAGATAAAAAAAATAGAATACTGATGTTGAGCTAATACGCATACTGTAATACCATGTCACTAAATAATTCATAATAGGGAAATCGCCATAGGTGTGGCGTAATCTCACCATTTATCTTATGTGCAAAAATGCAACACACACAAAAAAATACACACCGGCAAAAACATAACCTCCTTGGCAGAGGTTCATAATGTGATAAAAAGACACAACAATTTTCCAAGAGAGAAAAAGAGAAGTAAACAGAGTGATTTTAATCTTTACTGTATAAAGGACGCATCACTACATTTAATTATTAATCTTCTCTGAGGCAGCCCTTAAAACAACCAAAAATAGATTTGATGAAAACAGTCAATCAACCTGCCATTACAATTTAGGACCTTTCACAGGTAAGAGTAGATGTTTATAAGACTTTTTATAGCCTTAAATATCAAACATCAAATTCAAGACTTTTTGAGGACCTGCAGGATCCCTGGTTAAAACATAAACCTGTTGCGTCACAAAGTGACAAATCAGACTGTCTTGCAACTCCCTGAATGTTTTTATTTCTATTCTTGCCAAAGCAGAGACAGTCCATAAAACTAAAGATAAACTTCACTAACATCATTTTTATTTTTTTAAGTTTTCAATAAACATTTTGATAACACAGTTGTCGTCCATCTTTTTGGCCATTATAATCATGAGTTGGATATCTGATGTTGTGACATCTCTAGTATGTGTAAATATCTCCATAAATGTATGTTTGTTGATATGTTGACTTGTTTCTATGTCTGCGTGTTGTTATGTATGTTTCTCTTGTAAGTACCTACCTCTGGTTAATTACAGTTCATAAGGTTCAACACCATCCCTGTTTGTTTTGAAAAGCTGTCCTTTGTGAGACGAAAAAGGGCTGGCACACCCTCTGTCACAGAAACCAACAGCATTAATGCAGTGCAAATGAAAATAATTGATTTGCAAGCGTGGGTAAGATGACGAACGTATCACGTAACTTAAGCACAGTTATGAAATGAGGAGAAGAGAGAGATTATGGAAAGTAGGTTAGTGGAGCAACACAGAGCATTCACACCCCTCCCTCTCTTGTGTCTCCGGCGTGCATGCGTGGTGAGTCTCCTCCTGTCTTTCTGTCTTTTTCCGCTTCCAACGTGTTCGTCCTGAACCATACCCAAATCAGAGCTCATACTTCGGCAGACACAGCTGACACAGTATCCAAGCTTTAACTCTTTGCATTGTTTCCCTATGCAAACATTTATGTGTGCAGAAAGTCTTTAATCTATACCTTCTATGGATCCTGTCTCTGTCATTTTAAAACAAACAAACACAAAAATGCTCAGGTAAATAAATGTAAGGCAATGTAAGGCTGCTGCGTCTTTGTGATTGCACAGTTAAGAAATAACAATGCTGGGAAAAGTGGAGTAAGTGTTTTGTTTTATTTTATCTTCAAGCTGTAAACTTCCACTTCCTCCTATTTTTTTTAGTGTGTTGGTTTCCTTCCTGATCTTCATCAGACATGTTTTTCCAGTTATATTATGTCCATCAGCCTGTCCCTCTGTCGCCATGAAGCAGCCACACATCCATCCGGTGTTTGCCTGCAACGTCACTGACCTCCTGACCCTGAATCTTATGTAACCATAGCAATACCCAAATTAGAACGAGGAGAATGGAAAGAGGGAGGGGCGTAGAGCTTCACATCGAGGCACGTAGCAATCGAACCAGCTTTCCAGATTAAGGCAGATGGAATAGCCTGTTGCTGTGTGAGTGTGTGTACTCAGTATGCCCATTTGACCAGAGATAGAAACTCAAGTAGAATTCAAACACCCTCTCCTATGAGACTGAGGTGGTTGTGTTGATTCTTAAACTTTCAGAAGTATTTTCCCTACATTCAGACTCTAGCCTCTGATCGCAGTGACAATTTAATATCTCAAAGCAGCCTCTGCCCCATGGCGCATAAAGCCCAGTATACTGAGAGGATTATTCTGGGATCCAGGCTCTGCCGTCCATAATCCTCCGTCCTCTTCTCTCCCTCATCCTGCCAAATCCTCTCCCTTCTCCCCTTTCAAATTCCCTCTAATCCCTTGCATTCGGACTCTCTGCTTGGCTGTAATCTGGTTTGTACCTATCGTTCACCTGCAACAGGTTCACATCAATAGGTCAGTATGCCAAACATTGGATGGCTTCTTCCTTTCTCTTTTTGCTCATACTTGACCATAATCATCTCTTGCTTGTCTACAATCTAAAGGACATCCTAAATAATATCTGGGAAACATTTCTGGCTTTCAAGACCTGAAAAATGGCACAAGTATATCACACGCATGAAATCTCCCTTGTTATTCAGACATTTTTTTTTCATCTTTAAATCAGCAACTACACTTAATTCTACCTTAAGGTTTACGCAGTGGCTTCATTGAAGCTTTTAATTTGATCACAAACTTCCTAAACAGAACATTCTGTCCACTTTTCATCCAGTTTTCTCCTCAAAATTGTTCTTTTGTCCTGTAAACACTGATACTGATTTAATATTTGTATTTCTCTGTTAAGTAAGAGCTGTGAGGCTCATGTTTTGTGCTGTTTTTAGAAAGCGTGCACAACCCTGATTACTGCTGGTACTGTTTGTGCTACAAGCTAGGAGATGTCCAATTACATGATTTGTAAGCTGGGTTGATGTCTCATTCATTCAACACTGCTGGTCAGCTGAGGATCTAACTTTGGCGGCCACTGTCTTTCCTCTCATTAATTAACAGCTAAAGAAAAAACTAACAAGCTTTTTGTCTTCAGCCATGCTGGGTACTAATGTCAGCATGCTGACACTGTAAAAGGGCTTCATTATTCAAGCTAGTCTTGTGTCATCAAACCAGTTCAAAATAAGGAAATGTATGCTTTCATGAGATTCACTCCAAATGTGGCCTCCAATGAGTATTCAGTGCCTTTATTTTCATAAATGATTTAAATGTCACTTTCAGGTCAAAACAGCTGATTTCTTTTTATTTTATTATTGTTAGCATGTTTCCCATGAAACATGCTAACAGTGAAACAGTGAGAAGAGATGATGCTGAAGTCTTTTTGTCTTGTTCTCAGAGGTGCTCATCATGTTAAGGAGACATGTTAAACACTAAAGGGCATATAAAACTACAAAACTATTCAAAAGTACAATTTTGAATATTGACTATTCAGTATCAAAGGATAAATCATCAGGTTTAAGGCTGGCATAGAAAAATGGAAAACTTGCTAACTGTGTAAAATACAGCATAAAAATGTTGCCTGGTCCAATTTACAGAAAGCTGTACCTCACCCATGGGTCTTTAATGAACTGTAACCTACTGCTACATGCCAGGACCTGTAAGAATGGTAGGTTCAGCTGGTTAAGCAACAACCACACCCTCAGATTTACTGGCCCACATTTACCACAGCTATGGCAATGGCATCAATTCATATATAGGCTGTCAACCATCCCCACAAGAAGGGTGCATTGTTTTTGATGTCAGTTGGATAAAATTGGGGATGAGGACTTTTCAAAACTAAGGCCCTGTTCACACAGAGACGAAAATGTTTTCAATACGAAAAAGTTTTCATATTGGAAACATTTTCTGTAAAGATGGCATTATTTCATTGTGTATGTCCACACAACACACTGAAAACGCTGTAGTACATATGACAGGCATGTAAAAGGAGAGCACAGACTGTAGACAGATTGCATAGCTGTAGGCAACGTGGGGTTGAAACACAAAAAAGTGACCTGTGACCTGCTGTCTATGGACGATAACCATCTATTTAGAAAAACTGAATACTGATATTAAAATAATAATTGGCATACTGTAGTACAGCTATGTAATTCATAATAGGTAGTGGTTGTAGTTCTTAATGCTGCTTGTTATGTACCATAAAATGGAGGGAAGATGAAGAGGCAGCATCAGCAGAAGAGGATCTTATTAACTTGTTAGTATTTACCATCTACTCTACTGCATAAGTCACGCTGAGGTGACAGATCAGAGTGAAACAGTATATCATCAACTTCTTTTTTTAGCCAATTAGTTTTTGGATTGTATAGGAGAGAGTGTTCTTGTGTACTCTTCAGTATACTCAAAACAACAGTGACAGTAAATGTGGTTGCACTACAGCAACCTGTTCTCACAACTTCACCTTTACTTTCACCAGGGGTTTCCCCAAGGTTTTATTCTGGGACCTCTTTTATTCTCTATTTTTATAAATGACCTGAGTAAAGACATCGAAGCAAAAATACATTTTTATGCTGATGACATGATCATCTACACACGGGCTCCCTCCACCAATAAAGCTGTACAAGAGCTCCAGGTGGATTTCAAATTCATTACAATCTGCTCTAATAGATTTAAAATGAATCTTAAATGTTACAAAAACTAAGTTCATGGTTTTCTCAAAATCACATTTACAACATCAAAGTAATTTTAACATTTTTACCTCTGATGGCAAACCTATTGAAATGGTGACCTTCTATAAGTATCTGGTCATTTGGATTGATGAAAACTTGTCATTTAATGTACAAGCTCAAGGTGAAAATTGGCTTTTATTTTAGAAATAAGTCCTGCTTTAACTCTGCTGCTAAAAAAAAACTTGTCGGAGCTATTTTGCTATCTGTTATTGATTATGGGGACATTTTGTACATGCATGCATCCTCATCAGTTTTACAAACTCTTGATTCAGTGCATCAAGCATCCCTTCGCTTCATTACTAACGCTAAATCCCTCACTCATCACTGCACTCTTTATGATCTGGTAGGCTGGACATCCTCATCAGTCCGCAGACAACAGCACTGGTACATTTTTATCTACATAGCAATACTTGGTAAATTACAGTCATACCTCTGCAGCCTCCTTTGTTTCAGATCTACATGTAACCGACTGTGCTCTTCTAATTTGTTGCTCTTTACAGTTTCCCTTAAGAGCTCTTATTGATCTTGGAAAGATTGTCTTTTCTCACAGAGCACCTTATATTAGGCATGGAACAAGCTCCAGAAAGAGCTAAAAATAGTGTCACTGATCTCGCTGAGTAAATTTAAAAGGATCATAAAGAGCGTGGTGACAGAGAAGTGTAGCTGTTTTTCATGAAAGGTCACTGTACATTTGAAAGTCTGTTTTATAAAATGAGTTATTGGGCTGTTTAATGTTTTGTGTTGTTTTTAAAGTTTGTAACACTGTATTGGCTGCTACCTTGGCCAGATCTCTCCTGTAAAAGAGATGTTTAATCTCAATGGGACTTCCTGGTTAAATAAAGGTAAAAAAAAAAAAAAAAAACATGCTACAGATTTAATTGCAAGAGTCAGAGAAAAAGTGAAACATACAACTGCCACCCTAGAATACTGAATCAAAAATCAGTAGAAGGAAAGCATTCTGAACAAACAGGGAGCGATTCTCCACAGAGGGGACAAACTGAGCTTTAACTTTGAAGAGGCACAGACAGGAAGAGTAAATGAACAGTTTTGATCTTTTCTGTCACATATTCTACTGCTGCTTAAAACCTGCTGGAGTAAGGTAAATATTAATCTCTTTTTTCATTTTCCTGTTGTTTTGGCTGTGAAATAGCGCGACATGTGGAAAAAACAGACAGTTCTCTAGATTCGGTGCGAGAGACAGGCGTAAGACATGTGAGTCTGAAAGCTCAAACTTGCTAAAATGGCATACTCGCCAACATGAAAGAACTAATGCTCTGCCCCCGTCACACAAAGAAAGTGCGCTGAGAAATGGCCCTAACAAAACTGACCAGTCAAACAATCAGACCAGACTGGGCCTACGTAGGGAAGGGGGCCTTAAAACAACAGGAGCTCCAACAGTGTTTCACACAAACTGAGAACAGAGGTGGATCACGGTTCTCAGTATGTGAAAATCATAAATTTATTTTGCAGTAATTTGTTTTTAACCTGACACACCAGCTGGACCATCTGAAACATTTCACTAGGCCATCTGTGTAACAGCCCATAGAAAGGGTTTGGAAAAAGGCAAAACCTTTCCAAATCATTCACATCAGATGATTAGACAATCGATCTGTTGAGTGCAATAATTATGGGCCAATCAGATAATGTAGTACGCTGGGGCACTACCGCATCATTTACCTACTGGTGTAAATGACCAAACGTAAAACACCTCATAGAACCAACTATTGCCAAAACATGTCCAAAGTGTAGCGAAAATATCCTCCTTACTGAGAAATGCTTTCAGTGTTGTTATTTGTTTTTCATTTAATAAAAAAAATACGGTCCAGATCTGATAAAACTGCCACTGAGGATGTTAGCACCGATGCTAATCTCTGTACGAGCAGTCACTTCCTGCTGTCGTCTCGCTTCCTAGCTCCCACCTCTTCCTGCTTTAAAGGTTGGGCCTTGGCGCTTTCAGGCAACCACAGTCATTATAGATTTGAGCTTGGCAAGATGGATCTGCCTGATTACAGACTCTGAATTAGGCAGATCCAGCTGCTGTGCAAGGCTAATTTGTTTTTATTTACAACTTATGAAAAACCCAATGCAACAAAAAAGTGGGTCAAAATAAACCTTGAGTTAATTGTGATGTGCATGCTATCTTGGCAAAGATCTTCCCAAAAGACTTAATCTATCTGTATGTTGAAATCGTTAATTAGAGGGGTTTTAGCCAGTGCAAACATTTTAACTGTCAGTGAAATCAAATAAATGGACCCTAGTTACGGCAAAATATGATCTCCTTAAGTGGTTTATTTATATTCTTGGACAAAGAGCTTGAAAATGAGATGGTGTCAGTTAAACAAACGTGTATGATTACCCTCCCAAAGGTGAGCATGATGTCACATGAATAGTATGAGCTAAACACAGAAATAATAAGCTAGCCAGAGTGCCCTTCAGTTCACTTTAATTTCTACACTGGTTGTCCCTCAGCAGCTGTTGATACCAGAGCTGCCTGAGTTGCCTTCAGGTGCACATTAGCTGTTCATTCTGTCGCTGGGAGTCACACTGTTTATTTGGTCTTGACGGGCAATAAATAAACGATAGGAATCCAATTAAAGCTGACATTTACTGTGGTGGATCTGTCGGCACTGCTTCCGCATGCGGTGTTTGTCTTGTTGTCTGTCGATCGCGCTCTGCCTCCATCCAGATAATGTCACATCTGACAGTCATGACAGGAAGGAGCAACCACAGGCATTTACTGAGCTGTGACTGGGGGGTTGATAAAGAGGCAGGGAAATAAACATCAATTTTAGCTTAATAGATAATACAGCAACCCGAGATTATGGCAGAGATTATGTCTGTGGGATAAAAATTGGGGAATATTGAATAAGGCTGAACGTGGAGCAGGGATAGCAACCTTCTGAGAACAGAGGTTTTATCTTCCTGGAATAAAATGAACCATCTAGTTCCAGAGAGATCACCTTTAAGGGGCTGAAACTGATGCTAAATGACACAATTTCTCATAAACACTTCATTTCTTCTCCTCCCACGTCACATATGACAGTGGGTAAGTCCCTTTACCTCTGAAATCCTTATTGAATAAGTCAGCAGCAGAAATTCAAAGACATTTGTGTTTTCTTTTTGTAAGGCCTGAGAGTTCATCACCTCAGATCTCATTCCTACCATCTGTTATTTTCCCCGCCGTCCCCTTCATCACTAATTAAGCACTAATCTCGTCCCCATTTCTGTGGTTCAACAGTCATTACACTGATATCATCATTAATGTCTGCGCTCAAGAGGAGGAATGATGAAATCCGTCAAGTGGAGAGAGAAACCAGCCTTTGAAAGCTTCAGCCCATTTATACATGCCTGTACATGTTTCTGAGTATGAGGTGTACACATACAGGGATGTAGACAGAGACCAGGTTAGTGCTGTGGCACCGTGTTCAGCCTGACAGAGCAGTATTAAAGGGTCATGAGCTTCTGAGTGTCAGAGCCTGTATGAGTTTGTCAGTACCTATTTGTTCACAACTGAACTGGAAAAAAGAGATGTACAGGGTATGGCTATACAAAATTAATACTAATGCTATAATCAAACTTTATTAAACATAAACATTTTTCAAATGTCTTTTTACTTCATTTCCCTCATATATACATATATATATATATATATATATATATATATATATATATATATATATATATATATATATATATATATATATATAAAAACATCATAATCCAGTCCAAAGCTCACTGCTGATTCCTCTGTTTATTAATCAGTCTTAGCGTGCAGCTGCAGCTCAGTTGCCCAGTTTGTCAGGCTCACAGCTGTGACACGTCAGTAACAGTTATACCTGGAAAAGGTGACAGCTTTTTCCACAGAGCAGGTGAGGTACAGCTCCTTTCAAAAATCAAAATAAAGCTAGCAGACACTAGTGGAGGCACAAGCTGGATAAAGCACCGTTTTAATGAAGCACACACTACTGACATGCAACTTAATGTGTCCTAATGTTATCACTGCAGTCCTAATGCTTTGTGATAAGTGACATTAATAAGACAACTCATTCCAGTCAACATTACAAACATGACAGAAAAACAAGACTATACAAACTAAAAACCAAACTTTAGAAGTGAAGAAAGAAAGTGCAGTCAGAATATTCAGTATCTATTAACCATCAGCTGTTATATGTTACAGTTCATCTACAAAAAGGATAAAGAGGTCGACTATGATTAAAATTATTTATTCATATTCATAGATTTGTATGTGAAAATACAGAACAACATAAGCAGACCCACATTGAAAATAAGACATTCTATTTAATCATAATATGTTATAATAGTATGTAAAATTATTAGGGCCCGACCGAATTATCAGCTGGCCGATTAAATCGGCCTATTTTAGCCCTTTTCAAAGGATTCAAGATCGGCCAGAGTTTTGCCGATTTAATGCCGATTTATTCTTAATTTCTTATAAAACAGTTAACACTGTTCGGCGTCCAAGCTGCGCAGAATGATGACGTTGCGAAAGATGGTTGTTAAAGCGGCTCTGAGCTCTGCCGTGTGTATGGATGATGGAGTGTATGGGGCAAAACTCACCTACAGTCACACAGAGTTGCTGAATGTTGTTTTTGCCTGCAAGTCCGACATAACAACCGACTTTCAGCACTTTAACAGTATACCGCTGGACATAGCGAGAGCACCGGGCTCTCTGCTTGGCTACAGAAGCAGCTGCCAGACTGACGCTGATGAGCTGACCAATACCAGATTTGTCATTTACAAAACTGACGAATTGGACCTTCTGATGGCAGGGGATCAGTTTATTTGTGACTGTTCTGTGATGATTATTACGGAAACCTGGCTTCATCTGCTTGTCACCAACGCTGCAGTTGAGCTAACTAGCTAGCTAGCTAGCTAACTATGCTAGCATTAGCATTGTTCCCTCAGAGCTGTTTGACGTCATCGAGGGAGCCTTTGTCATAGCTGGGAACTTCAATCAGGCCTGTTTAAAGAAGTTTGTGCAATATGTGCCGTGTCCCACAAAATATTCTGATTTCCTCATACATATTACCTCTTTTTTACAAAAAAAAAAGTGGTTCTACCTGCACTAAAACCTACTTCTGATACACTAATGAGGACTCTGGGACTGAAAGGCAGATGTGACAGGACAAGAGTTCATAATTCATCTATATATTTACATTTTAAATAAGGTTATTTATTTCATTTTGCAGAAATTGACTGCAGTTTTGCCCACTATTTTATTTTGTATTTGAAAGTTCTTTGCTCTTGAAAGTTGCAGAGGAGAAAAATAAAAGAGGCTTATGAAGAGAATGCTGTTGCTTTCCTCTCACAATGACCTGTTTACAACTTTTTAAAAGTTGTTCTACCTGAACTATAACCTACCTTCTTATTATTATCATCAACAAGAAGTAAAAGATAAAGAGTGACTCTTTTTAAGGTTTTATAATTAATTTTCCAGAGGTTTAATGCTTTGCATGTTTTTGTACTTGAAAACTCCTCTCTGTTGTAAAGTTAAACAAATACTTAGTGACAAAGTATTTTAAAATGGTAAAATGTTCTGCCTGTAATTCATATATTCGTTGTTGTAAGTGGTTTGGGACCAAATTTAAAAAAAAATTCATTTCATATATATTTTTTTAATTAATCAGCCGATTAATCGGTAATTGGTATTTTTTTCTGCCAAATATCGGTATCGGCATCGGCTTCAAAAAATCCATATCGGTCGGGCTCTAAAAATGATAATACAGGTACGATGAACTATATAAACATAATACATAGCATTACACAAATGATCACGTAAACTTTCATATAATAATCAAACCTAATCAGGTCACAATGTGTCTGTTGCTTTACACATTTTCTCCATTCATCCTTACATGATTTTACTTCATAAAGCAGCTCAGCAAAGCCGGCTTCAGCTTAAAGAAAAGAAAAGAATTGATGGAGACCTGGATGGAGATCGGTCGGCTCTGTAAGATGAAGAGAAATATGACCACCATACAAACAGCTGGAACACAGGTCTCATATGTACTCTGAGTGAGTGAGTGTGTAAAAAATAATGACAGACCCTGAAATATAGATGATATGTTCACGTGGACAAGAGGAAGACCAGTTGTGTCCACAAGGGGGGCACTGACAGGCAGCTTTTGCACTAACAAAAAACAAAACAAAAACAAAAAAAAACGCAATATTGCATGAGTTGAATTTTTGCAATTTCAGGTCCTTGAACAGCAGGATTTAGGACAAAAATTATGTGCTTTCCTATTTTACATCTTTATATGACATAATTTAAGTGGAAGCTGTATCAGAGAGACAAAAACTTAGGAAGCAAAGAGACAGAAAACAAGACGGAGAAAACCAAGTCCATGTCCCAACAATCTGAAGACGATACTGAAAGGAGATCTGCTGTTTCCAACACCCGCTTCCATGACAACAGCCACTGACAGGGCCCCCGACCCTGTGGCTTGTCTGTAATGAATCATCTGCCCTGAAGGTGAGGTAACACCCACAAACGCACACACAGATGTATGCACACAGGCATGTAGAGAGACACATAGAAGTGTGTTAGTCTTGTACGCTGTATACGCTTTCAGAGAACGCCTGTTTACCTCTGACTGAAGTAGAGTCAGGAAAACGCACACAAACATTTACATCAGGATGATTGTTTTTCCAAAGCAGCCTGATTAACAGAGAAGTGAGTTGTACATATAACCATAAGAGCCTGTAATAAGGATATTGCAAGAGATACTCAAAAAAGTCTAGTTACTATGATTACCATAGCCACAGTTAGAAGAGACAGGCCAAGTTCATTTGCATGAAAAAAAATTAATGAACTATGAAAGGAGAGGATGTAGGCGTAATGGATCCAAAATCTGTTAGCTTAACAATGCATAAGGTTGAAGACAGTTTGGTGCTAAACCACTCTGAATAGTTATGTTTCTCACTTCATGTTATCTATTTTTATCATTAGATGGTATTTTTGTCGACTCAGGAAATATCCTTTTGGCTACTTAATCAGTATTATCATGTATGCTTCCATCTTCAACCATACTGTTATAGGAGAGGGGTGCATGGTGAAACAGCAGGTTAATGCATGTGCCTCACCACAAGAAGATTGCTGTTTCGACTTTCCAAGTTGACCAGGCTCTTTCTGTGTGGAGTTTGCATGTTCTGCGTGGGTCCTCTTCAACACTATAGTTTTCTCCCACGGAGCGAAAGCATGCACATTAGGTTAACTGGTGATTCTAAACTAGGTATGAGTGTACGCGTGAATGGTTATCTGTCTCACTCTGTGGCTCTGTGATTGGCTGGCGACCGGTTCAGGGTGTACCCTGCCTCTTACCCAATGTTGGTCCCCTGCAACCTTGAAAGGGATAAGTGGTATAGATGATATATTTTCCTATTATAGTATTTTCTTTACCCATTATTTTTATGAAGTTGCTATTTTCAAAATCATTTTTCTGATATAGTAGGTATCAATAGCTGCACCAATATAATTGCAGGTTCAAGTACTTTTTCGGTGATGAGTATAGTCATACTAAGCTTGGTTTAATTCTTGAGGTTAAAATACTGGTGTGACGAATGTTGTTGATGGAAAACTTTTTATTGGTTTATCTTATCATTTTTATATTTAAATTCAGTAGTAAGACACAAATCCAACCAAGTAAAATATATCCCAATAATGCATTTACGTAAAAGTGGAAGTCAAATCAGGTTTTTGGACCAAATGCTGGGATCAGCAGTTGGCCATTTATCATTCCTGACGACTCCTCTACACCATCAGTGTTGAAGTTTAAGGACTCAAGGGTGCAAACCCTACGCCCCGAGGCTCCAGAGGAAAGGGATGCCAACCCTTTTCAGCTGACCAACTGCCATAACCGGGTGCAGTGCCCCAAGAAATCAGCTTGAATCTCCACAGGCAACAAACCAACTTCCAAGTGTGTTTCGATCAGAACTTGAACTGGGCACCCTCTGGTCCCCAGCCCAAGTCCTAATAGACTGAGCTACACCAGTAAAAGTACTGGTATAAGAAATTACTCAAAAATACGTAAAAAGTACTTGATCACAGTTACTTGGGTAAATGTAATTAATACTTTTCATCCCCAGCCATAAAGCACCCATGGAGTAATAAAACTGATACTTCACCATTAAGTGAGAGTCCTTTGTTTGTCTGTGATGGAGCAGTTTGCCAAAAATACATTAAAAACTAAAATGAGTTAAAAATGAAGGACACTTGCTCTCCAACGGGTGCTGCCTCCTGTTGTTTACATAAAAGAGCCATATCTATGGTCTTGTCCCCATCTAGGCTGGTATTTTTTAAAACTAAGCATTTCTGTGCATTGTGGCATCTAGTTCACATGCAAACAGTGTTTCAGGTCACTGAAAATGCTAATTTTGAAAAACGTTTCATTACTCTGTCTTCTCTCTTCTTGTTTCCCTGTTTTTTTCTGTGCTTGCTCCCTCATGTATTTCCACATTCACTCACAAAGTGAAGTCTTTGTTTGGTGCTTCATGTGTCACTATTTTCAAAAGAAAAGCTACAGCATTAACAAACTGATAATTGTTAAAAAGCCTTACTAGCCGAACTGCTGAAAAACAAAAACACAAGCTAGTCAGCATATTAAGCAAGCAGCAACCTCCAGGGTTAAATAGGACGCCCATTCCTCCTAAAACAGAAGTTCCTCGAGTGTCCTCTTGAGGCTGGCTGCAGGAACCTTGGAGGTCACATGATTATGTGCAGGGAACAGATTGTTTTTAAGGCCTAGATCAATTTAGCCTGGTTCAAAAAATGGCTCAGGTCTAAAGCTATAAAACATCTTTGTACTCTCACTGAATGGGGGGTTAATTTTCCAATATTATACTGTTTTATTTTATTGAGGATTTCTGGTTTTGGAAATAGGGACATGATTGATATGGCTACAAGTTTGCATAGATAAGCTATCAGTCAGACAGCCTAAAGTTTAGGGCTGCAGCTATCGATTCTTTTTGTAATCCAGTATTCTATTGATTATTTTTGGCGATTAATCAAGTAATCCGATCAGAGACACATCATGCACACTGCAATTTTTTACACTGAATCACTTCGGCTTTATTGAAAAGCATCAGTAATATACAAAACAGAAAATAAGCCAGGTCTCTTAAAGGAACAATTAATTATTTCCTTATTTGAACATTTTGAGCATAAACGGGATCCCAAAATCAAAATACATATCTTTCTATTGGTAAAAAGTAGTTCCTACATAAAACTGCTTATAACAAGGTCTGCAGATTATTTTGAGCAACCAGGTCATGATTTTTGGAGTGAGACACTGGTTCTGAATTTTTCAAATGTATTTTTGGTGCTTTGAGCAGCACAGGACTTTTGCCATTTAGTCCAATTATACCAGAGAGAAGGCAGACATCTCTACAGCTGACATCTCAAAAATGTACAACTCATACATACATTTAAAACCTAAATGGATAAAGAGGCCCTTTAAGTTATAATGATAACTGTTTCTGCAGTGAGCACTAAACTAGCTACAAAAGATCATATGATATTGATATTTACCTATGTGTAATGGTGTAAATATTTTGAACTTTAAAATCTTTTTCGTTTAAATTGTGTAAATTGTTCTTGCAGTTTTATTTTTTCTCTGGATCATATCTTGCTATTTTTATTACATTTTTTAGTTTAGTTATTTTTATATTATATATTATATTACTATTATTATTATTAGTGTGGTTATCTCTTTTTGCTATATTTTTGCCTTTACTGCTGTAGCAACGCTACTTTCCAAATTGAAGATCTAATTCATTGTATTTTGTTACTAGGCCCAAATAATATCATATTTAGATTCAAAGACAATTGTTCATAATGTATCATAAGCATTACAAGTCCGGGGACTGGTTGCATAGACTGGGTGTTTACTGTTGAGGTGCTGCAGCATTGACGACGTGCTATTATGCTAAGCTGACTCTGTTTTACAATAGACACACTGCACTATGTTTTCTTTTCGTTTCAACTTGTAGTGATCCCACACTTAGGATACTTTATGCCATTTCTTCTGCGGACTCTCTTCTTTCTGCGCAACAGAAATGACCATCCGTGTCAAACACAGTGCACTGTATAGTGGTCCAGATTTAAACGAAGCCTCTTTTTGTAATCGAATAACTCGAAATCCTTGAGGAATCGTTTCAGCCCAACTTAAGTCCCAGGTCAGATGGCCTGATGTCCCACCTTGAGAGGGCCTCTGCCTATGAAAGTTTGGTTAAGATGGACATACAGTATGGCAGTGTCCACTGATGTACACCAACAACATTTCAGAGGCAGCTTTAATAATGAAAGGTTGACAGCTAATGGCTTTGTCCAATTCTTTCAACAGTCAATGATATTAACCTGAGCTTCCCGACAGGTACTCCACATTGTTTGTCACAGTAGAGGCAATCAACTGTAAGTAACAAAACAATAACTGTCTCATATAATCCAACTTCAAACAAGTCTTTACAACTCTTTTGAAAGTTAAAGACTGTGATTATTGGTTTGAAGCACTCCTGGAATCCATACATCTGTGTTTGTGTGGTAGCCAATACAGTATTTGTGTGTGTGTTTGTATCTTAAGCATTACTTCACTGACACAAAGGCATGCTTATGTCCAGGAAAAAAAAAATGTTCTCACTCCCAGCAGCTGCTCTGAGTTTGAGTATGTATGATGACAGTTTTAAAGAAAAGTGCCTTCAATCCTCTGCTTGTGTTACATATGAAAAAAGACTTTTTGCTCATATAATCTCTGACGTGTTTGGCCAGAGCCCTCAAAAAAGGAGGAAAGTTTTAAATTTCACACATGCTTGAAAGATCTTAAATTATCCTCATGGCTGGCACTGGTCTTTTGGCCCGTAGCAATCAGAGTGTTTGACAAACCATCCATCACTCAAGTGCTGTGAGGAGCCAGAGGGGGGCCCAACTTTCTCTGTGCACCTCTCATCTGTTTAAGTCTGTGTGTTCTTAAAAATAAGCAATCTCAGGCATTAGACATGAAGCCAGTGTTGCAGTGTTCCTGCAGTTTCTTCACTGTCCACTTGAGGAAGTGAAATAAAGGCCTCACATACATATGTTAAAATGACTATTTAAACGTTATTAATAATCAAGTTTAGCCTTGTTCAAGAAACATCTTAGCTGAAAAGTTCACACCTTCATTTCTTTGCTCTGCACAACAAGAAGAATTTTCTAAAAGTAATCTTAGTTCAGCGATCAACTGAATTTTAATTATGAGTACAATGTCAGCCACCTACAATCATAATGTCAATGTCAATGTCAGCTTTATTTATATAGCACATTTAAACAGCCAGCGGCCTACAAAGTGCTTTACAGTAGAAGAAACAGGCACAATAAAAACAGTAAAAAAAAAAAATCATAACAATAGGATAATTGGCTAGAGACAATCATAGCCCAACACGCACATGTTGCACTCTGTTTGTCATGTGTAACAAATGAAGAGCTCAGCTCTGAGCTTGAATGCACTGAATAAATATCCTCAGATTTTGGCAAATAGCAATTTTTCTTCAATTTCAATTCATGAACAAAATGTGAGTGTTGTTTACAATGGAGAAAGAGAACTAGAGTTCCTGCTTTGTGAAATATCCAGTTTCAAGCTCTATGTGAGCGCTGAAGCTGAGGCTGACACTTCTACCTCTTGCCTGTGAATCCCAGGCTTGGCCATATTTAAAAATTGTGATCTAAGCGTCAATCAGAATAATCCATCATTTTAAAAGTCTAGATTTTCATCTTTTCCTCTGTTGGCTGGGAGCTCCACTTTCTTTCCAGTAGCTAGTAAGAATGCAAACTTTACATGAATAAAGCAGATGCTACCAGAAATGATACACAGCTCCAAAGAAACTTATATGGTACTTCACAGATGGTTTGTCAGATATACTGATTGCCTTGAGGAAAGTCTAGGTACACCTAATGAATTTGCACAACTATAAGTAATTAATGCAACTAAACAACAACCAATAAATAAGTTTAATAAGTAATTGTAGTCTAAATGAAAATGTAGGATTATTACGTTAATAAATATTGAACTGTGGACACAAATACACATGTGAAACAGACTGATTAGACACTGTCACACACATCAAAGAGGCCTTTTTGTATATGAATAAGGTGTGTCTGGTGGTTTTGGCTTGTAATTAGCTGTGCCTTGGGCAAAAATCTAAAAACCACTGCTCTATGCCAAGCTCAATGAAATCAGTCATGCAAAAAGAATTTCAAACTATTCTCCTTGGGCTATTCCCAAACCAGACAGTGTCCTGCATCCAGGTACGATGTGCACAGTCTAACCTGGAGAGAACTGTTGCTCTGTGTGGATTAATAAATTGTTGTTCCGTGCCTGAAGGGTCTTTATCAGGTCACTTTATCTATGTCTTGTCTTTATCAAATTCAATATTGTTAGTTGTTAAAGCCCCATACTGAGCTAGTGGAGTAGCTTACCTGAGCTTGCAAGTAAACACACTGACTTATATAAATTGACTTTTACCAAAATTTCACATTTCTTTGTTTCATCCCACATTGCATGTAAAAGAATTTGTTGTTTGAATGGCAGACCTCACGGCTGAAAATAAAATACAATATATAAGCGGATAATGACAGAACACTGCTAAAATAAGTGGATTTTGTTGTGCAGGTGGCAACATCAGGTTATGATGTTTAAGGACTAACCAAAAAAACTATCGTAAAAAAGGCAACAACAAAATACAATAATAATGTGTGACTTAATACCAAGACTAGGCAGTAATTCAAAAGCATTGGCAACACGTACATATTTTACTAAATTTTTAATGTTCCTTTAGAGATAATGCTAAAGCAGCACAGACTGTTTCCCTCCAGTTTGCCCTCATATCCAACAAAAGACCCTGTCCCCGATTTGTGTCAGATTGTCAGACAGTGAATTAAGATGAGTGTGCAGTGTTTGTATATGCGCCAGCACCATGCTGTTGAGGATTTACTTCACCCTGATGAATCAGCATGATATGCCATGTGCCTCTGACCTACTTACCAAAGCATGACCCATGTATACATGAACCAATCATCAGGTATGAGCCACATGCACACGCCAAACAAATCTGACCAGAGCGCAGTCACACCCTCGCAGCTGACTCACAACAACGTTACGGTTTTAAATGTCTGCCCAGCTGTAGCTACTGACACATGTAAGCTTAATACCCTCCTTCCCTTTTTTGTTCTGAGAGTCCCTATCTCTTTATGACAGGAACATTTACAGAGATAAAATACTTGACCATAAAATGTCAGATGCAAAAAAGAAAACAGATAAAATTACGTGTATATCTTTTTTAATTGTATCCTCTGACTTGTATCCTCTTCTTGTGTTTCTTTTCTGTTGTTTTTTTGTTTGGACATGGTTCATGTACTGTTTTTCTCTTCTAGCATGGTGGCCTACTTTTTCTAACCCCATCTTCTCCATCCATCAGCCCCTCATTTATCCTCTATCCTGAGGCTTTCAGGTACTCTGGGGTCAGGTCAAACTAACTAATCCACCAATTTTCCTGCTTTCCACTTCTTAAAATTAACTATTGTTGAGAAATGTATAATGTTGTCTGTTCTTAGTGATCTATTAATGACTCCCTCCAGATAATTTAGCAAACAATTTTATATCCTCAGTGTTTTTATGTGGATGGAAAATAACCAATTCTAGTAAGCTTTTTGATATTAAAATAGAAAACTGAGTATGATAGAGTGTGGATGTGATTAGCTAATGCTGACAGGCAGCTACAGCATCTACAGTGATGACGACATTATCTTGTAGTGTGGGTACACACTACAAAGTAATGGTCCACAGTTTCAGCTTGGCTCCCAGCCTCCAACCAAAGTCAGCAAAAGCACAATTATCTGGTGGTCCTAAAGATCATCTTTCCTGATTATCCTGTGGTGTGAGGTGTGCTCAGAGTAATTTTAGCCTCTCAGAATAGGATCCTGGATGATCAATGTTTAGGATCAGAAATCCTAATGTGTGTCTCTGTGTCCTCTGCGTTTAGTGTCATAAAATGGAACAGTGCCAATCAAAGAGCAAACTAGCTTAAGCAGGAAGCCAACATAGCCATAGCAATGTGAAGCATAAAGTTGGACAAATGTCAGAAATGAAGAAGCAACTTGTTGATTTGTGACAAAGCATGACCATCTATATTATAAAAAAAAACTGATGAGGAGAGGAGCTGGACAGACATCACAAAGCCAAGGATGCCCCAGGAAACTAAAAGCTAGCCTCAATTAGCTTCGATTCCCCTTGATGTTGTCCACCATGTTTATGTTTGGTCATGCAAGACTACAAGCTTTAAGGGCAGAGGCCCTGGTTTTTGGTGAGTAGGTCAGTTGGTGTGTGGTGTGCTATGTCTACATCTTTGTGGCACACCACACACTACAAGAACAAAACCGATAAATCTGACATGATATGTCTTCATGCGTGGGCTCTCTCACAGTTCTAAAATCATTTTAAAAATCTTTATGTGTGTATTCGGCCTTAATAGAAACTTGTACCAACAGTATATGGATGTGACTGGGAATGGATCAGTGTGGCCTGTGGTGTTAAAAAGCTTTGAGTTGTCTGATAGACAAGGGGAGTGCCATATGCCCATAAAGTCCACTACCATTTACACCCTGTGTACAAATCAGTAAAATAAAAACAATTAGTATAAATTGTGAATGGTGGGCCCAAAACTGAACCTTGAGGTAGTCCCTAATGAATATGCTGCATGTCAGAGGTAGCAGTCCCTTACTAAGCTGCCCAAGTTCTACTATTCTACCAGTAAGAACTAGTAGAACCTTCTAATGCCCAAAATGATAAGGGGGTACTATAAGCTTCAGTTTTGGGACCATTATTATCCTTATGAGGCTAAATATACAAGCGTATCATTTGTATGTGTTGGACTGCGGCATGTTGGGTCACTGCATATTTCTTGAATCATATCATGTCTTAATTTGTTGGCCTTTTTGCTTTCACTGGAGAGGATAGTGCAGTGGATAGCTGTAGAATGTTGTGATAGAGAGCAGGGAGTGAATTAACCATTGGCCAACAGTGCCCTAAAAATACCATGTCTCAATAAGGAAAAAGTATTGTGTAAGAAAACTACTTGTTGCACATGTAAGCACTCTAGGCCTTTACAAGTTGAAGTAGTCGAGACCCAAGATGATGGTAGCCTGAATCAGAACTTCCTAACCATCCAGGAGGGAGTGCTAATGCAGAGATAAATGGACCTGCATGTGTGCATGAGACATTCACAGAGAATCAGACACACAAAAAACTGTTCCCTCATATTGGACTCAGGTCAAGTACAATTAGAATTTTGTGAGAGTTTGTGGCAAATGGGGGAGCTATTAACAAGAAGCTATTATCAAGAGCACTTGCATACCTTTTGGCCAAATTAAGTCCATTTATTAACACTGTCAGGGCTCCAGTGTACCCAGTATGCAAGGTGAGCAGCAACCAGTGAATCTTTTAACAGCCTTTCTACCTTGTTTCCTCAAAAACAAGAATCTACAGGAAACAGTAAGATACTACTCATTAAAAAAACCCTGTAGGGTGGTGGTTAGTTCAAAGTGAGCCATGATAGCCTCCTAAGACATCTTGTTGGTGTAGAGTGTATATTAAACACTGCAAGAACTAAGTGGCCTATCAATCAAAAATGACCAGCACTACAGAACCCCCCATCCCTGAGAAACTTATCTATCTCTTAAATAAAGGTAAATAACTCAATCTAAAGATCTTACCACTGAAGTGCACTTTGAAAGGTTCCTAGTTCCTTGGGATAGCTCCTGCTATTGGAAAGCACCTAGAGTTGTTATAAGGAGAGACCTGATTTTCTGTCTTTTTTCTATTCCTTTGGCAAAGTAGGCATCAGAGATACTAAGTTAAAGATAGGAAGATGGTGAAAGTAATAATCATAAAATATATTTCTGAGCATCAGAGAGGGCAAATCAATTTTGAAAACTCAAATTTTAAAGGCTTGTTAAGAGTATTGAGTGTTTGATTATCTTATTGTGTAACTCTGCTGAGTTTAAAACTCTTTTCTCTTAGTGGAAAAGACTTATGTATGTATGTCAACTCTCTCTCTCTCTCTCCATTACTTTTTATGAGTGTCATGTGGTGAGAATTGTTTTCAGTAATAAATCTCAGCAGAGAAACTACGACCCCTGCTGTTGGGGAATGTGAAGCCTCCTTATATAATAATCTTTAGCACAGCTGCTGCTTGCATCAGATGTAAATGAGCACTCACCGAGCTCGATAACTGTAATGAGAACATTATAATTCTGCTGTTGTGTGTTTGGGAACTTGGAGATTAATAATCACTCGAAGCCAAACAACGCAGTGCAGCACACAGAAATAAAGGAACTCCTCTTATGAAACTGATTTGGTGGAAAGGATCTTTGCAGAGCTTTATGGGGTTTTTGTGCTACTAAGCTTTTTTGAACTTTACACATGAATACATGACTTGACGTGGCATTTTCAGTCATTGAAGCAGGTCTTAGTGACAAACCTTCAAATTGAAAAACCAGTTAATCAGTGAAAGCCGCAGCTCTGTGGTGACTTCTGGCCTCAGGCTGTATAAGTTGGAGTAAAGGAGCATAAATATATAAATAAATATATATATATATATATATATATATATATATATATATATATATATATATATATATATATGTATATATATGTATATATATATGTATATATATATATATATATATATATATATATATATATATATATATATATATATATATATATATATATATATATATATACACATATACATATATATATATATATGTACATATATATATGTATATGGATACACACACACAAACACACGCACGCATATATATACACAAATATATGCCATATAGATAGATAGATAGATAGATAGATAGATAGATAGATAGATTGATAGATAGATTTAGTTTCTGTGCCCTTAAGCACGCTGCACTTGATTTCTGAGGAAACCTTTGTGATACTCTGTGAGAATCACAAAAACGTCAATAATCTACCACCTGGTGCTTTTTTATGCCTTTCAAGGGTTACACTGAAAGCACAGCTGTGCTTGCGCTTCACTGTGTTCATACAGTGAAAATACAGCAGAAGGTCAAGAGGAGTGCTAAGGGTTTTTTGTAGGTGAGTGATTTGCAGATATCCAATCAATTCATTCTTATGTCACTGTGTCAATTTTGACAGAAATCCTCGAAGGCCTTCCTGAAATATTGTAATTTGCTGAATCTTTGACAGAGAGGATATTTGTGGAGAGTTTGACAGAAAACTTTGTTTACAAGCAAGATTGTAAGACCTAGTGACCAGTGACTCATAACCTTCAGTGTATAATCAGTTCATTTTTTAACGGCCACATTTTATGCAATATACACGTTTTAATGATTCTTATACAAAAAATGTGAATATTACCTGTCAAATAGATTATTAGTGGATATGCCACCTACCCCAGATAGGACACACACTATAAGCTAGGTGTTGTTTTTTTTTCCCAACAGCCAGCATCACTGGAAGGAACATGTTAAAGAATGTTTGTGCAGCCACAGTAGACATAAGAGCACAGCACTAGAAGGTCAAAGCCACATCCATGCTGAGAGGCATGGTCAGACACAGCTCATGAGGATTTACACCAAAACAGCCTGAAAGGAGGGGTGGGGGTTTTAAGCATGCCAAAAAAAGGGATACACAATACAGCATTTTCAATGATAATCCAACAATAAATTATCACTATTGCAGATACCGATACCAATGACATCACTGAAAGCCATACTAATATTCTTCCCTTTACCTATATTTGATTTTTTGCTGACACTGTGACAATTCAGATCACACATTGTGTGAGTAGTTCTGCCGATGTCCGGGATATACAGTATTTGGCCGATATGTATGGTCAACTAATTGGCTGTTGATAATGGAAGAAATGTTCGTATCTGCAGATACAGATATCTTGCTTTTTAAGCTATTGTGTGCCGATATCGATATCATATCATTAATATTAAGCATACTTGGCCAAAATTCAATATCTGTGTGGATTTTTAGGCAAAACACATCTAAAATATGTTCTAGAGATATCTATGACCAGTGTTAACTTGATGAGAAAATGTAACATATAGGACCTTTAAGACACTGTTTTTACAAGAACTGGCTGTTCAGACAAATGGATGGACAACCTGAAGACAAAAAAAGACTTAACGCATGGGAAGCATTGGAAATCATGTGCACACTGTTCCTGTTTAGACCAAAAATAAATGATTTTATAGCCCAAAGCAAAAATATTATGGTAAGGGTTGCTAGCTAATTAATGGGCACACACTGTTTACATGGTGAATGTATGTTTTTTTTTTATGAAGGATAACAATTTGGCATAACTAGGGTCGTGGCTGACCTGACTGACAGGACAGCATGTTGCAGCTGTTTGTTGCTAGGCTTAAGCTTTATGAATTAGGTTAGATTTTAAATGTTCCTTCACCGGTGTCCCAAAATGTTAAAACCAATATCACTTTAACCTGTAAAAAACTAACTGATACATTTAACCATTTAAAATATACATTTATGACTAACACAGTATTCAAAATGATTGAAAAACTAACATTATTTTAAATACATATTAGTATACAAATTAAGGTACAATACAATTTTAATCAAATTAAGCATTATATGAAATAAATTATACAATAACCCAAAATATATAAGCACATACAGAAACCCATACACCAAAAAAAAACATACTTACATTTTTTCTGTTATGTTTCTACATTGAAAACCTGTTATTTTCACTGATGTGTTACAAGGTGCACATGAAACAATCTGCAATCAATGTGAGAAAGAAAAGAATAGAGGATGTCAGGAGGTTAAAAATGAGGACAGGGAAGAGAGAAAGAGAAGTTGTAAAGGGAACAGGGAGGGAAAAGACCTACTTTCAGCTTAGGGCTGGGAGGAAAAGAACGACACAGCTCCTCCACCCTCTACATCCTGTACAGATACATTTTGAACCAACACTGAAACACAAAGCTGTAGTATGTAGCAAAAGAGCATACACCAGCAAATACCCTTTATCACTATTTAATAAATGACTAATTAATTGCACAAATCACAGGACAAGATCAGTTTTTCAGCTTATCAACCTATAACACCTCTGCACCTGGTATGAGCGTTTGAACATTTCTAATCACTGTAGTAACTGTAATAGACCTGTAGCTCTTTAATCCAACACTTTCAGTGATCACTGCTGTACATATTTACACATTTACTTCCTGGTCTAGTATATTTGCATTTAAAATGTACAACAGGAGTCTACAGACTTTGTTGTTTGATTATTTATTTGTTTATTCAATAATTATTAATTCATGTCCTGTCTGGCAAGGTTTCTAATTTATTCTATATGTTCATTTACTGTGTATTTTTTATAGTATTGTATGAGATCATAAAAACTGCAGAACAGCACAAATTCTCAATTTGGGATCAAGAAATCCATCCATCCAAGCAATCACCCAAACGTCGACCCATTCATACATTAATCAAACATCATCCATCCATCAGTTAGAATATCCTTTCATCCACTCATCCACTCATCCACCCATCCATTTATTCATCCTATCTATCCATCTATCTATCTATCTATATATCTATCTATCTATCTATCTATAAGGGGTGTCCCGATCCGATATTGATATCGGATATCGGTCCGATATCAGCAAAAAAACAAATATCGGATTATATCGTCCTGCATCTAAAATCTCCGATATAAGCACTCCGATACAAGCAGTCCATTCTAATTTATTATTTATTTATTTAATTCAGTTGTAGATATGCTTATGTTTAAGTTAAACACAGTGGCCATTTTGCAATTTAAAAATATATGTTTTTGTTTTTATTGGATTTATTGAGGTTACTTTTCAGGGTCTTCTAATTTATTTTTTATTTATTTATTTAATTGTAGTATATTCTTATGTTTAAGGTTAAAATTTATTCAACCCATTGGTTAATAACAAATGGGTCAGTTTTTCTCATACCTACTATTGCTGACTACTGTTCTCTGTTTGAGGAATCTCACGTGATCAAGACTTTTCTTACAGTCCAAACTAGAAAATTAGTACTAAGTATGTATGATTCCTGCTGATATCGTATCAGATCAATATCGGTATCGGCCAATACTCAAGGCTGCAATATTGGTATCGTATCGGAGATGAAAAAGTTGTATCGGGACACCCCTACTATCTATCTATCTATCTATCTATCTAATGTCATCCATCTACTATTCATCCAACCATTTATCTGTTTGTATCTCTGTCCAACCTTTCATCCAACTGTATATCTATCCATCAAACCATCCAGTCATCCATTAGTTCATCCACCCATCCATCCTTCCAGTACATCTACCCATCAGAGAACCATCAATCTCTCCACCCATCTACGCATCCACTGCTGAGTTGGTTTTATACAGCCCTGTATAAGCCTGCAACTAAGTTACAAATCAGTGATTTAGAACCATAAAACAGTTAATGAATAAAGTTAATATAGTTATAAGAAAGGGAATTTATACATTCATCAGTGCATCACTATAAAGAGCAACCAATCATGCAGCATCAGGTTTTTTAAGCATCCTGTAAAGTGTTTTTTCAGAGAACTGAATCATGGATTTTATTATTTCCCACTGAGTAATATTTAGAGACCTCAACAAGGGCTTTAATCAAATCTCTGTCCAGATTCAATATAGATAGAAACTGTGAGCTGAAATCAGAGTGACACTTTATTGTTTTTCCTTGTGAGACTGAAAATGTGTCCTGAAAAACATGCATTGTGTTTTAATGCCTTTGTGTGTGCAAAGATACTGTTGAGCCTCAGCGGTAAAGCTGCACTTCAAGCTGTGATCCTGAACTCAGTTCATTCATCCTTTATATTAATGCTGAGCAGTGAAGTCAGCCAAGTTACGAATGATATGTGTGTTGGAAGGAGTTTTAAACTAATGAAAACAACTGACGACTGAACATTTTTAATTAAAAAGTAACTGCAGTGAAGTTTGCATTGTGTAACAAGCATACCATAGTCTGCCCAGCTTTGCAATACTGGCAGTTGTGGTGCAGCCAAAGCCAGACCATTCAGTCTAGGAGCAACCTAAGGCCACTTTTACTCCTAAAAATATTGGCAGACTCGGTTCGGTTGCAACATTGATTAATTTTTTCACATGGTTTGGTTTTCTTTCACACTGCACTTTGTGAAGTAGACGAAAAAGAGGCATCTGATTCTGCCAAACTATACCAAACCATTTTGGAGTGTTGCTTGCCCAAAAATTGAAGGTCTAGCAGGGTTCGACATAACCCATGGCCCGCTGGCCCGGGGCCAGTAAAAGTACATGCAGTGCATGTCCATTGGTCAGTCACTGGCCCGTCCGGGCCAGTAGTGATTGTGATTGGTGAAAATACATGCGGGAAATCTGAAATGCTTCGAGTGCCGGCAGTAAAGTGAAACAAAGAAAATCTTTTCTTAATCTAGAGCCGCAAGGAAAAGACAAAACCGTGATCAATATCATCAGCTCAGTTTAATGCTTTCAAACAAAAAATGCAACAAAAAATGCAACATCTCTCCTCAAAGCTCCAGTGCCATGATTTGGCAAACTTCCAGAACCTCAGGTCAGAGCTGGGGACGCGAGGGAAGTCATGTGTGCAGCTTGACAGTGCACGCTACACAAAGCAGACTGACAATTGTCTGTCAGAGTCTGACAAACGCTCTCAAGACTTTGCTGTCCCCTTTGCTGCTGTAACATTGCAAATTTCCCCGTGTGGGACGAATAAAGGTTTATTCTATTCTATTCTTTACTCAGGCCAATCGGTACATTCATGTGCTACCCTTTTCGGTAAGATGCTGAGGTTGTTTCACTCACATCAAAAATTGCAACACTGTTTCATCTGAACTCTTCTGGAGTGGAGGATGAGATTTTGACATTACAAGGCGACATTCAGCTGAAGTCCAGAGCTCATGGACAGTTCTGCAACTTGTTCACAGAGGAAAAGTACCCCAACATCAGGAAATGTGCTACCTCCTTAACTGCATTATTTGGCTCCACTTACTTATGTGTGAGCCTTTTCCCACATGAAGATCACTAAGTCCAAATACCATTCCATCATGACTGATGATCATTTGGAAGTGTGTCTGAAGCTGGCTATCAGCAGCTACTGTGCGGACTTTGCATTCCTGGCTGATTCCATTCAGTGCAAGTCATCAGAGTACGGTAATGACAAAAAATGTACAGAGTTGTATTGTGCAATATGGGTTCATGCAGTTATGCAAGGTACACCAACATATATGTATATGTATATGTATAGATAAATAATTCTCAATATATTTATGAATAAATATCTGTTTTGCATTTTTATAGTAGGTGTATCATTTTGACTTGGTCATTTTATAAGTAGCTCATATGCTGAAAAAGTATGTGCACCCCTACTCTTCATGCATTGGAGGGATTTGTGTCAGCACTGTGGAAGTTTATCCTGTACACTGCAATATAATAACAACTAATGTCTTTCATAAACTGCTAAAAAACACTGGATAAACTCTTAGTAAGTTTAACCGGTTGGTTACTGAAGGGGCCTTCTGAGTCCAATTTGTGGTGGAGGCCCAGATGAAAACACTACCTCAAACTAGTATTCAGCCTAAAAATAGACAAAGAGGTGGAGTTAAAGCAGGTCTTTAGCCCCCTTAGAAACTGATACCGCCCATGGACTTGCAATAATATTGGCCATGCCCCAAGTAATGCATACTGTAGTGTGAAACTTTGTTAGAATAAAAATAGAGGAATAATAGAAAGGATACAAAAACATGATCTATTTTGACAATAATTATTTTTTATACCAGGCTGCTTCTGCAGTGATCCTCAAGTGAACACTCAATGAACTGCATTTTTTGCACTGCCTCACCGGCATCATTTCTTTACACTGGAGGTCACTGGTTTCTTTAGCAACAGTCTCACATCAAAATTACTTTTATATGTAGCTACGCGTTTGATTTTTCACTTTTTGTTCACTAATTTGCAAAAAAATTAAAGTTCATTTTCAAATACTTGAAAAGTAAGGAAAAAGTGAAGCAGTAACTGAATTACTGCTCCCCCTCAGTTTGAAACTATGTAACTCAATTAACTTTAATTGCTGTACAATGTAATCAAATTATACATTCCTGGCTAAGTACAAGTCATCCAACATGTCTCACCTCAGTCATTCGTGTACACGTACAGTAAACTAATGCAGGCTTTATTTACTTCTCTAAGTGTGTAGGATTCCTCATTACATAACAACGTGTCAGTAAACAAACCCTAATTATTCTGACCTGATGCTAAATGTGCCAGAAGTTCTGAATAATAGATCAAACTTTGTCCGAGAACTGCACAACTGACCCAGATCAGGATTCCCTTCATTTGCTAAATTGAACATAGTCAAACAAGCGTCTGAGATGCAAAAGACAAGGAAGCCAGCAACATTTAGTGAGAGAATAAATTGAATTTTAAAAAATGTGGCACAGCAATCCGCTTCAGAAATGGGGACGGAAACAAGACATCAAAGATATTCCTGTTTTTCCATCCCGTTTCACAGACTGTGTGATTGTTGCACATCTTGTGATTTCAACTTGTGATCAGTTGTGCAATCTGTAGAAAAAAGGCAGTAAATGGATTATGGACAGTCTAAGAAGAAGAAACAGAGGAGGAAGAGAGAAAGAGATGTCTTGTGTGACGCCTTTATAGGGAGGAATTATAAAAAAAAGAAACGTTTTCTATGTATAAACCCTAGTTCTAAATGAGTTGGGACATTGTGTAAAATGTGAATAGAAAAAGAAAACAGTCATCAATACTAAATTAAATGCAGTCTCCACAATGTCACAACTCTTTTGGAATTAGCACTAGAACAAAAACACTTTTTCAAGTAGACAACTGTGTTGAAGACCCTTATGCACATAACAGACAGTTAACTTTTTTTCAAAATTATTTCTCTGCACGTAAATGAGTTATAAATGGCATGTCGGGTAACATCTCAGTTCCTTACATATTATTGGCTGAGCATTACACATCAAGGAAATAATGAAATGCCTATTTCTTGTCAGGTTATTGCAGAATAAAGAGCATTATATCATTGAACATGGAGTTCTGTGGGAGAAAAATGTGCCCACGTACACACAGAAACACACATAGCTGCTAATCTATGTTCATGGAGACTGATTGTTCCTCTGCATGGTGACGTGGGTGTGGTCATAGAAAAATGGGGTCTCTTTGTGTGTTCGCACAAAAGAAGCTGAAAATAGGTGATGTTTTGATTAAGTAAAGAGAAGAAAATTGCAAAATTAAACCTGGAGCAAATCAAATTACTGGCAGCAGTAATCAGGTAATTCAGCCTCTTTAAATAAGAATGATAGCATAGTTCGCTAACTCCAAATCGTCAGTTAAAAATGAGCTCATTATTCTGTGGGAAACTAAATCTTGTAGTACTCTGAGGTAAAGGACAAAGTGGCTTTTAACACATTGGACAAACAGTTCTCTCTGATCATATTTTGAGATAATATAATCTTTGGTTTAACATTACCTTTAACACAGCACATAAGAAAAGCACATTGAGAGCTGCAGGCATTGTGTGGATACAGTGCAGGATGTAAACAAAGGGTGAGGAAGCCTGCTCAAACATGTTTTGTGTTAGTATGAAGGTGAGACAGTATGTTTCCCACTTCACCTTACATAAGGTGTCATGGTCTTTCTCATCCTGTGTATTGTATAGCATAGAACAGTGATTAATGGAGGGATGAATAGGATGGTAATGAAACATGATAAGGGGGATGTAACAATTTGTACTTACATATTGTGGAAATATGGGTATTTACAACCAGAGAGCTACAACATATGTTTGTCTTACAATACTCCTGAAGACAGTTGAGCATGATCCCCAGAACTCAGTGTTTCACATCCCTCTTGAGGCCCCTTAAGTGAGGCAACATGTATATATGACCCCTGACCCAAACATTCTGTGGCCTCCCAGAGCACATGTGTTTTAGAGAGCCCATGCTCTGCCTTACCTCTGGTTCATATATTCCATTCTGAAGATTGCTAGGGTATGTTTACGACTGCTAATCTTCAAAAAACATTCTAGTTTTTACATGCGGGGTACCCCTTAGTCTATCTGAGACACTGTGTTAGAGCTCCTGCCTCTTTAAAGAGCCCATATTATGCTTTTTTTTTGTTTTATATGTGCTTTAGTATGTTTAACATACCTCCTCACATGTTAGAGCACTTCAAGGCACAAGAGAAGAAGCCTGCAGCATCTGGACTTCTCCCTCTCCCCTTCTTCATGGTACTAGTAGCTGTTTGAAAAGGCTTGTTTCCCTGCCTCCCCCCTACCGGGTGGACATCCTACCATTGTTTTGTCAGCACATTAAGCCAACTGGCTGAAGCTGGTGAGCCCAGTGTGGGGGCAAAGATGATACAATAAATGCAGAGCAGTGTTGAATTGACCAACTACCCCAAAGTAGACCAGTTAACCAATCAGAGCAGACTGTGCCCACGTGGATAAAGGGAGCCTTAAAGGGGCAGCTCTTATAGAATGTCTCCGACAGAGAGAGAACACAGCCGGATCAGGAGTATTCAGTAAATGAAAACTAGACGTTTTATAATGTGTCAATAGATATTTCAAAAAAGAAAAGAGTGGTAACTAGGAATGCTGGGGTAACTCCAGCTAAGCCCTAAGGAGGCTAACATTGAAAAACAAAAAATAGTAATTTGACCAAAATTCTGGTGCTGGCTAGAAGGGGTAATGATTTTTATCTGCTTATGTAGCTAGCTTAAGATAATCCTGAAAAATGTTCATTGTGTAGAGGCAAGTAAGCTGTTTTACCTTTCCAGATGGCAGCTAGGCAAACTAGCTTCTGTTTGTGCTTTAACTTTCACTGCACGGACCAAGGATTTGTATGTTTGCAATATCTTCTGGAGATAGAAATCAAAAGCAGGCCTATTGCCAAATATTTCAAGCTAATCCTTAAAAAGTCTTCAACACACACAAACACTGTCTATGACACAGTAATCAGTCTTTTGATCTATACATTAGGACTCTATCTTTGCTTTGGCTGTTTTAATGTCTGGCTTTACATGGCATGAAGACATAAGTCTGAGTCCCTAACCACTGTATAATTGATCTATATCAAACTTATGATGTTATGTACAGATCAAATAAGCATGAAGAATCCTTCTTTACTTTTATACAGAAGATATTTCTGTCCTCTGTGACAGAAGAGACTTCTCTTATCTGATTCATGAAGAAAGCCTAACCTAAAACCAAAGACTCTGCATCTGCCCCCAAAGATAATTCTGAGGCTTTCAGGTGAGCGATGAGGCAGAGATGACCAGGTCAGAGCTGCAGAGTGCTGTGTGTGTCAGTCTCACTTTCAGGCTCGCTGCGGTCGGGGGATTCTAGGAAGACAAGGCACAAGATAAGACGTATCACAGCCAGTGATCTATCACGGCCAGGAGGAGGCTCAGTTTTCAATTAATCCTGATGGCATTGTGTTTCAGTACATCAGTACCTCTACATCTAATCACTAAGAGCAGGCCTGACACACTGACACAAATTTGCAGCTACGACACAAACACACATGTGACAGAGTTGTGTTTGGGGTTTTGTTCCAGCATGAGACTGTGCATGTGGTTAGAAATATAACACGTAGTTTGTCATTTGTTTTTTTTTAAGTTTGAGTCAGCATCAAATGCTGGTTTGCTGAGAACTTTTTCAAGACAAAACTGTAGGTGTTCATAAAATTAGGCAAACAGCCTTAAAAACAAAACAAAACAAAACAATGCAGGCAATTTCATTGGTATTCTTCAGAACTAATGTCCAGCACAATCTGTCAGTGTCAGACAGTAAAATCTGCTGCCAGGGAGGCTTTAATCTTCACAAAACAAGATAGTAACTGTCTTCAATCACAAGAAAACAGCACAAAACATGAACGCAGAGTGCTCCAAGAGCACAAACCTCCATCAAGGCATTTCTGACAATCTTAGCACAGTTAGAAGAGAAAAAAGTTAAATACACTGCCCTAATGAGGGACATCACTAAATATTCAAAAAATTCCCAGATCCACATCCGGATATGGAAGATCAACAAAATCTACTGACTTCTCCGTTGTTTCATGAAAGACATTCACAGAAAATTTTTTCCATACTTTGTCACCACTTGTATCTGCTTGCATTTTTGGCTTTGTACTCTATTTGGAGTACAAAAATCTCTGGGCTGCAAGTATTATTATCAGTGGTTGCAACTTTCAGTGACATTCAAAGGTATTTAAACCCATATCATAGATGTTGCTAATCTAGTAATACTGTCTGTCTGCTGAAAACATAAGCCTCCTGTTTAAGACGGACAGGTGCACAGACAGAGAGCTGTGTATGATGGAGGGAAAAATGATGCAAAGACAGAGACTGGAAAGAAAAAAAACTGCAGCCTCACTCTGCATGAACTGCACGAGTTAGTTACCAAGGAAGTAAAAACCCTGTGTGTTGACATGAAGTCTTCTTAGGCTTAGTTGTGCACATTTTTGTGTTTCTTTAATTAAAAGATCACAGCATTAATCTGACAGCAGTCAGATTAATATGAGAATCTGTGAAGAAGTGTTTTAAGTCACCCAATAACCCAAAAATATTTAATGATAACATCATTAAACAGAGACGTATTCAATTCCTAATGTAACCTTACTACCTGATACCATCCAACGGCAAGCTCAGGCATCAGGTAAATTATCCAATGTGTTTTTTCCTAACTTTTCGTTATTGTTCCGTTTAAAAGGATGTAGTTTTTTTTTTTTTTTTTTTTTTTTACAGTACATTTCTGGGACCCTGCGTATTAACTCAGCTCATACAAACTGTCTTATAACAATGACAAAATTTACATTTTCCTCTGGGTAATATCGTTTCAAATATATTTCGGTCATTTTAGTAAAATTAATTAAACCATGAGACTTGATTAACGCATGTCTGCTACGCATAGACCTAAGACTTGACTCGGCCTTAAAGTCTAAAGAATAAGACTTTGACTTGCAGCAAGTTACTTTTGTCCATCTCCGGGTCAAAACAAGTAAAAGCAAGATTGTTTTGTTGGGTGAGGTCTATTTAACCTTACATAAAGGATAAAGTGGATTAGATAAACGGACTTAAAGTAGATTTTTACTTATTTGATCAAAATCACAGGTTTTTTGTTGGGTCTGATTGCAACTGCCCACCAGATATCTACAATCACACATTTAAAATTGAGGGGGGGTACAGTTAGCATGAAGATTAGAACAGTCTGGGGAATCTCAATTGAGGCCCCGGCATTATTTGGTGTTTGATTCCTAATACACAGAATTTACGAGAGCATGAAGACAACTTACACTGACTTTATCTTGAAAATTAATTTAAATTAAGGAGACTTTAAAAACGGATCAAGTGGAACTAGTTTAATGTAGATTCAAGGGAGATCAAATGTTTTTTTGTATGTGTAAATAGACTCGACTGTATTGATGTTTGACCATAAAGAGGAAACAACAAAGCTTGAACCTTAAACATATACTCCAAAGTCTGCTCACGATGCATCAATTTACACATTTTCACTTCCTGGTAAAGTCTAACAGCAATATACTAACCCCTGAACTGGATCTCCATGGTGACGCCTGTTTGCCTCAGCAACTTGCACAGCTGGACAATGGCAGAGGTAATCTCAGCGTCGCATAAAGCAGGTAAACACCTTTGTGTGCAGAAGCAGAGGAAAAAATGAGGATAGTTTGGAGGAAAATTGAGAGAGAGATTGAGGCCAGAATGAAAGCTGCATTAAAGAGAGGACAGAGGAACAAAAGAGCCCACAGATGAAAATGTTTTCTCCTCCACTGCCCCCATAAACTCTGACACCTCTGACCGCCATTTATGAGTTGTGTGTCTGTCACAAAGGATGAACATATAACAGGGAAAAACCTGGATTCTTCTACTAGGAAAAAAAAAGAAAAAAACATCAGCCTACTTATAAAAGTTCTAGAAATAAATGAATGTAATATAGAAATTAAAGAGATGTTGAATGTGATTAACAGAAAATTATCTGTCTTCTATTTAAATCAGTCTGCTAAATACAAAGAATAAAAGTTAAAGTCTAAATTAATGTCATTTCAAGATGAAACGTTTTTGTTCAATAGTTTGTGTCCATTTCACTATTAAAACTATTAATGAGACAATAAATGTATTAAGTCTGAAGTCAAAATAATTATACAACGCAACAGACAATGAGTCTATAGTTAGATTAAATGTGTGCATGGTCAAATACAGTTCAGGAGGATTTACACTAAAACAACCTCTCTGAGCAGAGTTGAAACTGAGGGATGCATGAGCAAACAAGGTTTGCTGAGGATTCACTGGCAAGAACATTCAAAAATAAACTCTGGGGATGTCTGATTCAGTGTAAAACTGCTGAAAAGAAGTCAAATATGTGACCCTTTCAACAACTTCACATAAAAACTCAATATAAAAGTTTAACTTTTGAAGTCAGCAGTACAATAACTTCAGCGGGGAAGATGGTGTCTAACTCATTTCCACAGAAAACTGTTGGATGTAATACCATATCTCCTCCTGTGGCAGTACAGTGTTGTGATGACCTAAATTGACAAAAAAAAATAATAATTAAGAGTTGGACAATGTTTGTGTTCATGAGGATGCTTACTACTCCATGCTAACACTGTCTACTCTATAAGATTAATTGCAGAGTCAGCAGGGTGCAGCTGTGCACCCTGCTGACTCTGCAATTAGGCCCATGCATTTACCTCTGCACCCTGCTAATTTTCCAATTATACCTACATACACGACACACATGCTACCAGCTATAATGAGGCTGCTATGTGCCGCACAGATGTGCATATCAAGTACAGCTGCTGGGGTTACTGCATATGATGTACAGCTATCAAACTCCAGCAAGAAATCAGTGTAAATGAGATGTCTGGATGAAACATGAAGAGATGTAAAGGGAGTAGAAGAAGGTTTGACTGACAGCTGCTGCAGGGCTTCCAGATGTTTGCTGAGCTTATAAAGCACTACAAATTCTAGCGAGTATTTGAGATGTATCAATACATTTCTAAAAAAAAAAAACAAAAAAAAAACCACACTGTAGAAAGACCATTTTGTAATTTTTAATTACAGTTCCTTTCATTTTATAGAAGCAATTCAAGACTTTTTAGGACCAAAAGTGAAAGAAAACATTATTTGCACTACAAAACAAACGGCTGTGGTTTCCATAAGCAGTCCTGAGGAAATGTTTCAGGCAAGTGCAAAAAATGCAGTAAAGTATGAATGCTTATAACATTTTCAATTCAAGAGAGTGAATTGGAGAAAAATCTAAATCAAGTCAATAACTGGTGTGACAACCCTGTGCCTTTAAACCAGAATCAGATCATATAGGTCCCCAAAGTTAGGGATAATCGTCAGCTGTATGATCAACTAATTATACCAAACATATGCTAATGATCATCATTAGCATATGTGCTGCTATCAAGGTAAGGCAGAAGAGAAAGTTTCATGTTATGGGTCATAAACCATAGCAAGACTGAGCGCTGTTCCTTAAAGGCCAAAAGCTCCATAAGAAGAACGTAAACATAAAAAACACAAACAGTAGTTTGCTTATCTACAATAACATAATCGATTTGACATGTTTAAGCTAAATGTGGATTATCATTCTATTTATTTACTTTTGTTTTATATCATTTTTTTATTTTCTAACAGGTGGTCTATTTTGATGTTACTTTTCCTGTTCATGTTGACGCTGGTTGTTTATAAGAGTGCCTGTTTGGTATTCAGTTCATTTGGATTGAATGTAATGAGATATGTTTTAGTCAGAGCAACATTAAGTTTCTTTTTTGTTTTTCACAAAAACATGTCTCTTAACTCTGAAATGGGCAAGTTATCAACTCATTAAAACTGTATTTTTTCTAACTTTAATACAATATGCCTCCTCTCTCAACTCAAACATATGGGTTACTCACATTACTATATAAGAAAAACTATGTTTTTGTTTTCTTTTGTTTTCTGCCAGTAGAGCAGATCTTTTCATGACCAGACACGGAGAATGGCAATGGAGAGCTTCTCTTACTGCTGAGAAAGAACAGCCATACGTACCTACTTACAGCACATATATGAAGCTCATTTAAATGCTAGGATTGGAGCTTTGGAATAAAAAACGAATGAGCTGGGATTCATCATAAAATAAAAGGAGAATACTCAACCATGAATGTAATACCTACTAACAGAATCACTCATCAAAATGTACACTTTTATTAGAACACATTGTGCCTCAGAAATGTCCATCATGTAACTTCTGTTTACAAACCAGCTGGGATTTTACCCACACGAACAAAACTGACATCCCTCACAGGTAAGGTACGACTGTCCTCACGAACGGCTCAAATGTATCAGAGAGCACGTGTTTCACCATCCTGCTGACATGTCCACAAAAGCTTTGAAAGCTTTCATCTGTACATAAACATATCTAAATGTCTATATGTTATACCGGCGTGTCAGTCTACATAAAAACATTTCATTTGAGCGTCAACAGTATAGAGTCATTACGTCCACACCTTCTGTTTGTTCTTTCACTTTACAACACGTCCACCTGGGGGCTCTCTGCTCCCATGCAAACAGTAAGATTGATTTTAAAGACCCGTCTGTCAACACAGCTCAATCCCCCGTTACTCAAACATTTCATCCCCTGTGGTTTGAACTTTATTATGCTCCTGCTTATTGCTGCTTTTCTATGTTCTGCACTTCTCCCAGCAATTCTCAATGTCACATCCACACCTTTTGAATTTATTATTTCAAACATTTGAAATATTAACCCTGAAATAATCTTAGACTTCTAGCAGAGTTTTTGGTTTGATCTGCCACACATTTACATAAATAAAAGAGTAAGAGACAAAAACAGTGGGGTAAAGGTTACAAGTATTTTTATGGAGCTTAGTGTCCTCTGTTTATCAAAATCCTACATTGCCCTCTCGTGGTCAATAATATTATTGCAAAGCAACTGCAATCAAACTGGATAGGTCTCATTTTCTTCAACAAATAACCTCTAAAATTCTGGCTGTCCTCCATCTGACCGACATCAAATCAAGTCGTCCGTGGATTTTTATGAGTTGGCTTTTAATTCAGTGTGAGAGTCGCACTGCCTCTGTCTTTCAGTGTCTCTGCAGTTTCGTGGAACCTTTTATGTGTTTTACTGGCTTTTATTACCTCTGCCAAGGAGGTTATGTTTTTGCTGGCGTTTATCTGTCTGTCTGTCTGTTTGTGTTCAAAATAACTTGAAAAGTTCTGAACGGATTTGGATGAAATTTTAAGGAATTGTTGGAAATGGGATATGGAAGAACTGATTCAATTTTGGGACTGATCCGGATCACCTTGGCGGAGGTCTGCGCTCTTTGAGTGCTCTTCTAGTTTGTTTTATGTTTTTATCAATCTATTAATTTAATATTTTACATTTATTTTAACATAGTTTTCGAAAGCATTAATGATTTATGTGCTTTTTACATCTGCTGTGTTTTATGTTTTAACTTTTCTATGTACCTGAGTCAGATGTGCAGCAATCTGGTAAATTCTGATGTTTCTAAAAGTGCTATTTTAATCAAGCAATGAAAAGGGGAAGATTTCAGTGCCAACTTATGTAGGCATGACGGCCGCATTAGTGTTATAAAAAAGTTGATGATACTGTCGATGAGACAATAAAAAATACTTGAAATATAGAAAAACACAAACAATTCAGCATTTATCAGAATTTACACTAGCATTTTCAAGCTCAAAATCAAAGAGTAAAGCTAAATTTGATTAGCCAAAAAGTCATTGGTAATTATTTCCTTTTTTGACATAAATTAGTATTTACTGTTTTTAATTATTTGATTTAACTGTAACATGATTTTATCAGAAAATCCAATTGAGGATAAAAATTTCATTTACAAAAGTAACCTGCCAAAGGCAGCAGTAACAGGTCTTGTTTAATGATGTTTTTAAGTTCATTGACATTTTCCCTGACATATTATTCATGCTTCATAAAATATCATAACAGATACCATTATAAAAAATTACATCTAATAATGTCTTGTAAAGAAAAAACAGTTATTAAGACAATTACAGAAATGTTTTCCACTCTCCATGTTGTGACGCTTTTTGCCTCAGTGCACGGTGTCATTATGGCAAATCAGATTAAAATACGTATTTTATTATCTTTATGTTTGCAATATTTGGACATTTGAAATTGACTGGCGGGCTGCAGCCGCCATTTGCCCACCCCTGTAGGTTAATTGGCAGTTATACTCATTCATGTCCTGGTTAGGTAGCAGTTAGCTAAAATTTGTTTCTTAATAATTATGACAATTTAAAGGTGGTCCACTGGCAGTCAAGAAGTCACTTGTTTCCTGGTTAACAGGTTCTTGGTTACTTATTCATTATCGAGTAACAATGCAAATTATTGTGTACTTAAATAGCAGGTTGTCTTTTTTATCTTGCAGTTATACTAATGTTAGCATAATTATTTAGCAGTCATTCTTTACTCAGTAACTAAACCCATTCAAAAGAAAGTTAGCCTGCAATTAGTAACTCATTTGTTCACAAATAACAGTGCCAGTTTTAGTGCACTTCAGCAGCAGGTACCCATTTTTTACTATGCAGACTTAAATGTACATAAGTGCCAATACTCACTCTTCACCAAGTAACTGTGAAGATGTGGTGGATTTCACTAGCAGGTACCCATTCCCTACTTCTATGTATGCAGATTTAATCGTTCTTTACTAGTGTGTCCTCAGTCTTTACCTAATAAAAGATCAAGTTTAGTGTTCTAAACAGACAAATGCCCTTTTGAATATAGTGACTATTTAGTAAGTAATTAAGATTTCAGTCAACTTGACTAACAGCTACATCTAAGTAGTAAAACAGTGGATTTTAGTGCACTTAACTGGTGGTTACTCATTCTTTACCTTGTTATTATGCAGACTTTAGCATGTCAGAGAGCTCCAGCAAGACTTGTTTTTCCAGAAATAACTTTATTAGACTGATGCAGTTTTTGGCTCTTGGCCTTCATCAGGGTCATGAACTACAGTGTTGCTGGAAATCACAGCTTCAGTATAAGTGTACTTAACAAGCAGACACTCATTCTATACCCAGTAGTTTTGCCAGTATTAGTGTACTTTTCCAGTAGATACTCATTTATGACAATTAACTATGCCAGTGTTAGTGCATTTAATTTTAAAGCCAAGATTAAGTGGTTTTGACCTTTAACCTCACAATAAATATAACTAAATACTGTTATTAGTTATCCTGTAAACTAACTAAGAATAACTCACTATTTACCTATTAACTAATGGTTAAATAGGTACTGGTTTGACGGAGTGGTCCCACAAGCATATGTGGGACATGCCGGTTCGGACCCCTTCTGAGGTCCAATTACTGATTGACTACCCCTGCTCTCTCTCACCCCCTTTCACAAGCCTCCCCACCTTCTCTTCAACTATCAAAAATAAAGGCTAGAAATGCTAAAAAGCAAAAAGAACTAATGGTTAAATAAAACAGACAGTGTTTGCATACTAGGTGTGTGTGTCTGACACAACAACACTATCTTCTATGGGTCTCTACCAAATATCTTTTTTTCCAAACAAAGTAATAGTTGTTCTGTCCTTTCCCAGAATTTGCATGATGTGTCCCTTGTTTTTGAGAAAAAGTGGGTCCGTCCAAGTCCAAATATTAAGATGTAAGATGGATGACAGCTGGTATTAC
Source organism: Cetoscarus ocellatus (assembly GCA_037902135.1). NCBI lineage: Eukaryota > Metazoa > Chordata > Actinopteri > Labriformes > Labridae > Cetoscarus > Cetoscarus ocellatus. Next base: position 412,354 of record JBAMNC010000606.1, read on the forward strand.
ATGGAGCTCAGCTGTGAAGTGGGGAGTCAAATCAAGGAGAGTACCCGCTGGCACTATTTCAGCCTCTTCATTAATCAGATTCATCATGAGTGGTGGAGGTGTGTGTGTGTGTGTGTGTGTGTGTGGAGGAGGAAGGTGCAGGAGAGAGCTGCAGAGAGGCAGGATGGGATAGATAGATGGACGTATAGATGGACAGAAGTTGTTAGGAGTACCTCATACATTCTCACAGGCCTGATTGAACACAGTCTGAGGGTAAACAAGCTGTAAATTCTCCCACAGCTGGCACATGCAGGAACCTTAAATTTTCAGAGGAGCAATGCCATGAACACTCCGATGGAATTGCACACAGGTCGGGACACTGTAACAGTCTTCCCTCTTCCACATTCATCCCCATCACTCGATGTACTGCAGCACTGGAGGGCTTCAGTCCCATAAAACATCCACCAATGAGATCCCTGTGACAGGTCCTCACACAGTCGTCCGACACTCAACAGATGTGAAATGGCCTGATAGACTCCCCAGAGACGTGAAGAGCAGGAACAGGCAAGAGAGAGGCGGGAGGGTGTGCAGTGAGGAGAGGGCTGATGCAAAAGTCTACCTACATGGGCCAATATGAAGCGACAGGTACTTGAATTTATATATCCTTAAGATTGTTTTATTGAATATGCACAAGGGTTGCATCATTCACTGCAACAGTCGTCGTGGGTTTAATGGAGCAATAACTCCCCCTAATGAACAGTGGTGATACTACACCCACTGTGCAGCTGCTCAATGCCATTATACCTGACACAACAAAATCCTGAATCCTGACCAGGAAAACAGAAATAATGCTGCTTTGACTTTAAACAAATACTTCTTGAGCATTTCAGTACATGATATTTATATCCTGGGTCTAGGCGCAAACTTGGCCTATTTTTATTGGACTGTAATTTGTTCACATATTTTTATGATGCAGTCAAACATAAGCACTTCTTATCGCATCACCAAGTACCTATCTAAGGTCATTTTCAATGAGGAGAGAAGAGGTAAACATCAGGAAATGACCAGGAGCAGACAAAGTTAAAAATGACTGCACTCAAATGAGTAGGGATAAATACAAGTAGCGCTCACTGGATCAATCAAGTAAAAGTAAAAAATACTTCATTTAACATTGACTCAAAGTACTGGGTCTGTTGAGTATACTTTTCTGTGTAATGCAAAAAAAAAAAAAAAAAAAAACACCTTAAGTATGATGATTCAACCAGTTATCTGTTTTGGGGTAAAACAGCACTGTTTAGAATAGCATTCAACCAAAATAATTCACATCTCCAAAGAGCAGCTGTGTATTTGACATGCAGTTTTTCATAGGGGAGTAAGATTAATAAATCCTTACACTGTGATATTTTTTGGGACAAAGTCTGTATCAATATTTTCAGTTCAATACTGTGATATTTTATCATTCAATAATTTACAGAAATTCAAGACACTGGTTTTGTCTCATACGCAGCCTATTGAGGCTTCTTAAAATTTTTAGTGAAAATAATCTATGACATGTACTGTATTGTCTTATTCTTCCTAATACACACCTCTTGGTTATATAATTAGATTTTTGAGTTCTCAGTGAAATAGTTGTGAACACTTAGAGAGGAAAAGTTTAACACAGGCAAACTATAACTGACCAGATAAATACAGTACGCAAAGTCTATGATTATGGAGTAACAATCTGCCCTGACAATTGCAGAATTAATAAAATTTAATTATGAATGTATGTTTTACTCTTTATGTAGTTAATTAACCATCTCTTCAAAAACTTGTATGGACATTATGTTTGAGATTCAGTAAGCATCACACACAGAACAAGTATTCTTTTAGTTAAAAATTGTTCAGTATTGAGGACAATGATTAGGGCTCTCACCATCGCTGATCCTGATATTTTTTTGTCAACAGTATGAAGTCTCTACCTAACCAAAATTGACATGTTCCTTTGTTTGACTGTTGATTTTTGTTAGAAACAGATGAAAAACAAGAAAAAAAAAACATTTCAGTTTCTTATTAATGATACTGGTGGTTTTTAAAAGTCGACATGCAGAGATGATAAGGTGAAGTATTACAGTACATTTGCTCACACTGCTAATAATACATGGGATATATATGGCCAATACATCAGCTGTCAGAATTGGGAAAAATTCAAATATCTGCCAACACCAATAATCAACTTTTTAAGCTATTATTTGACTATACTTATTATTTTATATGAAGGTAGATAGAATATATCTTACCTTTGTGCTGTCTTTAAGTTTGGAAACTGAGCTTTTCCAGCAGCTCTAAGTAACTCAGGAGGATGATAGGATCCAAAATAATAAAAGAAAATGTCTGAACAAGGAAATGAGTGTCTATCTGACCAGGGAGAGATGTGTGTAGTGTTTTGATATTTTTGTGCGTGTCTGTATGTCTGGATGAGGATTTCTCTGCAAACTCACCAAATGTCCTCTTTGGCCCCATCTTATGTCCTCAGCTCCCCATCAATGGACAAGATAGAAATGACCTACATGAGAGGGGCAATAAAGTATTGTTTTCTTAACTTCTCAAACTCATGTGGACATTTTAAAATATTAAAAAAATTAATTTATCGTCAACATAGAATGCCTGTTCATTGTTAGCAGCTTAAACTGTAAAACGCTATCATAAGAATTCCCAACATTTACATGAACTGCATTGTCTCTGAGCATTTTCTCTTTATCTTAACAATTAAACATACATCTGCTAGGCTATGTTCTTTGTTAACTCTAATTTTAGAGGTTATCATGTTTTATTCATGACACAAGCAAGCTGCTACAGCTAAGCTAGCTTCACTCGGCAGTTAAATAAATAAATAAGTAAATAAATAAAAAACTCACCACACAGTCCTCGACCGCGTCCTTTGGATCATCTGATGAAAAACAACAACTGTAAAGTCACCATCTATCATTTATTTTATGAAGCTACACTAGTTTGTTGATATTTTATCCGTTAGCTGCTCGCTCTGTTTTTCTGTTGGTCTCTCGATCTTGCGCGCGCTGTAGTTGTGTTCCTGTCGTCACTGCCCCCTGCTGGACTGAAGGAGACATGACAGATAATCCTATCAGTGCAGCTTCTTGAGAGCTTATTTGAGTGGGCTAAAATAACACGACCCAAAGAGGGAAAATCATGTGTTGTATCTTTTCTCCATAACTTCAGAGCTATTAAGAGGCAGATCCACAATCCATTATTTAAAAAGATATCTCCTCTATTCCTGTGTCCACATTTGAACATGTCCCGTGGTAAGTTATGCCATTGACGTATACTTTGCACTTTGGCACTTTTGATTAGCAGAGATTAATGCTTTGTCATTTGTAAGATATCATATAATATTATAGCTTACTGTATAAGTGTAGCTATTTCAACATAAATGATTCTTTAAAAAATCCATGTTAAATGAAAAGATTTAAAATAATGATATTCTCAGCGAAGTATCGCAACTTGAACATATATGTAAACATTAACTCAAGTTGCACAGAATTTGGGGAATAATCGTATCTACTGGTACTTAAAGCAAAATTACATATAGATGTAGTTTGGTGGTGTCTACAGCAGGTGGTGTCTTTGAGCAGAGCTGTACTGTCATACAATGTTGATTCATGAGGCACAATAATATAACTCTTGCACATAAGCAACTCCTCTAATGTCTACAGCACTTGTCTGCAAAGCTACATGTGAAGTTTATCCATCATACTCACCCATCAGATTGGTGTTTCAGCCCACTGTTACATGTTGCTCTTGCAAACAATCTGTCCAGTAATTACTCTTCTCAGGCCTCTTGCTCAGTCACTCTCTCTTTTTTGTCTTACTGTTGCTTAATCTGTCACTGACCTCCTCTAAGATGTCCTTTTATCACATCTAGCAAATCATTTATTCAAAACTGTGTTCACACTGCATGGAAATCAACGTTATTTTTGCCCAAATAAAGATGGACAAAACACTCATCTCTTCCTCTATTCTTCTATGATCTCTTCCCTCAATGAGGGAGTAGGGAGATGTAGACCCAGTGGCCTGATCCAGTAAGAAAAGGGGTCCCGGCCCTGGTAATGGATCTCACCCCAGCTCTGATTTCACCATCTTCTCCCTACTCCTCAGACTTTTCTCTGTCTGTTTTCTACTGGGTTTTCTTTGCTCCTCATTTAACGTCTGACGTCGGCACTAGTAACAGTTGTGATTTGTTTGTAGTGTTGATCATTCAGAATCAGAATTTGTGTTTATTACCAAGTACATTTACACATACAAGGAATTTGTGATTGCAGTTGTCGGTGCACAGGGAGAAGAGCAGAGGAGAAGGAAAGCAGTCTTGAGGGGAACCAGTGCTGGTGGTTCTGCTGTCAGAGATGTGTGTTCCCAGCTTCACCTGCTGCCTCCTATTAGACAGGAAGTCTGTGATCCACCTGCTGGTAGACTCAGGCACATTTAGCTGGGAGAGCTTGTCCTGTAGCAGATCTGGGATTATTAGGTTGAAAGCAGAGCTGAAATCCACAAACAGGAGCCTGACATATGCTGCTGCTGTGTCCAGGTGCTCCAGGATGAAGTGAAGGGCCAGGTTAACAGCATCATTCACAAACCTGTTGGCTCTGTGGGCAAACTGCAGGGGGTCCAGGAGAAAGTGGTCTTTGTTTTGGCATGATGGATAGGGGAGCAAAAATGGAAAGGTGTCTCTGGTTTTCCAGAGCTGACTATCTGACCCCCTGGAAGTGTTGAGACTGAATGAAGGAAACAAGTTGTTTTCATTTCAACTATCCCTGATGTCATGGCTCTTGCTGCACATCACTATACAAAGTTAAACTGAGGGGCTGTGCGATTGCTTTGGTGTTGCCGCTATTTGAAACTTGCATGTATGCAGCCAAGGTCAATGGTTGCTACAAACCCTCAAAAAAACTTAAAGGGTTTGATTCAGAAATTGAAATGTCTCAAAAAAATGATTTTTAATGGTTGAAGGTCTTAAATTATAGACAGCACTTTAATCAAGACAGTCCCATGAAATATAACACAGCCCTTTTTTAAAGGGCCAATCTTATGATTTTTTGACTTTTGTATGCCCCTTAGTGTATTTATTTAGTACTTAGTTTTTTAAAAGAGGACTTCTATACACAAGACAAGACTCTGAAGCATCAGGACTTTTCCCTCTCCCCCTCTTTACAGAGCCAGTAGCTACCTGAAATGATACATTCCCCCACCTTCATCAGATAGACTTACCAGTGTTATTATTACCATTGTATCATCTGCAGTTTAGGAGCCGTACACATGGAGATGAATTCAGGCATATCCACACAAGGTTTTAATCGCACAGGCATTTCGTCTACACAGTAATGGCGTGTCAGGTTCCCGAAAACGCACACCTTTGAAAACAGTCCCAGAGTGGATAAATTAAAAAATGCCAGCTGAGCATTTTTGTGTAGACAACAAATATGGATGGCTTCAGAAACGATGATGTCAAAGACCAAACTCTCCATTAAATTGCATGTGCAAACCCTAACAACAGAAACAATGATGGACTACGGCAGTGTTTCTTTGTGCTGCAGAAGCTTCAGAGCCTGTTTGGACTTATACAGCAAAATCTACTGCTCCTGTATGACTGCAGTGAGCAACAAGAGAACATGGAGAACAGCATATGCCAGTGTTCTATTCACATTTCTCATGATGTATGCGTGTGCTCCATGTCTTTTTCTCTGGTTTTGGTGTATGTCTGCAGCAGCATTGCAGCCCCACCTACAGGTCTGCTACATGTGCAACAGTGTTTTCATGTGGACAGACATATTTCTCAAAAATTATGCCGTGTTTATGAAAAACTTTTTGAAAATTAAAACGTTTTTGTCTGTGGACAGGGCTCTGTTGGCTGGGAGTGGCAAGCCTAGCATGAAAACATGGTGAAACATGGCGTGCTGAAGTAACCAATTACCCCAGAGTAGACTGGTCAGCCAATCAGAGCAGACATGGCCTGTCATGGGGAAGGTGTTCTTAGAAGGGCAGGAGCTCTAACAGAGCGTCTCAGAAAGACTGAGAACACAGCAGGATCTAGGGTAGTCACTATATGAAAACTAGTTGTTTTGAACATTAGCAATGGAGAACATGATCTTGCAGTCACTGAAATCAAATATATCTACAGTACCTTAGTTAAGGCAGAATATGGACTCTTTTAGGGCTGCTTAACTCTTTTGTTCATGAGTGCTGTCTCATGTCTGCATCTCTCTTGCTCTCCCTCTTCTTGGAGAGTAATGCCCCTTGATATCCTCTTATTAGATAATTATTCAGCCCTCTGACTTGTTTCAGTTTGATGAAATGATAATCTAACTTTAACAAATAAGCATTTGGTGTGTCCTGGAAAAAGACCAGACCTGTTACCATCACTGTTTCCCAGCTTATGTCCCTTAGAAGTCTTGAAGTGGAGCCTGTGGGTCTGTTGAAGGTGGGAAAGCTGTGGCAGCTGAGAGAACTTATCAGGCACACACAGGGATGTAAGTGAGGTTAATGCTCTCTTCACTGAGCACTTGTGCTGTCATACGGCACAAATATTGTGCTTATGTCAGATCTGCGGGTGTACTGTAATTCAGCTTCTCCAATAACAACATGAAGCTTTGCAGCCCTTGGTGAATTCTACTCAAATTCCAAAGTAACATTTTCTTATTGATCGTGTGAACTGACAAATTAATTAAATGATTTCAAAGTCTAAGCACTACTTTAACTTATTGATCTGGACACTTTTCCCACAATGACTAATTAAACTTAAAATGAAATCATTTCAGGTTAAATCAATCACCAGTTTTATGATATTTAAGTCAATGATTGCACATGAAAGTTTGTTGTCTGAGTGATTTATTAGAATAAGAAAGTTGACACAGAGCAAAGTCTCCATGCGGAGTGACAGGCAGAGCTCAGGACAATGTGGAGATGATGAACAACTGCTGTGAGTATGTGTATGTGTGTGTTTGGTACGTGTGCAGAGTGTACATGTGCACTGTGCAGTTGTTCAAGGGTGCATGCATGTGTGGCTTTTTTTTTTTTGCTTTGCATGACGACAGACAGATTTGTTGGCGGACACAAGCACACACACACACACACACACATACACACGCTCACACACACTTGCATGTACTGTACAAATTCACACACCGCTACTTCTGTACACACACAGAGGCTTTGTCGTCATGCAGCTACTGCACGTTTAATTACATGTAAGCTTCAGGGTTATGTACACGTAGCAGGAACATGTGTTTTAACCCCAGAGTCCCTGGGGGGCGGTGGGGACTCTGTTGGGGGGTCCTTCACAGTAGCAGGAGACTGTGGGAGAAATCTCATTTTTTTAACCTCAGCTTGTGTGAGTCCATTCTCTCTTCTTTTTCTTCTGTTTCCTCTCAAAGTCTGCATCCGTCAGCTCTCACAGCTTCATTGTCACAGTCAGTAAAGTATGATAGTCATCGTCATTGTCTTCACCACATCTGGCACAGCAGAGAGTTGAAATGAAATCATATACAATAATATTCCATTTAATTTCAAAGCACAGAAACAAACAATAAAAACAAACATGGCAGAAGAATGATCAGTGCAGACTAAGTACATCTACAGCTTTACAAAAATGCAAACCTTGATTTTGTTTTTGCCTTGTTTTGTGCTTTTCTTCTTCTCAGATGTCTGATAAGTTAAATAGTGGGTTTATTACAACTTATCGTCCGTGTGTGGACTCCTTACAGTACGTGACAGAGGAGCTCTGCAGGGGAAAGATGGCAGTTGTTGGCTGAGGGGCATTGCATCGCCTTGGGCCACACGGCACAAACAACCCCAATGCACACAAAAAGCATGGTGTCTCTAACAAGCACGCACACACACCCCGATAGAGAAGACAAAGACGCAGACAGACTGGGTCATGAGGGCAGGGTGGGATTTTCATTTGAGTGTGTGTTGATATGTGTGGGGTAGACATATAGACAGTGCGTGTTCAGAGCTGGAGGCAGTGTGTGCTACATTTAACAGCTCCAACACAAATGGCTTCTAAGCAAAAAGGAAAGCAATTTTCCTGCATGAGAGGCTTTAAAATGTCAAAAAAATGAAAAATTGTTACACATTAAAGATTTGGTTTGAAATAAGCAAGTGTTCTCAAACGACTTTGATTTCTGTTTCTGCCACCAACTCATTAAATTAACCAGCTTAACTTTAATTTTTACAAACAGGACAAAAGCAGAACTAGAGCTCGAATTAGGCCAAGATCTTAGACGTGTGTGTTTGAGCAAAGGGACTCGGCAAGTCTGAGAACAATAAAAATCCCAAGCTTGAAGGAAGAGGACAAAGTGCAGCTGATTACAAAAATAGGAATAGGAATGAGATGAAGGAGGAAAGAAAACGAGTGATGAGCAATCAGACTCTAAAGAAGTCACACTGCAGACTCTAGATTGAGATGGACAGTGCAACAACTGCCTGGGAGTGAGGCTAAAAGATCTGACATAACCCCTGCTGACTGACTGCAGTAAAGGTCATAAGCCATGCCTCATATATGTTATCATATTTGGGAAACTATAATGTCAAAATACACAAGTTTTGTTAAAGATTTTGTCATGATGTTTACTATCTGGCTGATTTGTGTCAAGAAAGGTCTGCCCTAAACCAAAATAGGAACCTGCTTTGCCTTGAACTGTCCTGATCTGTGAGATAGGGATGTACATTTTGAGGAAACTACTCTTTCAAAGTCACTGTCACTTTTTTTTAAATAGAAAAGACTAGAAAAAAAAAACAATTTAAAAGTCCCAAAGGATTGAAGATGGCACACAGAGTAAACATTTGGACTTATGCACTACAATCTAATTTTGCTTTTATTTTCTACAAACATTGACCTATTAAGAAGGTATATTTTGAGGAAATTACTCTTCAAATGTCACTGTCAATTATTCAGAGTTGTTAGTATTATATTGATGCTAACACATACTGAATATTTGAGATTAATGGACAAATAAATTTAGCATTGCTTTATGCTAAATTTAACTGACAAAATGATCTTCTTCCTTTGACAGTTCACAAGTTTATACTTGTCACACATGCACCTTAAACTGACATGCCAGGTAGACTGTTCAGTATTTACTATAAGACAAATATTTAATAGTCCATCTGGGCAACGGCCCATAGAAAGTGTTTGGGAGGGTGGAAGCTCTCCAAGAAACCTCTGGAAGGTGACTTGACAATCGTTTTGTCAATCACAGTCATGACGGGCCAGTCAAATGATGTAGTAGCTTCCTATCAAACAGTGGTTTCAGTGTTGTTATATGCTTTTTATTTAATGAAGAAATGCCGTCGAAATCTGATAAGACTGCGACTGACGCTGCTAGCATCTATGCTAATCTCTGTACGAGCAGTCACTTCTCGCTGTTGTCACAGTCTTAGCGCCCACCTCTTCCTGCCTTTGGCTTGGAGCTTTGAAAGATGGATCTGTCTAATTACAGGCAATGAATCAGGCAGATCTAGCTGCACTGCCATGTCAGATGTACCCATAACATATTCATGAAATCTTTTAATAAAAAAGTCACTCGGGTATTAAATTTTTCCATGCTCATAAAGCTCTTTGTTCCAGCCTTTCACTGAACAGGTTGTTCTGATGTAAATCCTCAGAAGCTGTGCCTGACCACATTTGGCTTTGTTTTTTCAGCACTGTGCTCTATTGTTTACAGATATGCCTCTACAAGTTCCCACCACTGGAGCCACCGGTGGACTGTAAACTGGCTCTGGTGGTGTCTCCTCTCTGGGGGGAGGTGGCATTTCTCCTCGTGGCATCATTTTGGGAAAATTATCAAATGGGTTGTTTGAGAGCACATATCTGACGAGGCAAAGAAAGCGAAAGAGGGAGCAGAGGGTTTCTTTCTCATTTTGGGTGTGTGTGTTTCTGTGGTGGAGAGGGGGTGTAGATGAGCTTTTATTCTGACAATTTACGGATTAAAAAATAAAATCAAAATAGATTATTTCTTGAATGAAAAGGAACTAAAATGGATTCTGAGTGTCAGAGCTGCGACACTGGAGATTCTGATTTCTTCTTCTGTTATTAAACAGTGGTTGGAAAATGGCTGTCAGCTGAATTACAGCCCCTGTCAAGCTGGATTACTGCAATACAACCAGATGTCTTTAAAAATAGCAGAAAATAATGATTGTAAATTGAGATTAAGGTTTCATGAAATCATCCTCCTCCAAAACTTTTTTCCTACAACAGGAAAACTCTTGCCCATTGTTTTTGATGTCACAAGTGCAATATGTCAGCGCATATTGTTAGGATACTTTGGAATCACTTTTGTCAAAAGAGACTAAGGCACATTGTCCATTTTAATGTACAGTCAGGGGTCACATCAGAACTTTTGAGCTGCCCTGTGACGCTGAAACATCGAATCATGCTGTTAGCGAGTTAACATCATGTACAGTACCTTTCTTAGAACCAGTCAGTGTCAAACTGACTTAAGCCTCAATTCAATTTCTGATCTTAACTCAATTGTAACCCGAGTTTGGCTAAAGGCTTTGACAGTATTTGTGTGGATATGTGCGTGCGTGTGTGTGTGTGTGTGTGTGTGTGTGTGTGTAGAGGGGTAAATAGTTGGTTAAAGTGCACCTCCTTCTCCAGGCTGATGTGTCTGTTGTAATCTTCTCAAGGGCTCATCAGGCCATTAGAGGGGCCGGGGAATGTACTTTGCCTAATCAAGCATGTTTAGTCAAACACCGAAGGAGATGCGGAGCAAGGACACGGGTGGCTGGGCAGGCCGGCTGAGACAAGGGAGGCCTCATTTACACACACACACAAACACACACACGCACACACATACAGAGAAACGCAGACATGCAGGTCAAGGCAGAGATGGAGACGGAGAGACGAGGCTGGTGGAGAGCTCCATATCCTCAATGCTAATGACCTGTTTCTGGGAGGAGCGTGTAAAGAATCCACTGTACTAATGTGGCGAGGCTGTAATGCAGGAACATCATGTTTGCCTGCCTGACCTCCTCCTCTGTCCTTGCTTTCATAAATCTCTTTCACTGGCTCGTCTCCTGCAGTACCTCCAGCTCTGCCTGTGGAGAGTTTTACTGCTGGGTTTTAAGCCACAGAAGTGTTTGGGCACCAGCTGAGATGTTTTTGTAGCTCTGAGTGTCAAGAAACTGGCAGCTGGTAAAATAAAGGACATGAAACAGGTCCTCATTTCAAACACAATTCCACATTTCAAATCAAAATGGTCCCACTTCTTCAGCAAATTGCCACATCACTCTTAGATGATTGTATCAAGAGAGTGTTACCACATTCCCTTTCGATGTTTAATGGAGAAAAATGTTTTAATGAGGTAAAAAAAAACTGTCTTAAGAATTAAATATTGAGACAATACTCAAAACTGGTGTTTTATTTTACATAATATCTTCAGTTTTTGGTTTTATAGCCACTTCGGGACAGCAGAAGCTTCTGTAAACATACAATTGGCATGTTATGACTTAAAGCTCCAGTGAGGAATTTTGAACTCTTGTTAAACAAACTGAAATTAATTCTGGTAGCTCTGTATGACCAATTATAGAAGATTTGACAATCTGTGACAAGATAGTTTAATTTTTTTTGTTCTGAAGATCAAAAGCAAGGCAACTGGACTGTGTTGAGTTTGTTGGTTTCCCAACAAACTCAACACAGTCCAGTTGCCTTGCTTTTGATCTTCAGGATGACCATGACCTGGATGAATGAGAATCTACACAGACAAATTTTTTTTTGTTATTTTAATGCCTGAACTTTAGAAAGGGGGAGGTGTCAGACAGAGTGCTGTAAAGTCTGCAGCTAACTTGGCCTGTATTTTAAAGTTTGCTTGTCAATGTTTTGATGGGTGAAAGATTTAAAAGTAAAGAAGGCAAGATGATACTTGATGTTGGAGCAACAGTATGTAACTTTACTGTTTAGACGATTAAATGATAAGAGGTACCATAACTTTACCAGGCAGAATGGCCCTGGTGTCCTGCTTTCAGCACTGTGTAACTTTAGCTGCCGGCTGTAATATGAGGGCTTCAGAGCAATGCTATACACACCAGTCCTAAGATACAAAGAAGCCAGTTAAAACATCTCAATACTGTTGGAAAAAATGACTAACAAAGTAAAAAGCTGCACAGTTCCATAGAATCAATGTATTCTCACTCAGATATATAACTGACTGGTAGATTGACTCTAATACTGCTTTCCCACTAAAATTAGAGGGTAAACGCGGGTTTTTTCAATGTGGGTTAACCCGCTAACAATCGGAAAGCGACTCCTTTCCCACTGCCAGCAGACCCGGGTCAGATGAGCTGCGTGGCAGTTTTTTCATCTGGTGCGTCAAGCTGATGTCATCACGTCATCAGTGCGATGAAACTCGGCCATGTAAACAACGGAAACGAGCATGGAAGCCATGGACACGGTGGTCAAATGTTTTCCATACTTCTTACTTTTGTTCCTCTTTAAAAATGTGCAAAATCAGCGCAGACTGAACGACATTCGAGCACTGATGATACGAAGGCGAATGGAATTTGTTGCTGAGACGGCAAAGAGTCACAGAAGTTACAGACAGAGAAGATGGGCGCGATATTATGCCGTAGGCACATTACGCCAACGTCATCCTGTAAATTAGCGCGTTCACCCAGGTGTGATGTTGCCACTGGAGCCGATCGGAGGCGAGCCGATAAAAACCCGTGTCACTTGCAGGGTCAGTCGACCCGGGTCTGAATGCAGATTAGAGCCTTTCCCACTGCCGACAGGAGCCGATCGTTACCATGTTTAAACTGTTTTTTTGGCCAGTGGGAAAGGGGTATAAAACTACTATTTTGAGACAGAAAAGTTAAATACCATTGTTTTAAAGAACATTACTTTCACATGCAAAGGACAAACTCAATAAAAAAGTTTGATTGTTTGTCCACAGGGGGCACTCAATTCACCAGAAGTTCCTAACAGAAGCTTTATAATGCGAACAAAGAGCTGCCCATCCATCCAGAGATGGTAGAATTGGTAAATATATTTAAATTAATAAAGAATGAAGGTTAGAGTCTTTCCTTTAAGCTCTTTTAAGGCTCAACTACACTGTCAATCTTATCTGTCTGATGATGCCTTGTGGTTGTTTCATCTTGTGTAGTGTGTCCTAATGAATATAAACGAAAGATCCATCCGGGACACCTCATTACTCCCCAGCAGAAAGTTTACCATCTTACATTTGTATCCTGCATCCTACAATTTGCCCCATCAAGTCAGAGACACTAACCAGTGAGATAGTCGCAGATGTAAACAAATCAAAGTTGCTGGCTTGAGAGAGAGCTTTGAGACAGAGGAAAAGCTTTAAAAACAACATCCCTGCCTTTATGATAGCAAAGGCACCTCTGCAAAGGCACCTCTGCAACTCTGTAAGTCACCAATGGCCTGTAGCATCAGACTAAATTATTATTTAACAGAACATTTGGAAAGACAATTAAATGTAGTTTTGAAATTACAGATTTTATAGTACCAGTATTATTTAGTGTGATAAAGTAACCACTGAAGCAGAGAAATAAAAATCATGAAGTCTGACCAATAGCAATGTGTAGCTCTGAGTCTGAAGAGAACAAGTGCGAGTGAAAGGAATCTAGTTTAAGTGTAAATATCAAGCTAAGTGATGATATAAAGTCACACATTGGGACCATCAATTGCAAAAATGGTTGATTTATTTTTAATACAGTTTTGCATTTCAAAAACTATGAGATGACATTTGATTAGTTTTCAGATATTTCCATGAAGCTTCCTTCCCTCTAGGTTGTGACATTTTCTTGTTTACTTACGGTGTATCTACAATCTGACCCAGTTTCCTCCTCCATTTTATCTGCTGGCCTTTGTGTAAACCATAATGAGCTAAATGTAATATATAGCATACACTACTCCCACGCAGGGTGCTGACACTGTTAGCACACATTTGTGACTGTGAGGCAAAGGGCTGATGAACAACATTAATGGCTCCATAGAGAAAAAAAAAACAACAACAGAAGACGAGTGAGATAAAATGGATCAAAGCTGGATTTTTTTAGCCTTATATGAGTTACACATTCATCGACAAAGAACAAAAGAGAGTCACGCACACCAGCAGACAGCGGACGTACACCACGCTATGATGACCCAGATAGGAGAAGACAGCTATCTGCGGATCTACATCTGAATTGATGAGAACAGGCGAAAAACATCAAAAGATCAGATAATTAAGTGAAAGAGTAACTCCACTCCCAAAGTGCACCCATGGACATCTGTTTCTTTAGCTCACTTTTGTTAGGAAAGGGGATAAAACCACAAGGGGATGAGTACTGTGACGGTAAGCCTAGGTAGCTCCTCCCTCTCAAAGTGGGGGTGAAGCATATGAGATGCCCCCGTCCTGGTTGGTACATCTCACATAACGGATGTAGCTGCTGTCCTCCTCATTGATATTCAGCCCGGCTGCGGTGCCGGGGTAGGTCCCTGACTCTTAACGGCTATTTGTTGCCGCAGTCTCCTCCTGCTTCGACGGGGGCACAAAGAGGCTCAGTGTCGGGCAGAAGAAGAGGCTGAATGGAGCTCCCAAGCGGCCGGGCCTCACAGCTCACAGACGGGCAGACAGTCGGAGCTCACATTCCCTCCTTCAAATGGACTGCGGAGCCCAGGGGGAGGAGAAGGAGGGGGGGGCACAGGTCAGGTCATGGAGAGCCGGGCATACTGAGGAGGGGAATAATGGAGGGGAGATATTGATCCAGTTCTTTCACATGTCTCTACACTTCTATTTAAAAATGCTTAAACCGAAAATATTACATAAAATCGTCTTTTTTTCCCTCATTTATAAGCTTCTCGCTTGTTATTGCTTTCTAAAACTTCATGTTTGCTCTCTGGAGCTGCTTCTGAGGTACAGTGAGAGTCTTCACTAGCCACTGGTCAACCATCCGCACCTCTGATTGCTTCAGACATGATATTCAAATAGACACAAAATAAAATCTGTCTCTTGGTAAGTGTGTTTATAAAAGGTTAAATGTCAACATTGCCCTTGCTTCTTTGTGTAGCAATTCTTCACAGTTAAGACGGGACACTGGTTGGGGTTGTTGTGGCCACTCACATTCACACATTCTCATTCACACACAGCATGATTCTTCATGAGAGAGCCACTGCCCTCTGGCACAGCTACAACAGTTTTAGTCTGATCTGAAATCCATAGTAAAGCACGCTGTTCTCTGCTGGATGCCACTGGCACACAAAAACAAAAGCAGAAACAAAACTTCACACTCGATAAAGATCCATGATGTCAAAACAGGATGGCAGAGGGAGACCTTTCACATTGGCGCTGCGAGCGATATAGTCTTGTTAATTTTATTTTTAATCCCCACATGTACCAATGAGATTCCTGCTCCTCACCCCTCTCTTTACCTCGCTGAGTCAAAGTGCTCTGCGGGGTCATACCAATCACAGAGCAGAGGGGTGCAGCTCAGATTAAGAGCAGAGATGTGAGAGGAAGTTTCTCCTCTTTTATCAACTCTCTCTCTCTGTTTCTTTTTTCTCTCTGTCTCTCTCTTTAGTCGGCTGAATGACGTCAGGACATTGAATGACAGTGAGAGAGGACAGACAGGGTAAAGGTTGGACTGGGACGCTTAGTCTGAGGGATGATTTTATTCCAGTCTTCTGTTGAAGGGAAATGCGATTCAGAGAGAGCTCATGTACCTCCCCTCACTGGCCACTAGGGGTGCGCTCTCCCATGTTTTTCCCCATGAGGTGGCTGAAGTCCGCCAGCTCCCCCAGCCCTCGAGGCCCGTGCATGTCTGGCCTGATGAGGCCCTGGCGCTGAGGGTGATACGGTGCTCCGTTGTTGCTGTTGTAGTTGAGCGCCTCGTGACTCCAGCGAGGCTCCCCATAGTCCATGTGAGGGGTGGGGGCTGACACCACCCTCCGTCGGTCGGGCGAGTCCTGCGGTGTGGCTGGGTAGATGTACTCTCCTGCTGAGTTCCTGGGACGACCGCCACCGCCGTGGTCCCCTCTCTGTGTGGCCAAGATCAGATACCGCTGGCGCTCTGTGTGAGGAGGCAGCATCACCTCCCCTGGATCCTCTATCCTCACCATCCCGCCCCCTCCCCCACCTCCATGCAGGAACTTAGAGCTCAGGTAGATGACCGAGTTGTTTGGACATGGAGTCCCCACGGCAGTGAGGAAGGTCTGGCTCTGGTCCCATTCTGTGTCGGGGAGGCGCATGGACCGTTTCTGCTGCAGTGGCGTCTGCTCTGGCGTGGGCAGCAAACCAGGGTCCATCTCTCCCTTGGGCCAGCCGTTGGGTGTGACAAATGGGTTGTCCGCTTGCGATCGACGCCTCTCACCACCGCTGGTTCTTGTCACACTCATCACTGACCCACTTCGGCCCTGCCCCAGCATGCTCTGCTCCTTGTCACTCTTGCGGCGAGCACCATTGGCTCCTGAGCCTCGTGAGTGGCGATGGCGGTGACTCATGATCCAGCAGACGGTCAGGCCAGAGAGGATGGCTCCTGTGGCGAAGGCTGAAACCGCAGATACCACCAGCAGGTTAACGGACACCAGACCGTCTGGTTCCTCAATAAAACTCTCCTGCAGCAGGATACCTGGAAACAAAAGAGGAAAAAACGAATCCATCACTACAAAGGGAGAGCCACCATCCTGATCAGACCATAACGAACGTCCCATATTTTACACCCTTGTAACATATTTACATAACTCCTTGATGTCCTTAGAGTGAACATTTCTTGGCTGAAAAATCCATCAGATATTAGATTTTGGCATGCCTATAAACCCACTTGTTTCAGCCTTGCACAGAACAAGCTGTTGAGTTAAAATCATGAGCTGTGTCTGACTTTGCCCCTCTGAAGATGTGATCTCAGCTTTCATGTGTTGTGCTCCAGTGTTTACTGAGGCCACAAACATGTTTTTTTCTTATATTAAAGCCAGTTTTGGGACTGAACAAACACCCAGCTTAGAGAGTGTCTTCCATCTGGAGAGCGTGGCATAACCCTGAATGACATCATGTGAAAATCTTTAAACAGACGGCTGAGCACACATCTACTGAAATGTGGAGCAAGCAACAGAGGGAGAGGGGGGACCTTTCTCATGCCAGGGGGATCGTAGACAAGTCAAGGACATTCATCTTTTCATTAGAACCATTAAAGGGTGTATTTTGCCTAATATAAGACCCCTAATAGAATCAGTATTTCCTGTGATAAGCCAGTGGGAGTTAACAAGCGACGAGACAAAACAACCTTTTTTCTCTCCTCTCTGTGGGTGGGAAGAGTTGCATGCTTTTCAGCCAAGGTAACTCTGGTTAATTGCCTTCATTACCTAAAGTGGATGGTGATTTTAATAGCGGTAATAACTGTCTCCCTGATTGAGAATAGCTTTCAACTC
Organism: Cetoscarus ocellatus; assembly: GCA_037902135.1. Lineage (NCBI taxonomy): Eukaryota > Metazoa > Chordata > Actinopteri > Labriformes > Labridae > Cetoscarus > Cetoscarus ocellatus. Next base: position 429,746 of record JBAMNC010000606.1, read on the forward strand.
TAACATGTTTCACAACATTAGCTTTATGAGGGAGACGCTTCATCTGGCATTAATGGTGAGTAATAATTGAATGTTTTCATCATGTATTCAGGGAAATCTTGTTTTGTTTTCCGTCCAGATGATAGCACGTGTTTTTTAATTAAGCAGTGATTCAGTCATAGGTTAAATACATTAAAGAGGCTGCATTGTGTCACTTTTTGTCTGCTCAGTAAACATTTGATCTATTTTGTATGGGTATGAGCTCTTAAATAAAATACAGTACTACAGTAAAAATGCTTCATTCTCTCCCAGTTGTGTCTGTACACACGAGTCTTTGCAAGGATTAACACGAGGCCCAGGAGTTTTAGATAAAGGGTTCCATATCAGCAGACAAGACCACAGATTTCTGTTTTCTTTTGTATAAGAACATAAGTTGAACTCCCTCAGAGAGAACTGTTTATGCATTATTGAAGATATGAATACAGCTAGACCGCAGCTCGGCCTGCCATGGATCAATTAGGAAAATGCCAGAAGAAAAAGTTGTGCTTTGCTGCGTAAGCTCCTGGGACCAACACCAGCGGATACAATGAAACGGTGCCAAGGGAAGCAGATTGTAGCAAAGCAGATGAAGGCAAGAAGAGAGTGTTACATAGAGAGAAAGAAAGACAGAAAAAGAGGAAAGTTGCCTGAAGCCAAGTGGAACATTTGGGGCCTTAGACAAACATAGTAATAGTTGTTAAATTACAACAGCAATAGCAGCAGAGGGAGGACGGTTTCCAAGAGGACAGTGAAATAAATTCTTTCTCAGAAAATGAATGGATGTCGTTAAAAGACACTGGGAGCCACTTACTCACTAACACTGCACTAAAAAGGAGAATGAGAGAAAAAAACGAACATGCGGAGCACAGCAGCAGCTTCTTTAAACAAACATACATTTATTGGCTGACAAATTCATTTTTAATGGGGGCTGATGGAGCTGGATGTGGTGCAAATACTCATAGAGCTTGGTGGGAAATTAATGGGGCCTGTGGCTTGGCATAATAAAGCCCTGCGCTGCACATTGACATTAAGCTGAAGAATGGCAGAAAAAAACGGTGAGAGGCTGCTGGACTGCTGTGCCAAGTCTAAGGTAATCTTTATACCTTAAAAAGACACTTTCCATACAGCGCTATAAGTCGACCAGCTGATTCATACTGATGTTTGCACTCATCCTCACCAAAGAAATCAGGTTTTTTTTGGCATTATAATGAGAAAATGCACAGTAAGTAGTCAGACAGTACTGGTGTAAGTACACATATCACGCTATTATGCTCAGCATGGATTTTTTTTTACTCTTTTGACTGTAACAGCAGTTCACAGCAGCCCCCTTCGTCACCTGCAGTTAAATGTCTGTTGTAACATTTTAAGGGGCTTGTCTGCTCTATTGTGTTGACTCGACTCAGTTGTTTTGGGTTTTTTTTCAGCTTCAACGATAGATCTGCCTTTGTGGTCAATGTGAGTCCATACTCTCAACAGGTTGGCAGATTCCATTGACTGAAAAAGGGCATTAATCAACTGGCCTCAATGTCCTTTTGAGCACTAATTAGTCCTTTATCGCCAATCCAATACTCTGGGTGTTACACGTGGATGCTGGCTTTAGTTACAGCCTGCTAATTATGTGATTAGTACAGTTCAGCTCAGTTCAGCCTCAGAGAAATCACCTCTTTAGAGGAATTGTGTTGATTTTTAAAGCATATTTGTTTTTCATATTTTTGTTTGCTTGATGTTGTGACCTTTTCCTCACTCATTTCCTCGTAATTTTTTTCTCTTTTTGCTCTTTAATTTGTACATCAATGCCTTTAAATGTCAATGTGAGGATAAAAACTTCGACATTTGATCTAAAATTTGATTTTTTGGAAGATTTTATTATTAAACTGGAGTCCCTGCATGAGGTTTGAGCACTTTTTTGGTGTTTATTCAACTGAGCATCAGGGTTTCACTCTTGAGGTTAGTTTTGCCCAGGGGGATTTAAGGACTTGATTGCCAGAATTTTCCAAAATTACAGCAAACACAGATGGCAGCTCGTGATTTGAATCTCTGAACGTGTCTTTCCTCTTTTTTGTATTGTCACAGAGCCAGCTAACGCAACCTAACCTGCACAGATTGTGTGTATTCATTTAAGCCCCCATGTTTTCTGTGTTTACAATGAATTTGGTATTTGTTGAGCATGCTGTTGGCATCTATTTCAACTCAGCTCTGATTTTTTTTTTTGGCTGTATTTATGTTCAAGTTTCAGGACAATATTCAATTAAGAGAGTCTGCCAGGTTCAATTACATTATCGCTTGTCTTCTCAGCTCTTGTTGGAAGCAGATGCTACACAAAGAAAGGCATTTGAAGGTTACTGGTGTGTTCACTTACAGCATCCACATACATAAACAAACATACACGCAAACACTGGAGGAGTTTGAGGGGTCTGGTAATGAATTGATTCAATAAACCACGGCCTTGATGACTTTGTACACAAATATGTAGCACAGCAACTGCAGAGAGTCAGGACCAGAATGAGGTAAAAGCTGCAAATCTCTGCTCTCTCTCACATCACATCTGGATTTGTTCTTGCAGTACTTAGCAGCAGAGGTTGTAAAAATACCGCCAACATTTTCTTCAACTGTGGTCCGGGTTACTGTGTAGCATTCTGGATTAAACTTTCCACAGAGCAATAACAATGCCCTCATCTTGGTGTAGAAGAAGCTTTGACACATATGTGAGTGCATCACAGTGTTAGAGCACTGACCACACAATTTAAGCATACTCTGATGTTACAGTCAAAGAGTTTCAGGACCTGAAAGCTCCAAAATCTTTGTGTGTGTGTGTGTGTGATATAAAAAAGAACAATCAAGATCCCACATGGGGTGTCTTATGACCTCATGACAGAAGGTCAAGCATGTTTAATACATGTTCCCTCACATCAAAGATGTTGACCAATGAGGGCACTCTGCATGCCACATTCACAGATGTTAACTAGAAGTGCTCTGAGTACAAATCTCTGCCAAAGCATTTCTGACCTTGTCAGGCAAGTTACTGTCAAAAATGTGGAAAAATGTCCTATCTTGCACTGTAAACAAATCTTAAAAAAAATCTGGATCCACATCAGTATTCAAATCAACACCAAAATCTAATCACTTTTCCCTTGTACCATGACCAACATTCCCTGTAATTATTGTATTAAAACTGCCCCTAATGTTAACAAATCATCATGTTTAAAAATTCAGTGACCTGCACCTTGACTACACTCAGATCACCAGAATATAATCGATCTAGTGGGTCCTTGGCCCTTTTCTGAAAATGGCATCAAATTCTGACTTTTTCAGTTATGATGTTAACAAATCATCACTAGCAAAAACATAACCTCTTTGGTGGAGGTATCAAATTAAACAGCACAGCAAAACTTCATTAATCTGAGTTTTTAAAATTATCTGTCTGGAAAAAAATAAAGAGATATACATTGAATATCATCATTTAGCCCCCAAAAAAAATCAAGATATAAATTTGGGTCCACACTGCCCAGCCCTAATCTAAAAGCAGGTCATTTATGTGGTGACAGTTTTCAAAGAGCTCAGCAGTGACCTGTAAACCTTTTTTGTAGCTGTTGCCATGGGAGCAAATTTCCAAATACATATCCTCCATCTTAAAAGTAACCAAAAACTTGGGGGTACCAGCTGACAGCCAAATTTATCAAGGGTGTGTGTGCGTTAACACGTCCTTGGTTTCAGTCTGCTCTGTTAGTCAAAGAAGCTGCTGTAAAATGTCTTTTTGTAGAGCGGCTTTTCACCCAAGATTAAGACTTAACCATAGAGTTTAACATAAAAAACAGGTAGTTTACTGCAGTAGAGGTAGCCCAGTGCAAAGCTGATCTCCATCACTGTGGCTAATGTTCAGGCTAATGCCATGTACCTCATACACCCCCTACCTCAAAATCCCCAAAATGTTCATTAATATACAAAACTGCATCTACAACAGTATTTATGATTGAATCACACTAAGGCAGCATGAGGCATATGTAGTAAAGACTGTGTTGTATTATGGCTGATGGTGAAAGCATGAATGAGTGAGAGGGCATGTCTTACCCATCTCTGCCCTGTTCCTGATAACCTCGAGAGGTAGAAGAGGCACCGAACATGAAACTCTGTGGTTTTAGCATAGCAGTCCTCTTTTTGAAATACACCCTCTAACATAATGATATGTTAAGGGGACTTTCTCTTTTTTCAGCAGATAGGTGTTCTTGGAATGCATTACATCTTATGCAGCTTTTCATGAGCAGGAAAGCTAATCAAAATTAAGACATATGCATAGCTTCATTGGATTTAGGGTATATTTTGACAGTCAGCAGGTTTACCTTAATGCACTTGAGAGGTGACATAAGAAGCAGCATCCTGCACACTCCCTCATTCCCTCAACCCTCCTCTCTCCTCCTCCTCTACCGATCCTGCTCTTATTAAAGCTTAAAAGAAGCAAGCGGGTCTGCCTGTCAGCCTGACGCACCCTGAGCTGCTTGTCTAGAGGTTTCTAGCTCCAATTACAGCGTAACAATTGGAGGAGAGGAGAGAAGAGGAGCAAAGATGAGAGGAGAGGGATTTTATATACTAAGTTTAAGAAGAAAAAGGATGGAGGAGTACGGAGAAATAAAGGACACGTGACCAAAAAGGAGGAGACTTGGAGTCAGGAGGGAAAGAAGATGAGAGGTGGAGGGAACATAAGAGGTCTAAAAGGTGAGGAGTAAAGATGACCTCCAGCTTGCGGCTTTATGCCTCTGCTAGGCATGTGAGTATGGCCAGTGAAAGTGCAGTGATGGGTTGAGGGGACAGGCTGGGGGGATTGGTGGTAATAGGATTTGTAGATATCTTATGAATAAGGGGTGAACATGAGGTCCTAAACCTTTGACCTCTGACCTGAAAATCTAAAAGAAGTTAACTCTTAATTTTAGAAAAGACATTTTGCGAAGTTAGACCAAAAATCCCTGAGGATGTTCTCGAGATAGCACATTTAATGCAGATGATCAAATGACTTATCAGTTCTTTGGGGTAAATTTGACGTTTGTGCAAAAGTTGATGAAATCCCTTAAAGTGTTTTGGAGGTCACAACTGCAAGCAGTGAATGAACATATTGTTCCATTACTTTGACTTTTAACCTCCAAAATTTCCAAAATCAAAGCAATACATCCTTGAGTCAGTGTGGGCATTTGTCTGAAGTATGAGGAAAAACCGGAAAACCGTTTTAAAGGTTTTTAAGTAATTTTAAGGGTTAAATAGGACTCCAAGACATCTTCCTTGACTGTTGAAATCTGACTGATTCATCCTTGAGTCAGGGTGAACATTTGTCAAGGGACTTAAAGAAAATTTCTAAAAAGCAACCATGTAGAATCTGATTCAGAAGGAAAGGCTGAACATGTAGATCTGTGTACTTGATCTTTGACCAATGACCTTCAAAAATGTAATGAATTCATTCTTGAGTCAGAGCTGACCTCTTTGAATTGTTTAAAGAAAATTACTCAAAGCAACCTTGACCATTCTTACTCACAGCTGAGGGATAAGATACAGCTCCATGTATTTGACCTTAGACCTCCAAAATCAAATCAGCTCTTCCTCAGAGTGGGCATTTATCTAAAGAGCATGAGAAAACATTACAATGACCTTCAACCTCCCAAATGCAGTCAGTTTAACTCTTAGTCAGAGTGGACCTAGGAGTACAGTTAGAGGAAATGCCCTCAAAATGTTGAGTGATTGTGCACACAGGAAAAGAATAAGGACAAGGCTCCTTAACCTTTACAACTGACCTCCAAAATCTGATTCATCAATTCTCAGGTCAGAGTGGACTTCGATGTAAAGTTGAAGAAAAACCCTTGAAGCATTATTAAGTTCTTGCTTTTATAAGCAGTGGATTAACATGAGACACTATGACATTGACTTTTACTAAGGCTTGGGTGCAGAGAACAGGTTTCACTTTGAAACCTTTCTTAAGTAAAGTGCTTAAACAAAGTTTTGAGAAGCGCATTACAGAGGAAAGTTTGACTAAAATATGCTAAAAAACTAAAGACAGCTCCTGCATTATATATATTTTGTACAGGCAAGGGAGCAAAAAAAGTGATGTTACGAAGCATTTCCTTCAACACTGGTAAATGTAAGGAAATGCACCATGTTCAGCTGTTAAATCCACAGCTGGTAGCATTAGCAGCTGCAGCAACATCACATCATGTACAAGTAAAAACACAGCCGAGTTCAAGTTCACAGTACTGTTGAAATTAAATAAGCATGTTGACAAATATTTCATTTATATTTTGTATATATGAGTTTGGACAGTGTCCCCTTTCACCTTCGTCCACTGTAAAGAGACCCTGAGCTTACCTTAGTGAATGAATGAGAGGGAGGAGGTATGACACCCCGCAGTGAGGGATATGATTTATGGTGACTTAAAACCTCCTTGACATTGTCAGAAGCATCTAGGTGTGCAAGACAGATAATTTATTTTTAATAATTAATACCAGAGACAATATGAGGTATAACAATAACTAACTTAGAAAGTTTTGTATTTTTTCATTATTTAATTTCAATATTTTGGTCATTAATTATTTAGGTCAGCTTTTCCTCATAAAAAGAGCAGTATTTAAATATATGTTTATAAGGGGGAAAAAATGGCATCACAACCGTTATTAAGATCTTGACTGGGCTGACTATGGGCAGATTTTCATTCTAGAAATGTTCATTATAACCTACTCTCCAGATAATAAGGAATCAAAATTAGGAACATTAAGAACCGAAATCGATAAGCAGAACTAGTTCTAAACAGTAGTCAACCCTACTTTTACCCTAAAACCACCAAAAATGAATGCATATATCTCTTGGTATGAGCGGACATTGGCTTCAAATTTAAAGGAAAATTCCTTACACATTTCTTGAGATTATAAAGTATCAATCATACAGACATATGAGTGGATGGAGAGATATGTCCAAAAATATGTTGGTTAAAGCAAAAGTTATTGAATATTTTTGTCAAATAAATATCTTCTATAATTTGCACCAGTCAAATTGCAGTGTACAAAGGAGCCAGAACAGAGTTTTAATTTTTCTTTGGTACCCAATTTCCTTTGTCAAAAACCCAAAGTCATCTGTTCTTTTATACACTGTATCATCCTTTCCTCTCCCGATCCTTTTGTCCGCTGTTAATCCTCTCTCTGTATCCCTCTCTCTCACCCACTGCTCCTTTGATCACACAGGGTGGCAGTGTGATGGGAGTAATGGCTTAAAAATTACAGAAACTTTCACTCACACTCTTTCATATCAAGGTCGTCCTTGCATGATCAAACTTAATATCAGCACAACAAAGTGATGTTTCCGTATTAAAGCGAGTGTGACAGCTGTGGTCATGTTAACCAGGGGGATTTTTCTCTCTGCGGCTGCCTCAGAGTTTCCCCTCATGTATTTTTTTCTATTTTAGTCAGTGAAATTAACGAAAAGACCCCCGAGCTCCATGCCAGTTGTCAAACATTTTCCTTGATTAGAACACTGGCACAATGCTTGGTGTGAATGCATGGGTGCCCGGCTCGCTGTTTGGCGACACTTTCAACAATGGCCTCATGGACACGTGTAAGTGAGATAAAGACAGAGAGCCAGATGAAGTGGAGCAGTATCATTACAAAATCACTCTCAGTGATGTTTGATGTTGATTAGAGCACACATCCAAAGGATAATCACAGTTTATTATGACTCTGGGCTGATTTTAATAGTTTTGGCCATCATGTCTGTTAGATAGTATTGTACTCATCAATGTGATTGCTGAAATTGAGGAAAGTGGAACACTGCTGCATAAATAAAGTCTGACAGTAAACACAAGCATTTATACGATTAGATGTGACAGACATCTGATGCAATGGTTCCTAACATGAGGCTTTAGCCACATCATGGGGCTGAAAAAACAGATATCAAGGGTCTTGCCATGTATTTAAAAAAAAAAAAAAAACATTTCTGCATCCTTTTGATTTCTGGTTTAACTGCTTGAAATTTAGAGCTGGCAGCTGGGCCAAGGGGAAACCACAGGCACTGAAAATGTTCCCGGCTCCTCAAGTGTCCATTTTATCCTGTTTGCAAAAGCTCTGCAAGAGTCATTGACAGCTTTATCAAAATGCTTTTTTTTTTTTTTTTTTTTTAACAAATAAAGAAATAATGACAGCCTGGCTCAGAAGAAAATTTTGGTCTGAAGCATTTATGTCTATTTTATTGCACACTGTAGAAGGTAGTTTTGTTTTTTTGATAACCTAATTTTTGTGATCATGTTGGTACTTAAATTTTTCATAAACTTGCAGACTTAGGGTTGGAGGGTCAACTGAGAAGAGGGTGCATAGTATGTCCTTGAATGTCAATGTTTGCCGGCAGGCCAAAAGCCCACCTCAGCTCTAATCTCTGTCTGTTACCAGGTTGGTGGTAGGTTGGAGTTATGGTAGAAAACAGTATAATACCCTATTTTTGTTTATACAAAAATGATCTGAAGATCTTGTCAGGGGGACATGTCAAAGTCAAGTTAACCCAGCTGGCCTGAATGGATTTATGATTTTCCTCTTAGCTGACAAAGCATGTTCTTAAAAGAAGCCACAAAGAAGACGCAAATAGTGCCTTTTCATGACCACGGGATTCAGGATCTGGGGATGGCCAATTAGATTTTAGTGGGCCTTGGTCAGCCCTTACTACTATATCATGGACCCTTGGTTGAGATGACAGGGATGCAGCCAAGGGGGCAGACTACTCATCTCCACATTCAGACACAAAACAAGAACAAACTGCATAAAGCTGACATACTTTAAAGGAGTGTTCCTTTATGAGATGACTAAAAATGACTGACAATTTGATTTTTCAACACTGATTTGGTAGCAGATGGCTATTTGCTGCCACAATTCATTTGGTTTTATTCATTTTTTAAGCAAACGCTTATGTTCCAATAATGGTCTTAATTAATTATACCTTTCAGAGTTGAGTTAAGGCCAATTTAAAATGAGCCCTGTGCTTTATAGGGCACCTGGGCCATAGTTGGGACACCCCTGCTCTACATCTAGTACTTAATGTTTGTTGACTTGTTTGAGATTTAGATATAAAGTTCTGGTACACTGTGTCTGGAAGTTCAAGCATACAGACTTGTCTTACCAGGGTTTTCCTCAGCACCTCATACTTTAGATGGCCACCTTGACAACAACAACCCTTCACCTTTGACTACATTGTTGGAAAATGACCAACCAATTAAACGTGATGTGTAGTCATTCAATTAACTCACTCATTTACCTAATCTGCCCCATTCCTGTTCACTGTGCCCCACACACACACACACACACACCCACACACACATCTTGCCTTTTTACGTTCTTCCTGCAAATGCTTTTGCTTTTGTAACCTACTCCTGTTTACTATAAACCTGTGCCACTGCTGTGTAAGAGCAGCTTTAAGCTTACAGTTTAATTTGGTAATGCTTAAACAATGGTATGAATCTTTTTGATGTGAGAGGTCATTAACATTATTCCTCCCCTTTCTAAATTAAATGTAAAACATTCTGTGGTTAGAAATGAATAAATATTTTCAATCGAAAAGTGCTCTTTTCAGTACAATTGTCATAAATCAACTCTGTCATGTTTGGATTGTGAAATTATAAGGTGCAGGATTTTTGGTGGTACTATTTTGTCAAACAACAAGCTCCTTTTTAATCTGCAGACATTAAAAATAATTGCCTCAGAGATTCACTTGTTTGTTCTTAGCATTTTTTGCCTCAATTTTTTACTGAAGAAATTCCACTACAGAGTCTGTATTTTAATACTGCCATAATTTCAGAAACCAATCAGTTTCTGAAATTCCATGTTTTATGAAGGGTAAGAGACAGTCATAGCACACTTGCATTGCTTGGCTATGAAAGGAAAGAAGAGGAACTGAAGCGCTTTAATGCAGGTAAGAATGCCCAAATGAAGGGATCATTCCCTGATTTTACTAAAACACCATACTGATACTAAAAATTTACTGCAACTGTATGGCAATGGTTAAGTTTGACCAAGAAGTCATGCTACAAAAACAATATGTACATCAATCAATATTATACATTATAGTGGTGACAAGGACAGAGGGCCTGTTTGTTAAGTCTGCACAGTCAAGCTAAGGAAATGGTCTTTCTTTCAAAATAAAACATTACTTGGTCCCTGTTTTCATAATAGGGTAATAAAGCAGATTTTTTTTTCTTTCCAAGAACCAATGCTGAATGATCTACAGCCTCGTCTGCAGCCTGGTGGTTGGTAACCTCTGCTTAAGGGGGATAGCTGCAATGATATCTTTGATTTTCTGCTTCCCAGTTTGGGTCTTTCAACATTGTTTAAAACTAATGTGTGACTGCGAAATCCAGGTCACAAAATGTATACATTTAAACACAAGATGCATCCATAGTGTCACACTTAGATGTAAAGTGACTTGCAATTTCACACTCTTAGACTCTTACATCTTGCGGTGATGATGGCAGCAAATCAAAGCGGCTACTTTTAACCTTCCAAATTTAATTTTTTCATATTTCTTTAGTGCTCATGAAAGTATTGGCTAATTATGCATATTCATTTGGTGAATGTGTGCTAAACCTTGTCTTATTTACTGTCTGCTGTCTTGCTGAAGTATCAAAATGACAGTTTGGTGAAATAACAAGAATGACATCTTCACTTTTTGTTGTTAAGACACCTTTTAGGAAAGTTTGACAGGTAATATTCTGTAATTGCTCATGAAACAGTAGTAAGCACAAGTATTACTCACACAACTATGAATATCAATTTCAAACTTAGAAAACTGAGCGCATACGTATCCCACAATTAAGGTTCCAAATCAGTACTAGTGCCTAAAGCTGGAATGCAGATCACGTCTTTGCTCTAACACCACCAACAGACTCACTGGCTTCAGAAAGTGAGTCCTTTGATGATCCAACATTGAGCGTTCTTGCATCAGAGATTAAGGCAATCCCTGTATCAAGGCAAAATATCCAGGACACAATCTTAAGCTGCCAGTATGCTTTTTAAAGGGCTGAGCAGCATCAGAAACACCCACTCCCTAAGACTTTTTCAACAACTCGTTTGGAGGGCTTTCTCCGACTATTTGTGTTACTTACCAAATTTAACACCTGACACGCAGCCACTAGTGAGATGTGTGAAAGTAAGAGGGAAGCAGCTCCGAGGCTTTGCTGTTTCGAGTCCTCACAAAACTATTTCTGACTCTTTTAACTAGAGCAAGTACAATGAGAGACTCTAGGAGCCCCTGCTTGACATTGTTATTGTGTCTTTCCTATTTATACAGTATGATGGGTGCAAAGCCTATGAGAAAAATTAGCTTTATGTTATCATATTGTGCCTTGGTTTTCTGGTTATTTGATGCAGCCTTTTATTTTCTGTCATGTTCATCTCACATATGGTATATCATTTTTGTTTGTGTGGCAGATAAGGATTGATATCTGCACTTTAATCTATCCTGCTGCCATAAAACACGTCAACTGTAGTAAAATGCCAGGAGGAGACATGTTAGCATGTGCTACAAGGGGATGGCATTAAATCAAGAAGGCAACTCGTATTTTTGTGCGCTAATGTTAAGTTCATTGTACATTTCCTCATTCTGACTGTGTGGTGGTTTGTCCTATTAAATGCACAAGCAAGAATATCCACATTGAAGAAAATGTTTTATTTTTTACCAAACTGCCACAACTGGTGGTCTTTAACTTCCTTTAAGGTAAGGTTCACGTTCAACAATCTACTAAAAAAATCAAGTCTTTTTATCTTGTTTTTTGTTTTAATAGTAAAGAGTAGTGAGTAAGCATTGTTGCACTTTTAGTTCCTTCGTCTACAAATCTGCAGGATTTTTGAACTGGTTTTTGGTTAAATGCCTGTAAGAGGGTCTGTGGTAAACACAAGCATAGGAGGCTGTAATGTTGGAAATACCCCACTTGTGAATTTTATCACATAGTCTTGTTTGGAAAGGTGCTTGTGAAAAAGTTTCTGATTTGGACTACAGACTCTGTTTAGTACATTAATTTTCATTGCTTTTTTTTATTAAAAAAAAAAAAGTCTAGCAGAGTGGAGAAGCACTGCTTAGCGTCCATGGATGGACTGCTAATTTTAGACACATATGTTGGGTATATTTATAATACGGATAAAAATAAGGCTATAGACAGAAAAAGACCATTTGAAAGATGTACTTTGAGTCATGTGTCTGACATTGCATTTCTGGTGATGTGACTATTGTTCTTGCACACATTGCAGAAAAAAAGTATGTTGTTCATCTCTTCTGTGAACTCATTCGAAGAAGCTTAAACACACTTCAACATTATTTGCAAAACATAGGTCATGGCCACACTACCCTCAGGGTCAGGCTTCCTCTTTAGCTGACAGTGTAGCATTGTAACATGTCCCTATGTAATTCCTGATCAGTGATGATCAAAAATAACAAAATATGTATGATAAAAGTCAATCAATTGAGAGAAGAAATCAAAAGAGAAACTTGGGTTAAAACCCTGCTTAACCCGCTACATATCTTTGTTGTGAGTCAGTGGTGAAGTGGGTTGTTATTTAACGCTGTAGACCTGGAGTTTGATCCAAGTGTTTCCTTCAGAGTACTTTAATGCATGAGGCACTTAACCTTAGATTTCTCCCTCTTTTGAGTTAGTTGCATATAAATGTGCATCGATGTGTATGAATGGAGCTAATACCGAAACTTCACTCATTCCCACCATCAGTGTATGATGAGTCCTTTTACCATTTATCTGTTACAGAGTTACTGTCAAAAGTCACAAGCTATTTTAGACCAATTAATTCTGGAACCATTCCTGTAGTTCAATAAGTTTCCTAATCATGAGACAGGCGGGGAAAGTTTTAAACAGTTTGGAAGCTGAAATACATGTATTAGAAACAGCACATCAAAACAGAACAAAGAGACTTCAGAGCATCCCGGCGGACCTGTCGGTGCCACGAGCGCACACTTCAGAGCCTGATAGGTTACGACTGTGTTGGCGTACAGCCACTGATCTGAGGGGGCTTTCATCTCCACTATCCACCATTTCTCTGCATGTTAATGTGTTTATGCACGCAGTGACGGCAGGGATGCACGTGGTGGAGCATGTGCAATGAAGTGCGAATAAGTGGGAATAGACGTATGAATATGTGTGTGTGTTAATAAGTGAGTGTGTGGAATGCCTGCACCCATGGCTCAGTGATTTTGCTCATTATCCTCCTCTTCTTTCTCTACTGCAGGCACTATTTTGCGTCTTATTTCCTGCAGGCCCTCCTCCTTCTGCCGGCTTTCTCTCTATTTTTTCCCCTATTACCTTCCTTTCAGCTAATACATTATACATATATCTCTTTCTACGGCTGTGTCTGGCTCTTTCACACCCAAATGTATGGCACACCTCATGTTTTGAACTGTGAGGCTAATCCCAGCGTGTGCTCAAGGATGGGAGGAAACTGAGAAAGAATTAAAGCAACTTATAAAAAAAAAGAGGCAAAGAAAAAAAGTAGCAAAGAAAAAAAAGCAGCAGAGCGTCTTTCTCAGACTAAATCTTGCTTGCTAGTAAACCATGTTTACTCTCGGGATGATTGTAAAACCATTTACAGTCCCTCCCTGATGGCGTTTCATTTTCAGAGAGCTGCTACACTCCTGTCTGCATGACTCCTTGGTTAGAAAATAAAAAAGTATAAGAAAGAGAAAAAGATAAAAATCCAGCCTTTGCTCCTGAGGGTCGGTTGGACGTGCCTGACTTGCAGCCGGGTGTAGATATGTTAAAACATTTATGCGCAGCAGCCAAGTGTTTGCAATTATAATGCCATAAAATCTCCTCAAAAATCATCCTGTTAATAGATTCAGGTCCTGAGCTTGGTCTATTAATGAACACACATCAGGCTTTTGGCTGGCTCCACGTCAAAGTTTGAATAATTACATACCTGCACGACTGTCTGTTCAGTCTATACATCTCTCTCCTTACCCTCTAACTACCCTTTGTGCTTAATTTTTAACTCCCACCCTATGTCATCATCCTCTTTCTCCTCTTTCAAATCCCTGCTTGAGGTAAATGAGGTATAAGTCCAGAGCTGGTGTGTTAAAATCATCAGAGGGGGTATTTAACTCCCTCCTGGAGCTGTGCAATCTGAAGCTACAGGACTTCTTTGTTTCCCATATATGTGCTTTATTCACAGGCTTTGCACACATGTTGCTGTTGTGAATTTGCATTGAATTTGCAGGATTTATTAAATCATATTATATAACTTTTTGTTATTCCCCAAACTGTTCAAGCTTGAGCGGGAAGCAACTTAACAAGCACTCTGTTAGGAATTTGAGCTGCATCCAATCCAAACAAAACAACTGGGCAGAGGCGGACACTGAGGTGTAATAAACTGTTTTCCAGAGAATTTTGGGTGCGTGAGAATACACAAGTGTGAAAAATGCAGTCTCACTCTCTCTATTGTGAGTTAAGGGTTAATATGTTGGCTGTGCTTTTGTCCAGCAATTGATATTCCCATTTAGGGAAATTGTGAGGGTTAACTGAGAAGAGAAAAGAATAAGTATACACAGACATGCAGGGGCAGTATTTGGTAAAGTGGGGGCTTCAGGTAAAGACCTGTAGCCCCTGATTACAAGGACCATTTAACTGAAAGCATTCAAAGTATGTGAGAAATATATATTGGGCTTATGACAGGCTTTGGATGATCTTGGTCTGCTTTTAACCAGAAGAAAATGTACAGTCTAAATTGCACAAATATGAAGGTAATGTTTTGACAAGCAGGTGGACCTGGATACAAGCAAGACCATCTCTACTCACCAGATCAGTATAGTTGCCATCTTTTTTTCAATGCAGAGAGCGTCAGGGGATAGCCTGACACTTAAATAAACTGTTAAGAAATTCAATTATATTTTTCTAGGTGAGGACCCAGCTAGTCCCGTCGATTCCACAAGGACCTCCCTTGAATTCAACTCTCAAGCCCCTGGACTCGGTATACCACTCTGCTCTCCGATTCATAACTGGTTACAGGTACAACACTCATCATTGCATCCTCTATGAGAAGGTTGGTTGGCCATCACTTGAGCAGAGAAGGAACAAACATTGGTTTTTGTATATTTTCAAAGCCCTTACTAACAGACTACCACCCTACCTCACAGGTTAGTTGACATTTTATGATTGTTCCTCCAGGTCACTCACTCTAAAAGTTCCTCGAGTCTACACTGAACTTGATAAATTGGCATTTTCCTTTGATGCCCCTCACTCATGGAATTTCCTCCGACAAACCCTAAAATTAACAGCCTTTCCCTCTCTTACAGAGTTTAAGACCTTGATTACTGACCACTAACCTCTGTTTGTAACTGTTTTTATTGATTTCTTTGCTGTTGCAATTCATTGCTTGTTTTATTGTTATAATGTCTGTGATCTCGATGACATTGAAAATGAGGGAAACCTCAATGTCTTTTCGAGAATAAATAAAGGTTTGAATGAATGAATTGAAACCCTGCAAGTCAAGGGGCTATCCCTTCATGAATTTCATTTGTAAATTTCAATTGTTGGAAACAAATTTGTGCCAATTCTAAGTGTGCAAAAAAATATCAGAATGTTAATTAAAGAGAGAGAGAGAGTACTGTCTTATTTACACAAATATGTTAAAAATGTCAAGATGAGAGAGTGAAGACTGCAGCAGGGCCAGCCTGTGGCATAGGCAGGGTAGGTAAATGCAAGGTGGTCAACTGTCCATGGAGGGGTTAACTAGCACTCCAAATGAAGGAAGTTGAAAAAATGTAGATAATAAAAAGAAGTAAGGAAAAAAGAAGTGTTTCACATTCACTTCATTTATTTTCATGGCTTTATTTACTTCACTTACAGAGGATGCCAAGAAAACACATGGCCTGTTGTGACCATTACATTTCTAATTATTTTATAATTTAGACAGTGTCCAGATGAATTTGTTGTCTTTTAAAGTAATTTTAAAGCATTGAAATGGTATGGTGAAATGGTCAGTTTTCTTCGATTAGTAATAAAATTGCAGAAATAGTGTTTGTTGAAAGCATTTTGAAATGTGTGCAGACATGTCAAGAGTACCAGTTTCCCTCGCTCCCACTGTTCTTCCCTCCTTTTCTAGTTGTTGTAAACTACTTCTTGCAATTCAGAGAAGAATTTACCTGCAATATTTATAACCAAAACAGAGAGAAAATTGCTAAGATTGCACTAATATGCTTCTGACGCATGGAAAAGTGAGAAAACCCTCACTTCTTGTCAGTTCCAGACACTTTTCAATCATTTCCAGCATAATAAGGCTATTGAGACAGAGTCAGGGGAATTATCTGCCTTCTAAAGTAAAATTTAAGCAAGTGAAAGACAGGTAATAGGTTGGCAACACCATTTACAGCAAAAATTAAGCCAAAAAAACGCAAATTAACTCTGTCAAATACCTTACATTTCAAACTCACTCATAATCACCAAATCTAGAGACCACTTTGGGGCTTCTCCACTAAATGGTAACAACGTCAGAGCTGGCTCACAACGGAATGGTAGGAGTATTGCCACAACGAGTCAGAGGTATACAGCACAAATAAAACATCTCCTTTTGTCTGCTCTGTAATGCTGAATGACTACCCAAACTTTCCTTTCCTTTAAATAGTATCCTGTTTCGCTGCTTTGGAACAAAGTTTGTTTCCTCTCTAGGCGAACTAGAGGGCTGGCAGCTCTATTGCCTCTGCCCCCTCCGTTGTTGTTGAGTTGATGTCAAGGTATTGCGCAGCCACTCTTTGACGACCCCACCCACCTTAAAAAGGTTCAGTGGCAAAGACCATATTGTAACAAAGCAGGAAAACAAAGCAGGTAGTATCCACTCCATGAAGAGTTGAGGAGAGTTGACCAGATGCAAAAACAGGAAAAGCACCATAAGAACATGGGGCTCCAAACCATTGCCTACCTTTGCATTATGTTAAAACCAACAGTGCATACATGTCACAGGTGATGAATTTCACATAGTATTAGTCCAATTACCAGCCCAGAGGCCTAATATTTCTCAATCCCTAATCACACACCCACCAATTTCTGCCTAATCTTTTTCACATGCAACGTACAGTATATCACGTAAGAGCTTTTATACTTTACTTTACTACACACCCAGCAGCTGGGAACACATGCCAATTTATTTTTATGTTAACACCCTGAAGTTGAGGACTTGGACCCATTCCTGATAGAAATTTCTTGAGGTTTAACAGAATGATTAAACCATCAGACCTCATGTCGGAGGCTGCACGCCATCTGGGCTCCTGATTGAAATGATTCTCACCCCACACCCACAGCCTAGTCTGTTAGTTTACAGGCAGTCTTTAATGAAATGTCTCCTCGGTGACATGACCAAATCGAGGCAGCACAGGCAGGATGTTTGGCCAGGACACATCCTGAACCCAACAATCGCTCAGAAGCACAGCAGCTGTCAAATGACCTGGACTAAAGAGAGTTTAAGGGGATCGATACCGAGATGTCGTGGGAAACCCACAAAGGGAAAGAGATGGAGGGAGCTGATAGACTGAGAAAGAGACAGAAACAGAAATTGAAAAAAGGTAAGTGACAAGTAGGGCTGGAAAATATGGACCAAAAATCCATATATTTTAGCTGATTGACAATACATAGAATACATTTTTTTTCTGCAAGGAAATTAGAAATGGCTTCACAACACCATAGATAGAAAACAGATTCAAAACTTTACAAACAAAAATGAAATCAACCCTCTCAAATCTAAAACTGAATCAGAAAGACTTAAAAGTTAAATGTAACATTTTTTTTGACTGCCACATCATAAAAAATCAATAAATTCATAACATCTATAAAGAAAGAAAGAAAGAAAGACTCCAAAAATGATGATTTTAAATATCAAGGACATTGGTGCATGCTATTAACAGCCCATTACAGGGTGTTAATGCATTTTCATGTCAAAAAAGATGTTTTTAAGAACTCATGTGGAAAGGATTATTTCTGAAACAGAGCAGGAAAACTTTCATTAAAAAAAATCTGTATATTGACAATAACTCAATCAGCATTATTATGAAATAAATTTCTATTGTCCTAAACTTATAATATTTCCTAAACTTATAATATTTCCCAGCACTGGTGACAAAATAAAGAAAAAGCTGGTTGAAGTGTTAGATGAATGAGAAACAAATGAGGTGAGTCACTGAGACAGAGAGTTGGTGTCGGGGTGAAACAGAGAAACGCAGAGCAGAAGTGTTATTGACGTGCTGTAAAAAAGGAGGAAAGTGTTGTCTGATTCAGAGACTTTGGAGAAGTCTCTGTGGTCGATTCCTGTCTGAATGATAGACACAAAAACAATCTCTGGTGCTGTGAGTGGAGAGAAGTTACAGCAGTCAGGATGTTGCATGGTGTCACACAGCACCCTAAGGTCTGCTGGGATTTTACAAGGGAAATATTACTCAGCAACCAGCCACAGAGCGACCCCGGGCCCTTTAGTTTCCTTCCTCTGCTGAGAATGTGAGGGTGTGTGATAAATTCAGCCAAAATTCCTCAGATGTTTGGTGTGCAGTTTTCCAGATAGGAAGAACATCCAAGGGCTTCAGTTCATGGTTTTGTGCAGCTGTGTGTAAAAACGCTCCAGGTTCAATCACACAGCGTTTAATGTGCCAATCTGTCATTCTCCAGCCATTTAAGACACGCAAACAAACTCACAAATGTGTGGCCTGTCTTTTCAGGCAATAAGATTACACACAACAACCTGTTAATCCAATCTACATGAATGTAAAACACTGGTGCTAATATTTGGAAAACAACTGGTGCCAGTTCTGCCAGAAGATTGAGGTATTTTAGGCACTGAAGCTGAAAGTGAAGCTGAAAATTAAGTTTGATTTTGTTAGAAATGTAGTGAAAAGTT
This sequence comes from Cetoscarus ocellatus, assembly GCA_037902135.1. Classification (NCBI taxonomy): domain Eukaryota; kingdom Metazoa; phylum Chordata; class Actinopteri; order Labriformes; family Labridae; genus Cetoscarus; species Cetoscarus ocellatus. The sequence continues at coordinate 448,642 of JBAMNC010000606.1, forward strand.
CATCTTATGCAGTGCAATATTGAGGTCTGATTGTTGTAAAAATTATCTTTACATGTTTGAAGAGCCCATATTATGTTGGTTTGAGTTTTATATGCCTTTCATGTAGTTGGCATGTCTCAACATTTATTGAGCCAGCAGCTGCCTAGACATCCTGGTCCCCAAGCCCCCCAAATGGACTTACCAATGGGATTTTTTTTACCACTGTGACGTCTGCAGTTAAAGCTTATGGGTTCATGGTAGCAAGCTCATTGCAGAGCACAGACCTCAGATTGACTGCTGACAATATGACCCCAAGCAGCCCTGAACCACTGACCTTCATACTGATCAGAGTAGACTAGGCCCACGTGGGGAAGTAAGTACTTATAACGTCCATATAATGCTTTTTTTCAGTTTCATAAGCCCTATACTGTATTTCATGTCTTTTCTTTTTTATAGAGACCTACCAGTGTGATGTCACACCATTGTTTCATCACTAGCTTAAGACCATTGGATGCCCGGTGCAGAGCAGAGACGGTAAAATGAATACAGAGATGTTGACAACATGACGCAGCTGAACGCTGAACAGACCAATTATCACAGAGCTGCCCTGTAAATCAGTCAGAGCAGACGGAGCCCGTGTTGAAAAGAGAGCCTTTAAGGGGCAGATCTAACACAGAATGAGAATACAGCTGTATCAAGGTATTCTGCATAAAAAACGATAAGGTTTTTTTTTTTAGCATTAGCTTTTTAAACATAGTCTAGCAGTCAATAAAAATGAAAATATGAGTCAGAGCATAGTCAAAATATGGGCTCTTTAAGGGACAGGTGCTCTAACAAAGGGTCTTAGACAAAGAGAAAATACAGCCCTATCAGTACTCTGTATGAAAATTAGAATTTTTGTACATTAGTGATTGTGAACATACTCTAGCAGTCATCAAACATAAAATAAATTAAACCGTTCAATAACAATAACAAAGAACTACTGCCAGATGTACAGGAGGAGACTTTCAACAGAAGACTTACACTTTGTCCACGGAGGAACCAGAAGCCACATTATTTCATGCTCCTGTAAACAAAGCACCTCAGACTTATCACTCATGTAGAGAACTTCTTAACATTTTAAGTTGATTCTAATGACACTGTGGTCAAAGTAATGGCTCTTATGTCTTCACTGATTTGTGCTTTAACTATGTAAGTAGTACACTGATCAAATCCTAGTTCTTTTAACAGTCAAATGTAATGCTGATCGACAGTCTTTGCTCTGAAAAATGGAGGCTGGGTTTGCTGCGTGCTTTTCATTAACTTGTCTTTTACTAATCAATCCAGAGATGTAAAAAGGCATTTAAAAATGATTAATCTTTATTTTGATTGTATTTTAGAATATAATATAATATAATAGTAATTTATTGTCACTATCAAACACTTGTTAGGCAACAGAATTTGTACAGTGAAACACAGGCATCCTCTGTGGCAGCATAAAAGAGAAAAGTAAACATTAAATAGACAAGCTAGAAAAAGAATGAAAATATATACAAATAACTAAGGGAATTTTTATGTACATCAGGGCATTTAGAGGTGCTGAAAATAAAACATTTTTTTTTTAGGTTATAAATAGGAACCAGTACCAGTAGTTTCAATCTTTTCATACCCATTTAAGTGCTCCTCACTGGAGGTGTAAGCTTGTTTTTCACAGAGAAATCATAGGTGACCCTGAAGATACAAAAGGGTTGGTAGTTCCCCTCTTTGTCTTATAAGTTTGATGTATTCATGTGGTTAAAGGGTATAAAAGAGTTTACAAAGGGCAAGTGTGTACCCCTGTGGACAAAAAAATTAAAGCCAGTGTGGATGTGTTAAGAAACTGCAGTTTCCTGAGTGACCACTTGAGGCTGTCACATATACAGCTTATGTGAAGATGACCATCTATACAGTGGAAAAAAAGTTGTTTACAGCATGGATTTAGTTCTCAATTTTAACTGTACTGAGATTTGAGTTATACGTAGTAAGAGGCATGACTGACTGGAAGGCTGCAAGTTTGACCTCTTTTTCAGTAGGTTTGTGGCCTGTCTCAGCCTCACCTCTTTGTCTTTGGGTTGATCAAAAATAAGTTTGAGATTTTGCTTTCGATACGGCAGACACTTAAGATTGACTTTAAAATCCCCCTTCAGTAACTAGCCAGAAGCAGACACCTATGACAATGATGTAGAGCTGCTCAATTAGGGAAAAAGCTATAATCAAGATTATTTTTCTTGATATTAAAATCAAGATTAGAAAGCACAACCACTTGCTGATTTTATGACATCTGTGCAAAAAGTACAAATTTTATTATTCATACAAGCAATATTTTGCATTATCTTATAAACCATTTGAAATTATTTATTAATCAATATAATATGACTGAAAGTTGAAGCTGAGCAGCAATGTGATTAACTATATTATAATTAATATATAAAACACAGTTTTTAAATGACTTTTAATTTTGCAGGTTGTAAAATGAATGACAAACCATGTTTGTCATACATGGTCAGAGGTGATTTAAGTTATTAAAAATGTTTTTAATGTTTTTAATGACATTAAAAACATGGACCTACCTGACATACAGGCACAAAAAACCATAAAAGCATAGATCAACACTTGGTTAATCTCATCTTTGAATAAAACAGACGAGGCTTAATTTTGAAATACACTATAAAGTCCTCCCACTTTAAAAGTTTATTATCGGCCAGTACTACAATGCAGGGCTTGTCACCAAGACTTCATCAAGTACTTTCAACAGTGCATAATTTTGGAGCACCTGTGGACTATAGTATGTATGTGCTACTATGGTCATCCAGAACTACTCATCAGCTCTTAAAGTAACTCTGTCCTCACACACACACTTCTGACAGCAAAGGTCCATGGCTCTGAAGAGTCAGAAGCACACTCCCTGTGTTTTCAAGTCTCTCTTTGATTCTCCTGCAGTTGGGAAGAAGATGTGAGGAGCAGAGGGAAGGCTCAGAGGGGGTAAAGAAAGAGCTAAAGACCCTTCGTGATTCCCTCCACCTTGCCAAGCATTCCTGCAGCTGAGCCTGCTATTCATATCTTCTTTGAGTTCACCCAAAAAAACTTTTTCATCCTTACACTGAGGACTATATCTAATTCCCTCTTCGTTGCTGTTTTTCCCATGCACACATGCACTCACACACCCATACACATACACATCAGTAGTTATAATGCACAGTGGTCGTCGTATTTCATCATTGGAGCCTCAGTATTCAGCGAGGGGATCAGCGCTCTTCTTCAAACCTCTCAGAAGCTTCGCAGGGTGGGAGAGACGTGAGAGTTGGAGCTCTGTCTGGCATCTGGGGATGTTCAGCTACACATCATATTTCCTCCTCTTCTTCTCTCATTCTCTCTCTTCGCCTTTGCAGGAGCGACAGCACAGGGAATGAGGAGAGGAGGAAGTAAGGGAGGAGGACTGTGGCATCAAGCAGAGCTGAACAACATCATGTTGTCCTAGCTATTATGACGTCTAAATGCACAATTATGAATGTGCAATGTTCGTCATCTGATCCAAAACTGCCACTTTTGTGTTGTATGGTGTAAACATAACAGCAAATGTATATGCTTGTGTCCTCTGGGGAGTGCTCTTAAACCTATACTTGCCTGTATGCGACACAAGTCAGTGGAGGGCACACAAGCTCAGGCTGTGTAGAACAACCTGTTGTTTGATGTCATCTACAAACATGGCAACAAGTCTGGGATTAAAGCTAAGAGAATACACTTCTATAACCAATATAATCCTTAGATAAGTGCTATGACGGATAATTAGCTAACAGATCACATCATCAACACTGTCAGGGATCTATTTCTACAACTTTTTCTTCTGTGCACCAATGTAATTATCTCAGTGATACAGTTCAATGAAAGACCATGTTAACAGGTGTCAGCTGGCTGTGTTTATAAATGTTTGATTGAATACAGAAAGCCACACAACAAAAAGCCACTAGTTTACACAGTAATTGGTTTAACCAAACTTATTTCTGTTGATTTTAATGGGATTAAATGTTGACTTCTATAAAAGGCAAAACAGCTTATTGCTTTGTTATAAGCTCACAGAAAGAACTAGGAAGTTTACTTTAAGTTCCTTTTTTCAATCATAATGTAAAAATCTAACCTTGGAAAGCAGCTAGATTTGCTAGATTTCATGTCTGGCAGATTTAACATCAGGCAGATCTATCTATCTTGCAAAGTATCAAGCTACAATGATAATGCCAGGTCAGAAAATGGCTGGGCTTTACAGCATCATTTTAAGGACAAAGGGGTAGTACAAACCTTGTTTACTTGTGCAAAGAATAAGAAGCAGCCTTGGGCCTTTGACTAGTTCAAGACAGACAAAGCATTCATGCAATCACCCTATAGTTTTTCTTGAAAAGTCCTGCCCCTCCCAGTCACTTTCTATGGGATGTTTACATGATGGATGTGAAATATAACCCATGGATATATTAAAAAAACCCTGGTGTGTCAGGTTAGAGAAATTCACCCACAGAATGGAAAACTGTTTGATGTTTTGTAAATACACTCCATGTAGTTCTGTTTTTTTTCTTTGAAAGCAGTAATTTAAAGCAAGAAGTAAACATTGCAGGCAGTTAGAGGTGACAGCAGATCTCTACTTGAAATGGGAATGTCCAGTTTAGCCATTTTGTCACTGGGTTAAGAGGACGGGCTTACACCTTGTGGAGAGAGTTTGTACGTCAGAATGGACAACAAGAGGAAAAATGCAGTACATCACAAGTAAGCAGCACAAAAATGAATGAGATACAGAAGCAGAAAGGCAGAAGTGTTCCTGCTGGATCGGGGTTCCTTGTGTGTCCTAGTCAAAACTCAACGTATTGTCAACGTGTCTGTCATGGTGACTCTGTCATAGCAGATGCCACATCAACACTAAACTAAAACTAAAAAAAATTCATATATAACCAAATAAGTCTATTTAGAAATTTTCATTTTAATTTCTGAAAAATCTACTTAGTAAATCTTTCAACACCCTTAAAAAAACAAAACCAAAGTATTAAAGGCTTATAGTATTTTCGTTGAGCCAACTAAAGACACTGCATTTATCCGATTCAAGTTCCTTTACTAAAATTACAATGAATAATGCAGGGGGGAAATACATCAATCATTTTTCCTGATAATGTTCAGTCTGTGAGTCAAGGTTACGGAGCCCCGCTGCATCTGAAAAAGGAAACCACATCAAAGAAAAACGAACTACTGTGGTGAACGTTCCCCTGTCAAAGACTTTCATTCTCATTTCCCGTCTGTCTCAGTCTCTCTGCAGGGATCAAACTATGGGGCAGCACATTTATCACTCACAGACTTAAGACCCTGAGCTCTCGCTGCCATGTAAATACAAAGCACTGTGTCGGCTTTATGGGTGCCCCCTCATAAGCCGCGGCACAAACCCCCTTTCCAAACCACAGCAATTAGAAAGGAATCAGATGAGACTACGGTCATAAATTTGGCAACAAATTCCCTCTCCTCACACAAAGCTCCTCACAACCAACAGAGAGACAGCCGGAGCTCATCCTGGCTCTGCGGTGATCATCCCGATGCCACAAGAAGGAATCTCCAATCTGCTTTTTTCCCTCATCGATGTTTCAGCAGACCACAATTACTGAGTGATTGCATCCCGCTGCTCCACCAGTCAAAACAGCGCCTTTTCTTCAGGAAATATTTTCACGGCGCCATAATTGCTTCCATCTGTAGCTACACTGTGGCAACACTAGCTGTGTCATTACGCCTGAGTGAGTTCACAGCACAATCGGGTGGTGAATGCATGTGAGTATGAAAAGTGCTTTTATCAACGGGGAGGAAACAGATTTTGGGAAGGTGTGTTGGATGAAAGTGTGATGAAGCAGGACGTGAATCTGGTAGAAACAGCTCCACACACACCTCCACACACCTCCTCCTCCTCTTTTTTCTATTTGATGGCTGGTTTAACAGGGTTGACTTTAGCTGATGAGCTGTCTGAGCAAACACAATTTGACTCGTCGCCCCCCAAAGGCTTGCAAACAGCAAAACAAACTGAGGCAGTGTTTAACTCATTGCTGCTGGGAGATTGAGGCTGCTGAAGGGTTCCCACAAAATGCTTTAGACATAAGACCTACATTCTGAGACCCTACTTCCAAATTAAAAGAGAAAAGTTGGAGGTTCGACAGGGTGTTTAGAGCACGTCTATGCTGTAACTGAGCTGCTGTCAGCAACGAGGTCACAACTTGGAAAAAAACATGAAGCAGGCCAATCGACACATTATGATAACCAGCTGAAAGTGGATCTGACATTTTACGCCGTCTGTCGACGCCTAGGCCAAGCCTGACTCATTACGCTGTTTACAGAAGTGGTTAGTATTACCTGTCACACGCATGCTCCTGCACACAAACTGCTCAGAGTTAGTTAGGTGATTTCTGTCAGCAGGGTAGGTTCTGCTCAAACATCATTAAAACTAAATCCAGCATAAATCCAGCTGCAGTTTGTCACGCTGGCTGGGTTGTCCACTGAGGGAGCCTGCTAATTTTCAGGGCACACACACACCCACACACACACACACACACACCCACCTACATGCACATGCATTCACACAGGAGCATTAATGGCTCTATTTTCCTACAAGTGCTAGTTCAATCTCAGAGCACAAGTGGGAGCGGCCGACTAATCTTCAGCAATTTTATAGACTGCGGATGCACAGCAAATGCTAAAAAAGTGGCTGAGGAGGAAGTCAAAACTTTATAAGAAAGAAAAATATAATACCAGACAGGTGGGTTTATCTCAGGATTCACTCAACAGGTCTGACAATATTACTAAAAAGCTGAATATGTTATCTTGGGACAGCAGATGTAGATTCACTGCTCTTGTTATGGCTCCAGGGCATTCCTTAAACTTTTGATGTTAACTTTAAATTGAAGAGAAAGATTCGGCTGACAAATGATTAATTCTTTTGACAGCAAATCATCTTTAATTTGATAATTCATTCAATGGGAATAACGTTTGAACGTGAAGTTTAATAAACAGATGTTATAGGTTCAACAGGTATTTTATGTTGTTTACTTTTCCATTTAATATCTAATTTAGAGCTGGACTGCTGGTGTGATCTTAAACCACAATTTGACAGCAGGAGATAGCTTCAAAGTGCTCATTTGATGACATAAAGGAGTAAACTTCCATTTTAATTTATTTTATTCTGCATTGCTTCACTTTGTGATTATATCTGGTAATTTTATGTAGTTGATAGCATGAAATGTTCATTGGATGCACAAAATTAAGTATCTAGAGAAAAGACTAGGGAAATTATCTGGAAAGTTTATTCAGACAAAGAGTGAAATGTTCATCTCTCGTTTATATCAGTTTAGACATGCTTACAGGTTCTATGTATGGGCAGTAAAATCCTTATATGGACAAACTATCCGTGTGTGTTCACTGGTCAGCTTCTGTAGCTCTATTCCTTGCTCAGAGTCAAACTTAAGTCACTCTGCATCATGGATACAGATGGAAGGACAAAAGAGTACACAAAAGAGTTGAAATGTTGATCCAAGACTTAAAATTCATACTAACAGTTGTACTTTTTATCTTTTTATTGGTTACCTTTTATGACCTGATACACCAGATCAACTGTTTAATATATTTTCACTCTGGGAAAGAGGCCATAGACTTCACTGAAAAAAAGCTTCAATTGTTTTCTGTGTTTAGTTAATTAAATTCAACACTTCTACTCGGAATTGCGTTTACAAATATAAATGTTGGTTTGATACGTTTTTTTTTTGGGGGGGGGGGGGGGGGGGGGGGGGGCTGTAAAATTCAAACAATTACTTCAGAAATAGATATCTCGTTAAAAGTACTCTGCAGTTTGTAATAATTAGGCCCTGTGGCTGTCAATGTAAAATAAATGTAGGTGTTGTAAATACAAATAAAAATGCACCAGAAAAAGTCACCATTTTACAATTGTAATCCCCCACTTGAAGGTAACACACATCAGAATAACAACCAGGAAACAAAAAACAACACAAATGATGACACAAAATACAGTAAATAAATACGATATAACATTCAGTACACACTGTACACGATAAATACACACTATACAACACAAAATGTCAAAGATCTCCATATGAGCTGTATAATAAATGTATTTTTAAGATACATCATAACACTGAACTAGAGGCCTTACTTGGTAGATAACAGATGTTACTACTACATAATATAAACTACAGTATTTTAGGCAATGTCAACTTCAAAAAGTTTTAAAAAACAATTTGTTCAATGACATTATCGTTTAGTGGAGAACATCCGTGTATCCAGAGCCTCGTATTGCTCATGCCTTGAAGTGCTAACACTCATAGCTGCCCCAAAACAACAACAATCTAGGAAAGTTTTGCAGTGTTTTACTAGATGACATCCAGTTTATCAGTTCAGTGTGAAAAGTAGAAAGAAGCAAACTTTCTTGGCAGTTGAAAATGTTACCCAGAGATCTGAGTGGAGCACAAACTGTCCAAAGATCACTGCTAAGGACACAACTCTGCGAGGACTATAACCTCACTGAAAAGCATAAGCATTGAGTCTGTGCCATAAATACTTTATAAGCCCGAGTTGTTTGTGTGTCTGTTTTGTTAGATACACAGTGCTGAGTGCAAAAATTGAATAATTGATGAACGTAGCTGTATACTGTTTAACCAGAGTGTAAATACAGGCTTTACATCACACTGCCTGCACCACAGACTGTGGCAGAAGTAAACATTATTACAGCTGCCTAATGATAGCTACAGAGGTTTAATCAAGGGGAGAGTTTATCCTAAAGGCATGGACATTGTCCATTTGTAGAGAGTGTTTTGACATGTATTTGAATCACATGAGAATTATCACACAAGAAAAAGTGCTGCTGTACTGAATATCAGCATTGCAGAGAAAACAGTGAAAAAAGGGCACCAGCTCAGGATAAACTTTCTGCTGAGGAACAATATGTCACCTGGCTTGGTTGGATTGACACAAAAAGTCCCACTGGCGATGTGCTCTCTATCAGCACAAATATATCATGTGTCTCCTGCAATCAGTACCCTCTGTTGAGACAGACTGATTTGTAATATGTAATACTGCACAATACAGGCATGATGAAAATCTAGGCATATTGACAGAGATATTAAGTGCCATTGTGAGCACCACCTCTAGTGTAATACCACTTTTCATGCTGCACACTGTATGTTAAAACATTACAGACTGATATTTACACCTTTGTGACATTTGTCTTCAATATGAATGTCACAGAGGCACTGATGGGAGGATGAAGTGATTCCCACTCAATGCTAGTATCAGAGGGAGTTACGGAGGTGCATAGATCTGCAACATTGTTCTACACTGTGAATGACATAGTTATCATGCCATTGTGAAATCAATCAGAACATATAAAGGAGTGGTTGCAAGGCTTTTCCAATTGAAGGTCCCCCATCACAGTAATGAGGAAAGCAAGAGCTACCTTCACAAACTCACTGAAAAATAAGTGACTTTTCAGTGGATATCATTTTAATCCACATTTAATCCAGGAGGTACATTATTCAATCTTTAAAAAAACATTTAAAAGTCATAAAAGTCACATCTGCATTTCACAACTTTCACAGCCTATTGCAAAATAAAATACAAGTCACTGAAATTTTAGGACTGAAACAATGCAAGTATACAAATATGTTCATCTATCAGACTATCTTGCTTGTTATGAAAAGGGGTAAAAAGACCTCAATTTGCAAACATCATGTTAGGCTTGACCCACATATCCCCTAGACATGAGAAACAGATCATCAGGTGTGCCTGATTTAGAACGAATGCACATTAAGTAGTTAAGATCTACAATAAATGTGTCAAAGTTCCAGCGTCAAATTAGGATCTACAGGTCAGTGACGCTGCTGCCAGGTCTGCTGCAAAAATCAAACATGCGCTGATATAAGGCACAGCAAATGCTGACCTGTGAGGTGGATTTGTGCTAAGAGATCACTGTTTAAGTTAAACTTCCTCATCTTTTGTACCCTGTTTACTGTATAACCATAAAAAGTGTATAAAGTGCAGATAACAGTATGGTAAAATGCTGAATAAGAAAACTGTTAAGACTTTCAGACTGTCATTTACTTTTGTGTGTAATTGTTAATGAGGACTTCGAAAAAAAACTAACAAAATACATTTTTCTATTCAAAGTCACAGAGCTTTTGTATCGTATATTAGCATGCAAAGACCTTGTTAACACACTAGCCTGCCAAAAATGGAAATGTTTTTTACTTCTGTCTTAAAAAAGTCAGTGTTTGGATGATTTGAAAATGTTCTGATAACAACCACCATGTACACAGATTGACAAAAATGGCCAATAACATTGTATACATGCAAGACCAGTAGATGGCAGTCTGACTTGCGTCAAAAGGCATCAGGGACATGTGACTTATGACTTATTCCATTTACGTTGGAGGTTCGACTGGGGAACTGGAAATGATGTCATATCGAAGTTGAAGTGGGTTTGTAAAGTTGGAAAGCACTTTCACGTTAATAAAATGTACTTTATAAAATAACAACTACTCCTGTAACTTTAGCGCTACAGCGCTTTTTCGGATTATATACTAGTAAGACTTCAATTAAGTTATCACATTTTGTGGCACTTTTAATAGATCAACACCAACTCATTGGACCTCCATCTGCAGTTAGCATTGTTAGCTAGTAAACAACATAAGCAGCAAGCTACAAGACAATTTTTATGCAAAAGTCAACATCACAATAAGTCCAAATGTAGATGGTGTACAATACTATCAATGTGATTGATTTAAATGCGTAAGAACAACCCTAGGTTGGTATTTTAGGTAATAATGCACTGCTTTTACTTCTCATTTTCACACCGAGCAGCCATGTTTGTTGACGAACTTGGGTTCTTTGAGGGTTGTCCGAGTTTCCCAGGAGGATCTCCAACTTTTAAGGGTGTTCCAGAAGATGTTTTCCAACTGGGGCGTCAGAATTTTTGACTTCCAATGTGAACTGAACGCACCAATAGTCTTTCTTCATGGAGTGGTGGGGCGTAAACATACAAAACTGACCTGGCTGACACGGATGTCTTTATGGAGAGACAATCAAGTGAGATAGCTTATCAGGGAAATGATTCAGTAAATCTACATTTGGCAAATACATTGTAAAATTCAGAAAGGAGCACGATCAACAAATCTCCAGAGCCCAGTTTTTTGGTTGTAATCAACCTAACAGAAGTGTATGCACATGTGCAATAACCCTACTCCCTTACGGCTGTTGACTTTCCAGGACATGTGTGAGTAGTCTTTGTTATTAAAGGAACTTCGGACTGCCAGTGCACTGTGCCAGTTTTAAAAGCACTCTGAAATGGTTTTAGTTTTCCCCATTTTCAGGCAGTCAAAAGAGCACTGTAAATAAACAGCAAGAACGGAACAAAAGATTACATTGCTAATTAAAGCCTTGCTGTGTAAACGAGCCTCCTTTACCTGGTAGGAGATAACTGTTCTATGGTAAGTTTATGAACACCAAGGAGGCAAGACAAAAAACACATCAACATACTTTGACTATGAGGCGTCTGTGCTGGCACCTTAGAGACCAAAACCTTGGAAATGTTGTTCTTGTTTTGTTTGTGTTTGCAATAAAATGAGTTCTTAGCAGGTTGAAATTCCAGGTGAGCAACATCATCTAACCCCATCGATTAACTTTGTTTGTTTGGACCCATAAAGTGAGCACACAGCAACAAAGTTAGCTTTCTTGGCGCCTTGAAGAAAGAAGTGCCCTAAGGCTAACTTACCTTCACTATAAAGATACACACACACTCATATACACCCATAATTGATCCCAGTTATTCCTATGACCTCATTTCCTTCATCATGGAGTCCGTCCTGCAACACATCGTCTCAATTAAACGTCCTTCTCTCAAACTCATGTTTAGGGAACAGCATGTCTGCACACAGCCAATAATAAACTTAGAGACTGACCATTTTCTTACAAATTCCCATAATTAAATTCATCTCAGGCTGAAGTGTTCTGGCATGTTTTAGCACCAGTGTTACATTATGTTAATGTCCTAAACTTTATGGGAAAATAAAAAATTAATGATTCAAAATTCAAATGCAGGAATTAGTGTGAAGTTTGCTGAAGGGCAGCTACTCTGTGATGCATGAAAAAACAAGAAGAAGAGGACGCGAGGCAGGTGGTGTACATCACCTCGACAGAGTTACAGCCTGGCCACAAGCCCACTGAGGAGGCCGCTGACATCCCAGTGACACAGGAGACGCCGATGGCACTCTCAGTCCATTTGTCACCAGTGAAAACAGCCCCCCCTCTTTCTCTTAGCTTTCATCCATCCTCAACCACATCCTCTCTTCGTTTCCTCTGTGATTACCCCTACCATCTTTCCTCCTCTGACCTCACTCTTTCCTGTCACTCCACTTCTTTTCTTTCTCACCCTCATGCCTCCACACCTCTGATCCCCCTAAACCCTCTCACTCTCTTTTCCATACTCAAAGTTTGCCCCCCTCCTTTGATCTCTCAATCTCTTCTCTCTGCTTTTGGATCTGATTTATCCATCCTTCTTGCTCTCCTCATCCTCACTCTCCTACCCCCTTTTTTTTTCCTCCTCGCAGAATCACCCTTGATATCTATTCGACTGCCATCAGCCAGAGGAGAGATGAAAATCGATTCTCCCTCCAACCAACTGCTTCTCTCTGGCTAAGGAGAAAGGGGAGGCAGTTAGCTGAGCTCTAAGTAAGGCCGTCCATCCATCTCCCTTTGAGGTCTGACAACAAGGCTGCTCTGAAATCAGTGTAGGGCTGACTGGGACTGAAGAGAGATGAAGCACGAGGGGAAGTCGAGGCCTGGAGCGGCACAGGAGCAAAGACCGTGGCACAGAAAATGACTTGCTCTTTTTTTTTTTTTTTTTTTTTTTCAGATGAGCTGCAAAGCCAGGGCTGAGATAATTTCCCCCCTGAAAAGTGAATATAAAGACCCTGGGCTTTATTTTTGCGAGCCAACTCATCCAAATGATTCACAACCTCTTTCTCTTTGTAGTTCATCCATCAGGATTCTAGGTAAGAAGACTGTTTCTGTTTGAGCTGGCCAGGAATTCAGATAAAAATATACCGGATACCTGTGATGAAACAAAATGAAGAGAAGATGGTAGGGATTTTTAAAACTTTGACATGAAAAACAAAATGTCAAAGATGAGTAAAATTGTAGGACATTTTGGATTTGTCCATGAAGATCCTGGACTTGGTTCAAGTGCTTAAAGACATTATGACTCTCACTTAAAAGCCTCGATTCAGATGAGACTTAAAGAGCTTGAATTAGGTTACTTGAGCTCTAAAATAAAATAAGAATACCATGACCTGCATGAATGAGAAACATTACAGACATCCACAAGACTACCGACAGATTGCCAGATGCAAAAAACCTTTGGAAAACTTTGTCAGAAATTTATAACAAATGGCGTAAATTTTTCTGAGGGTGCTTTAATCATTTGTTAAAGTTGAAACTGGTGGGCGTCCTTTCTTTAGCTCGCTTCATTTGGATTTAAACACAACAATTCAACTTTGTTTCAGCTCAAAGCAACCGCGCCAAGATCACTCAAAGAAGCTGGTCTCAGTGTGCCTCCAACTGACCCCTCGAGAGGTTCGTTTGTTGTAACAGCACATAACACTGCTGTAGCTGAATAAGCAGCAGTAGTGGTAACAATAATATAAGTACAACTACCACATCTAATAAGAAAATACTGAGGATGATTTTAATAATTACAGATCCTGTTGGACCACTTCCTGTGCTCAAGAGCAACATACCATAAAAACAGCAACAGGTTGACATTACTCTCTGTCTGGTCAGCAGAGCATCACAGATCCTGACAACATTGATTGATCAAAACTCTTACTTTGATTGCAACAAGATCAAGAATTCTTTTTATCACTTGAACCTCCGGTTTCAGAAATCTGCTCTGTCTTCTCCAAATTGATGCCAGTTCCTCTGCAGGCATTTCTGCATACATCTCTTCATGAGCAGCCACCATTGTTTACAAGCTTGCGGTTGCTTTTTTTTTTTTCTGTTGTCGGCCTGCAGCTCCCACCCTTTCCTCAGTGGACCATAATTGGTCAGTACCTCTGCAGACTGAGCTCAATTGGTCCAGCTTAGGTAAGTTTCACTTTTTTAAAGCCATTAAAAAACTTCTTGATTAAAAGAAGGTCTAAGTAATTTTGGATCTGTTAACTTATTAGTATCATTCTTTTTATTTGCACTTGAAATTTCAATAACAGCTCAAAACACTTCTGGGATATAACTCCACAGAAAGAGGTTTACAGTTCTTTCAAAATTTAATAGAATTTGTGTTTTGTAAGTAAGGTACAAATTATGTCAATATCTTTTTAAGTTTCCTAATTTTTGACCACATGAAATGGATAATACAGTACTTTTGACATGTATTTTCAATGCAAACATCATATACTGTATTTTAAAGTAAATCTGGATAAAAGGTAGTATTTTTTTCCTTTAAAAACATCATTATACACAGAAATAAAAACAAAACTCAAGAATATCACAACTTAAACTTTGGGAAATTACCTGTATATAAAAGAGCAAAGCCAAACTTTGGCATGACACCATTTTCTTTCAGTTACTTTTCGTAAGTTACTGAAGGACTACATTTCTTTTTTTAATTTATGAACTTCTGCTGTCTTTACTGTTAAGGCCTGCTGGCATGTGGGGGAGGAAAGACTGCCCTGCCACTCGGGGATTCTGTATGTGAAGGAGTGCAGAGAAGAACCATCAGACTTCTTCAATTAAGGGAGAGGACTTTTTGGTCTGAATCACTTTGGAGAAAGAAGAACAGTACCAGTTTTCAGCTGGATATACAAAATGTTGACATCTACTCTATAAAGTACATAATTTTAGCTTGATAAACCATTTAGATTGTTCAATTCAATTTAATGTTTATACCGGAAGAAATAATCATTTTTCTAGGCTTTCAAAGAGAAATGATATAATATTCTAATTTAGATTGATTATAAACTTCTGAAACAATGCTTTTTTCTTGTTTCCTTCATTTTTAACAACCCTCGTCACCAGTTTCATCTTTTAGTCGACTAAGCCTCCAGGTAAGGAACAATTTATTCTAGCAAGGCTTTAACTCAACTACTCCCTCATCATTTACAATATTTCAGCTTATGATTTGAACTATTTTTTAAGACTAAGAACAGTTCAGGATATGTGTGTGTCATTTTGATTGTGACTTGAGGCCAGAGAGAAGAAATTTAGTTTAACATGGAGCTGTTGAAAAAGACTTCCCTTAGAAGACAGAAGTATGCAAAAGATAGAGCGAAAATGAGATTTCTAAATTTCCCCAAAGAGAAGCAGAGCGTCCAGACCATCTCTCACCTCCCATCTGCTGGGTCATGATACAGACAGGTGGAATGAGTCCAATATAGAGGTATGAAATATTCAGCGACCATAAGCCTCGGCTTATTTCCCTTCAAAACAAGTCTCTAGAGTCTGTGTTGATATGTGGCCATCTTTGTGTGTGTTTTAGCTACACAGTGAGAGTGTGTAAAAACTAATGCCGCCTTTCCATTAAAGGGTATAGTTTGGTTCAGTACAGTTTAAACAGTTTGGTGTTTCTGCAGCCTACCAGACCTTTAACTGGTAGGCTCAGTGTGTCTTGCACTGTATCTAACTCTACCCTTTATGGTTGGACATACAGTATGTTGCCAAAAGTATTCACTCACCCATCCAAATTCTGAATTCAGGTGTTCCAATCACTTCCATGACTGCTTCTATAACCATTTGTGAAAGAATGGGTCGCTCTCAGGAGCTCAGTGAATTCCAGCGTGGTACCATGATAGGATGTCACCTGTGCAACAAATCCAGTTGTGAAATTTCCTTGCTACTAAATAATCCATGGTCAACTGTTTGTGGTATAATAACAAAGTGGAAGTGATTTGTAATGACATCAACTCAGCCCCCAAGTGGTAGGCCATGTAAAATCACAGATTGGGATCAGCGGATGCTGAGGGTCATAGTGCACAGAGTTCGCCAACGTTCTGCAGAGTCAAAAGCTACAGATCTCCAAACTTCAAGTGGCCTTCAGATTAGCTCAAGAACAGTGTGTAGAGCTTTATGGAATTGGTTTCCATGGCTGAGCAGCTGTATCCAAATCTTACATCACCAAGTGCAAAGCAAACATCGGATGCAGTGGTGTAAAGCACCACTGGTGACTCTACAGCAGTGGAGATGTATTCTCTGGAGCAACAAATCACGCCTCTCTGTCTGGCAATTCAATAGACAAGTCTGAGTTTGGTGTTGCCACGAGAACAGTACTTGTCTGACTGCATTGTGCCAAGTGTAAAGTTTGGTGGAGGGGGAATTATGATGTGGGGTTGTTTTTCAGGAGTTGGGCTTGGCCCCTTAGTTCCAGGTAAACACATCTAGGACAATTTCATGCTCCTAACTTTGTGGGAACAGTCTGAGGATGGCCCCTTTCTGTTCCAACATAACTGCGCACCAGTGCAAAAAGCATGTCTATGAAGACCTGGATGAGGGAGTTTGGTGTGGAAGAACTTGACTGGCCTGCACAGAGTCCTGACCTCAGCCTGATAGAACACCTTTGGGATGAATTACAGTGGAGACTGTGAGCCAGGCCTCCTCGTCCAACATGAGTACCTGACCTCACAAATGCACTTCTGAAAGAATGGTCAAAAAATCCCATAAATACTCCTAAACCTTGTGGAAAGCCGTCCACAGAAGAGTTGAAGCTGTTACAGTTGCAAAGGGTTGGCCAACATCAAATATAACCCTATGGATTAAGACTTGGATGTCACTCAAGTTCATATGTGTATGAATGCAGACGAGCGTATTTTGGCAATATAGATGTGCCTGGTACTCCAATTGGAAGGGTGCCTATTAAGTGTGACAATATTAATTGGTTATTTTGTTATATTTTCCAACTTTTTTAACAATGGAAACTAGGGATGGATTTGTTGTTTGTTGAGCACATTCTCCCTTAAGTAATACTTTGTTACTCCCAGATGGCACACACATCATTTTAAGTTATAAGATTTCAACAAATTTAACTTTATGTCTGTAACCCACCTTTCTAGGTTTGTTCAACTGAAAATGGAAATGAAAATGGTAAGAAAAAATATACACATTACAGGAAACAGACAATCTAAATTTACATGGTTGCTAGCCCTGTAACAGTTTTTACACAGGGCTGTGATAATACAAGAGTAGAGAGGATTAGCCTACAAACAATAGTTGAACTAGAAATACAACATGCTCCCATCAAATAACTGCACTTCAGGGAAATATGACTTAAATTTGAGCAACAAAAAATTTAATAAGGTGTCCTCTATGTGTTCTGTTAGTTTGGTGACACAATAACGGGAGAGGAAACAAATTGGCTGGCAAGCACTTGGATCAAACTATGAAATCCGCCATTTAAATAACAAATGCCACCTGTCCAGCGCTCAATGCTTTAAATGGGTCGGTCACTTGGTTTGATTCATGTTGACACCTATACAAAATTAAGGCATTTAATCCATCCTCTTTGTGCTATGTTTCTGGATTTGCAATGGGATCCCCCATTGACAAAATGGCAAAGTAGAGACTAACCCAGCAAAACCACTGTGTGACACGCTCTTTTAGACAGCACACCACGCACTGTCTAAATAGAGCCCTTAGGCACTTGTGACCCTTATAAAGCACTGAGGATACTATTCAAATTGCTAAACACAGACAAGTACTCACCAGAACGCAACTTCAGTGACGCTGAGAGATAGTTTGCCCCCTTTAACAGCGGCCATGTTAAATTTTCCTATCATTGCATCATTATCAAGTGTGATTTAGCTAACAATAGCTTGGTAAAGCTACCCCAAAGTAGTGTTATTCTTTATTCAGTGTTCTAGGAAGTGAATATATTATATTCTGTAATTTTCTTCTTGAAATAGCATGGTACTTTTTTGTGGGATAAGAAGAACTCTGCTCAGAGCTGGCCTACATGATAGTACAGCAAGTAGTGCGGGTGCTATGCTTTTCTGGGTACTACTATATCCTCTCAGACCAAAAACATGTTTGTTTGTGGCATTAAATTACCTGTAGATATGTGTCTCTAGATTGGCCCTCTAACTGGTCGACAACCAGTCCAGGGTGAACCCCACCTCTTGCCAAATGTCAGCTGGGATAGGCTCAAGCCCCCATCAATCCCAAAGGTATAAAGCAGTACAGATGATAGATGGATGGATGTTTTGGGCTGCTGTTCATTGTGAACTTGTGCAGAACATCTAACAGCATTAATCTGTCGATCTGCTCCTCTTTGGTTTTTCTATTCTAGGTCAAATCCTGCACAAGTATATCCCAAACTTGTCTCCTTAGCACTTATTGAATCCAGTCGAAATACTACTGTCTTACATTTAAAAAATAAATGTAAAAAAATCATGACTATTAATCTTTACACAACCTACATCGGATTAGGGAGGCTTGCCATGTGTGTGATGTCCTTGGCTAATGTCAGTCCTTGACGACTGGAATGACTGTAAACTCCTAGCCTTGGTGCAAACACAAACAATGGTGTACAGTTCAAAGACAAACTGAACTGGACCAAAGATTAAGTCATGTAAAGATGAGAATAGAGAAAAATGCAGACAGATTCGCACCCAAGCAATTTTTTTTATCTCAACGGGTGTCGGTGACAGTTTGTCAAAACAGACTCATTGAAGCTGCTCCTCTTTGTCTTCCACTGACTGAAAATTATGATTGCAGACGGCTAAAAGAATCTCTGTCTTGCTAGAAGACATAGAAAGATGGACTCAGCTTTGACAGCAAAAACTCCATATTTGAGACAATGAAAGTGTCAAATATAGAAAGGATATGATGAAAAGACCGGCCATGGCACTGAGGTTTATCATAAAGAGCTCTGTGAGGGTTGGTGGCAGCCGTCAGACAGATGCTGCATTACATTCTCACCGTGCCGACCCAGCAGCTCTCGTTCATCCAGAGACATCAGAGCTCACCTCTGTCAACAGAGCTCAGTTCAGCCATATTTCACAACAGGATCAGACAGGGGAGCAAACATGCTCAGAGCTCAGACAGTCGTCAAAGATAAGCACAGTTATCAGGGTAGTACATCTCTATTTGACATGAGATCCACGAGGTGCCGCAATCAGGGCACCACAAATTTATAATATCAATTCAATTCAAAAGGGCTTTATTGGCATGAATGTTGCAGAACAGTATTGCCAAAGCATTTTATGACAAATAAAATTATACAATAAGTTTATAGAAAAATTGCATTTACTAATAATCATGATATTCACTAGTGATATTACAATAGTTTATTTAATGATATTATTCAATTAAGATTAAGGGAATTATTAAGAGTGCACAATATTTCGCATGATGTGTGTATCAGAAAAAAAATGCTTCAAAAGCTAAATATTGGTATCAGCAGATACCAAAATTATGGCCAATACTCACTTATTTTTTAAAATTTTGGTCTAATATAATGGCATTCCATTCAGAAAGTGTTTGGATATCAATTTTAATCTGAGAGTATAGGCTCTGAAAAAACATGGTTGATTTTCTATAAGCAGATTGGTAAAATAGTGTTTGTAGCTCATGGAAAGGCAGAACTTCTTCCTGGCATTTCCATATCGGTATCAATATTGCTATTGGCTAAAATAAATGTAAAGATATTGGCCTATATAAGCAATAAACCCGTATTGTACATCCTTACCCATCAAATAACTATCATATAGGTGTGAATAATATAAAAAAAAGAAACAAAAAGTGTGCATGTGAGCATTTTTTTTGTACATGTGGTTGTGTGTGTGTCTGTCCATGCTCATAAGTATTTATTTGTGTGTTTGTGGGTGTTCGGGCTCTCACATGCTTTGATATATTTGGCTTTAAAAATCTCGCAATTTTTTATTTTTCCTATTTAATTTATGGACATCATTGGTTTATCTAAACTTGATGTGTTTTATTTACAGTATTGCCCTCTTACTGCCTGATATTTAGGGCAGGATATGAGAAAGTGGCGTTTTGATTTGATTTGATTTATTTTGGATCCACCATTAGTTACAGCAAATATGCAGTAGCTATTGTTCCTGGGGTCCACATATTATATTTTCAACAAAAAATATCATCATCCTTTTGAGCATGACTTACATACACTGCACTCACAACATTCATACAACCCTCCCATACCATAGCTCTATTATACACATCATGATAGAAAGAATCTGTTGGGTGTCACAGTGGGGCAGAGTCTGTCCTCCTCGAGGAGCCAGCTCTTTTCATGATTACCCGTCTGCATAGCCAGTCTGTGATCGCTGAGTCTGTACCTTGTCAGGACTTTTGTTGGTGATGGATCTTTTACAGTGAGCAGGACATCTGCCAATATGTTTTCTCTGTCTAAGGCTAAATGAAATTTAAAGTTGCTTTGGTTTTGGGTTGCTTGTTTTCAGTATTTCATATACTTTTCCTTTTGTTTGTCAGTACTTTGATTTGGTCAAATTTGGGGGCTGTCGTGGTCCTGAGGCTGGTTTGGTTGTGTTGTACGGTTGCTGTTGTCCTGAGGTTCTGTAGGCTGGTACGTGTGATTTGGAAGAAGTCTTTAGACCAGCAGGTTGAGGTTACTTTTTTTCTGGCTTCAGCTCTGGGCAGCCCAGCACAAAATGAAAGACTGGAGGTCACTGGTTTAATATGTTGTTTTATGAATTTTGAATGCAAGGGGATATTAGCCAAGCTCTACTCTACATGCATTGTTTTGGATCTTTAATGTGCACGTACTGTAAGACAGTCTTACAGAACATCTGTCAACGTCCTGATTTAATGCTTGCTTTTGTTAAAGCTTCCAGAGAAAATGTTTTTTTTTGTTTATCTCTGTTTAATTTGAAAATTCATTTTTCTTAATAACTAGGGCCTTTTAAAACTGAAATGCACAAATTTTACAAGGCTCCACCAATTCAATAATTATACCATGTTAATTTTGCAAGGATAACATGTTTGAGCTTGACTTCAGTTTGAAGTTACTTTCTAGTTTATCCCCTCAAAGGGTTTTTGAACAATATATTTCTAACATCACTTACATTCCTATTTTATAATGCTTCCTCTTAACTTACACTGGAAAAACTACACAGTCCATTAAACAGTCCTGTTGATTTTTTGTTCCTCTTAGGAGGCTTTCATGTCAAAGAAAGACACCACTAAGCTGTATTATGGGAAATATGCAGCCAAACAGATGAAAAAGTCTGATTCTGTGACTCAAAGGCAGATTTGTGTTACAGACAAAGTATCAAAGGGAAAACAGTCTGAAGAAAATCAAAGCTGCATGCTTATTATGTCAAAATTGAAAAAAATATATTGAAAGAAGTGTATTTTTGGAGATATAATCAAGAAAACCACTACTTTGGTCTGAAAATTCTGACTTGAACA
Organism: Cetoscarus ocellatus; assembly: GCA_037902135.1. NCBI lineage: Eukaryota > Metazoa > Chordata > Actinopteri > Labriformes > Labridae > Cetoscarus > Cetoscarus ocellatus. Next base: position 470,089 of record JBAMNC010000606.1, read on the forward strand.
CTGCCTCTTCATGTAGAAATGGATCAGCTTACTGCTTAGGAAAAAGAAAATCAAATATGTCCAGTGTGTGATCTAGAGGGAACACTTAATTTGCATCCACTTTTTTGTTTGTTAGTTTTTTAATGTCCTTTGTATTGGGTTTTTGTGCCACCTTTTTAATCTTGATGTGAAATATTCAAGGGAGCTGCTTGAAGAAAGCTCAAATAGTTGTTAAAAACTTAGATATTTAAACTTATGAATTATTAATTGAAGTCAAGAGCAAAGGGTTGTGAAATAAGAATTAATATTTGATTCTGCATAATCTGACTCTTAGTATTTTTTCTGTAGTTTGTAAAGGTGACACCTTACTTCACTCATGCATTTCAAGTGCATAAGATTAATTCACTAAATTCCTTTAAAGTTAATGAAGCATAAATGGAGCATAATCAGCCAAACAAGTTCCACGAGAATCAAATGCCCCAACATTCAATTTCATTTTCTCCCAGACAAGAGGTTGCAGGTGAATGCAGCAAGGCATGAAAGAGGAAATGAGAGAACAAGAGTGTTTTAGATGAGTCACACAAAGAAATACACAAAAGGACATCTGTGGTTCAGCTGTTTTGATTTGAGCTGATACCTGACCTCTCTATCAAGACAAAAATCTCCACAGAAATCTGACAGCAAATCACAAGCGCCCACCTTAAAGCGTAGCAGACATCCTCAACCCACAGACCTGATACAAAGTTGACAGTCCAACACTGCAGTATTAGTGAAGCTCAAACTTTTTGAGTTTTCTTGCACCTGCTGTCTGCAGCCATATACGCTACTTTCTGTATTTATCTGAATGGACATTATGTTAAACAATTAAATAAGCGATAATAAAAAACATCACATAGATTCATCTGAAACCTTTTGTGTCATTTTGGTAATATCATGTTGATCTGTGTATGTATCCCATTTTTGTCTGAGGAATGTCTTTCAAATGTAAAACAAATAACAAAATTGCTTAAAGGAATAAAGGAATCGTTGAGTTGTTGAGTCTGTGCAGTAGGACAGCTTGAGAAGCTGTCCTACTGCACAGACCTGGGGTCAATTTCGCAGTGTTCACCGCAGGTCAACATATCTGAAGCCGAAAGAAATGTTGTTCTGGCGGAGTATGACATTTTCTGGAGGCCCCCTGGCTAACTGAAAAAAAAAAAAAAAACAGTGAGAGTTTGTCATGACTGTAAGAGCAGCTGAGAACTCCACAAGTTGTCCCTAATGTCCTGAAGGTCACTGTCAAAGTAAACCTGCATAAAAAGAAAGGGCAAATGCGAAGAATGTTGATGTCTTGGTCAACTTTCATTATATGTGCTAATGTACTGAGATTCCACTCCAGTAAGGCAGCTTGGAAACTATTGGCCTACACAAATTACATAAGTAACCTACATAAATTAAGAGATGTTATGACATACAGGAAGCAGCCACAGGAGAGTCAGCATCTTTATGTCCTGACCAAAGACCTTGCAGAGGTCAAGACATACAGCAGGGTCTGTGACTAATAAATCATATTGATCTCTTGCCTTACTGGTATATGTCAGAGGTACAGTATATATGTTGCAGCTTTTAATTACAAGCTTTATGTACAACAGCATGCATGTACTAAAGAAGAGAATCCATGTGGAGAAGTCGTCCTCGAATTCTTCTCTAGTCAATGTTGCTTAATAAGAGAAAAATAAATCAAAAGATATCTTCATGCACAACATGATCTGTTTCAAATAAAACCCTTTTTGAAGATCATGGCTCATTGAAGATAAAGAACTAGCTTAACTCCACCGTGCATACAGCAAGCATCAGCGATCAGTTACAGAGGCCATCCCCCTGTGGTTTTAGCGGTCAGAGGACCTGGAGTGAGCGAGCAGCATCAAACGTAGCGCCCATCTGAAACAGGATTAAAGCTGTACGCTGTAGTCACGATTATGCAATATTTATCTGTTCTTTTCTCAGGGAGCACGGCACATGAACTCGGGGAACTTTCAGAAGCACAGGATTAATTTGCACGCATTGGAATTAGCGCTCAGATCAAAGAGAGTGGGGTGCCATGGGAGTATCCAAAAAACCTCTGTGTATCTGGAATAGATATTTCACTTGGCTGTGTACCACTTCTATTTTCATAATGATATGGACAGAGAGAGAGAGAAAAAAGAGAGAAACATCAAGGGGGGGATTCAAGCTGAAGTTGAATATAATTAAGCACAGTATATGCAACAAAACCTACCAGACCAAAGCAAAGATAGCAACGCACTGTTAAGGACAGAGTAAACAGTGAGGAGAACAAAGTTAGCAAAAACATACAGAGGGATTTTTCCTGCAAGCTCAGAGACAAAAAGAGCCCAGCAGATTGTCTTCATGTTGGTATTGTTGGCTCATGGGAGAAGTGGGGAACTACAGAGCACTTCTGAGGAGGACTGGGACTTGTCCTTTTGTTTATTTGTGGATTTCCTTCTCCTATAAACTGAACCACCAGGCATTTTCCCTCTCTTTTGACTGTACTGTTGTTTACACTTGAAAAACACAAGTTACATAAAGATTCAGGCAAAGACAGGGGAGCTATTAGCCAGAACACTTGTAAGCAAACACACAGACAGACACACACACACAGCCTGAGAATTGCTCCTCTTACCGTCACAGTCACCCAAGTGGGCCACATTTCCCTGTTCAACATCTTGCTCGAACGGCAGTCTGCGGAGGACAAGAGACACAGTCATTAATCAGTGGACATGGAGGCGCAGCGGCCTCGGCCACTGCCACGCAGCACAGATCCACTCTGATAGAAGAAAAGTGTCTCAATGATACAGCAGAGGACAAGAAACAAGAGAACATAAATCTCTACAAGCGCCTTTCACATCTGTGTTGTAGAATCCTTGTCTGTTTTTTGACAAAGAGAAATTTGAAAAAGCAGAAGAGCTCAAGAGGCACTTGTGCTGCCTAATATCCTGTAGTAATCCCCATGATGATTTAGAGACAACCACTTATGTCTGCAGGGCTATTAACTGAGCTAATTAATGTATCTAAATGGAATCATTTCAAAGTCGGCGTACTTATCTATGCATCAGATATTTGTGATGTAAATATAAACCCAACTGCACTTTTCATAAATCTGTTTTAATTGGAGTACATACACTATAAGATAATCAGGCCAATGTTAGGCCTGATTTCCCTCTTTCAGCAAAAGTCAGTAAAGGCCGGATTATCTGATGGTCCTAAAGATTATCTTGCAAGATTTTTCTGTGGTGTGAGGTGTGCATGGAGTCATTTTATTCTCCTCGTTATATCATGAAGACAATCAGGGGCAACTGCATTTGAAATTGGGGAGATTGACAATGTTCCACATTGACTACCAGATTCCTGTTGTGTGGGAGGAACAGAGAAAAGCTTAGCATGCTCTCTGTGGACTTCTGAAATAGGCAAAGGCCAATCAGGAAACAGGCTTACTAGAGCTGGATACAAAATAGATGGTTCACATGTGTATGGTAAGAGAACTATTTAATGCTAACTGTGCAAGCCCCAAATTACTGCCACAACTGTTGTTCTGGTGTTTTTGATAACCTTGCAACACAGCTTGATCTGCCTGATGTCATCTCTGTAATCAAGCAGAACCCCCTTGCAAAGCTCAAGCCGGAATGACTGAGCACTGTCTGCAGAGGCCCTGCCCTATCAGACAGAAGAAAGAGGCCAAAGTTACAAGTCTGATGACAGCAAGAAACAACTGTAAGCCTGTAAATGGCTTCACAAGTGCCACCTGCTTCAGGAGCAATTTTGTCAGGACTGGCAACATTTCTTCATTAAATGAAGAATAAAAAACAACAATTAAACCAGTTCTAGATGGGAAGGACACTTTACTTTCTCTCTTCTGGTTAGAGTTTGTTGATGAACTGGTTTGGGTTTGTGGACCTTAAACCACTACTCAATCAAGACCTTGTGCAAAGCTGGTGCAACAGGGACCTTGTTTTTCGTTCATAACAAAAGGTGAGAATAAAATCAAGATCTACTTTACTTTTTCTTTCATCAAATGTAGCCAAACAGGCAGCTACACTTCAGTACCCTGAGTCGAACATCATTAAGCTATATTAAGTCGTATATGGCTGTGTGAGACTAAAAGCTTTGAGAGTTGACACTTAGGTTATTGACAAATTAAAATGTTAGTGTGTGATGTGCCGTGATGGTCATCGCCTTGTACACCACACAATCAAAGGACAAAACCATTAAATCAGACATATTTTTTCTCATGAGTGCCGTTTTCATTTTCCATATCTGTAAAGGTTTAAATACCCCTAGTGTTTGTAAAGACTTGGTCATAACTATAAAACTTAAAGCTCCTCTAAAAGTGTGCCATTTTGTGCGTCCCTTGAGGACAAAGCAGAACCTTCTATGCTCTCTGCTTCTGTTCTTTGCTCTTGATAATGTTTTCCACCAAAAGTACTCCTGTGCCTTCTTCTATCATTTAAAATAATCATTAGCTGTGAATCTTTACTTACTAAAGTATTTAAAACAAATCTGTTAATCTCATCTGACACCTATCCCCCAAGCATCAGCAATTTCAGGCATTCAGATCTAAAAAGTAAGAATAATCAGTCATTATTACTATTATCTTATTTGCTGTTGTTGATCTGAAAGAGTGAGCAGTTTTGAGATCAGTCTGCTTCAAAACCAGCTATAAATTCCTAAAAGGAGCTTAATGGTAGTATGGTCCTTGAAAATACATCATAAGATCATATATCAATTTAATATGAAAAACAAAAAAAAACATAATCCCCTCATGAAAACAACTTGCCAAGATAATTAATTTTTAAGAAAACCTCAACTTTCTTTATTTTCTTCAATCTTAGAAACTGATGACATATCTGATTGCTCCAACTTTATCCCTGTGATTTAAAACTCATTTCCCATTCAGGCAACAAGGGAGAGTGAAAAAAACTCAAAGGACAAAAACATATGATGAAGTGAGGAAGCAGAGAGGAAATTAGAAAAGCACACAGACCAGGTGCTCACAAAGAAAAACACAACTGCTCTCAATCATGGCTCATATCAGAAAAAAATGTCTTATTGCAAAGGAAAAGATTTTGTGTGTGTACGGTAGATGTATGTGTGTATGTGTGTGTTTGCATGTGTAACAAGCACTCTGGGAATAAAGCACACATTGAGTGCTGGTCCTCTGTTTGACTCTTCCATAGACAATCTTGACATGTTCTGTTTGTAAGGACTGGATTTGGAGTAATAAAGTGAATCATGTATTTTACTTTGTATGACTTTTTGTGGTAATTAGTCAGTCAAAATTTCTGCTGGCACCAACAAATCTGGGCCCACTGAAAGTACTGTTGTAGTAAATCAATTTTTGGATAATAAACAACTAAAAAAATAGAGCAAAAACTGCACAAGGATTTTTTATAAACCTCATTGGGACAAGTGACTGATCATGTTCTGCAATTAACTAAAGACTGGTGCAGCCCTGCAGCCAACAGTCATGCTTTTAATGCTTTAAAAACCAGGTGACAAATGAGTCCAAGTGCACTGTGAATCTATAGTGGTTGTCATCGTAATAAAGAAAAATGGCTTGTGTTCAGTTGGCTGCCTCTCACGGGCTGTGGGTCATTTACTGTGTTTACATTAGCTTTGCCTCTGGGTCTTTGTGTGTGTGTGAGTGTTGTCTTGTTTTTCTCAAAGTGATTTTTATTTCCAGCACATTCTCTAAGGTACATTGGCTCGAAGATTTCATAATAGAGGAAAAACTGATAAAGACCATATGCCTATTCATGTCGGTAGACTGTGATTACAGGAAGGTTTCTCAACCAGCAGTAATTGTGCAACTAGACGGAGTGAAAAGTTCAAATGTGTCTATGGAGGTTTAAACAGCTTTGAAACATTAAAGCATTAAAATAAATGGATAAATACTTGAAAACAAAGCTAATGTTTTAATGATTAAGCAGAATAATAGTTGTTTGGATAGATTAAATAAAATCAGCTTAATCAAAAGTTTTATATTTTTCAGAAAAATGATTAATGGTTGAAAATGTTAGCTATATCTTTATTCAACAGATCTAAAGTAAGCTGAAATGAAAAAGGTTAAATTTTTTTCAAAGAGAATTGGATACATGTTTTAATGATGAGTTAAAAGTAGCCTAATAGATAAGCAGATGATAGCTAGCCTAATACAATGAAGAAATTGTGGAAAGTTAGCATTAAAATATTGATAAATTATCAGGAACATAAGCCAAAATGGCCTTAAGGAAAAACAGTTTAAAGAGCTGCTAAAGCAGTGGATAAAAAAATTGAAAATGTTGGCTAAAAATAAATGAAAATGCTAAATAGGTTGGCTAAAAGTTATTGAAACTTTTAGAAGAGGTTAGCAGAAAGTCATGGCTACATGTTTAAAATGTTATCTCAAAGTAATAGACTGATAGAAAAGAAAGGTTACTTATAATGATGGTTCAACAGTTGATGATGTTTGCCAAAAATAGTTGGCACAGTTATAGTAATGGAAGTTAAATATTTTGGGTAAAAGTTAAAAATGGAAAATTGTTATGTAAGTCATCTAAAGTAAGAGGTAATAGCTGAAAAGGTGAACTGTGGTTAATGGATGCATGGTTGAGAGATATACAGTATCTTTATATTATTTTATATAAGAACTTAAAATATTAACTTAAAAAAATAAATACGAAAGTGAGCGAAAATAGTTGATGAGAAAAGCTAAAAAAATATGGATGAGTGGTTGATAATGATGGTTTTGGATAAATAATGAAAAATAACAGTTAAAAGAAATGGATAACTGATTAAATAATTTATCCATTAATAACTGACTAATGAAAAAAAAACATTTTTAAGCAATGGGAACTTTAGAGAGGTAGCTAAAAATTGGTGAATGAAAAGTGGTTAGAAAGTTGGCAAAAAATATCCAGCAAGTAGTTGGCACAATTTTCTTAAAGCAACGTGAAAATGGTTAAGAGTAGTAGGGACAGTTATCCTCTCCTGCAACAATCAAAACAAAATATATTTCCATTGAGTCCTTTTTTGGATACATAATTAATATAGATAGCCAAGAGTGATAAATATCAACTAAATATGCTGCAGGATTACAGACCTCCACCAAGGCAGTTCCATCATTGTCGGGCAAGTTATTGTCAAAAATGTGGAAAACTAACCTATCTAACACAGTTAAGACATCTTAAAATCAAGTCACCTTTTCCTTGTACCATGACCAATAATTCCTGAAAATGTCATATATCATAACAACCATAACTTTTCGAGCCATTCTGTAAACAAACAAGCAAACAAACAAACAAATGCTGGGAAAAACACAACTTCCTTGGCAAAGGTAAGTAAGTTGGTAGGTAAGTAAGTCCTTAGGATAAAGGATATGTTAACTTAAAAAAGGATATGTTAATTTAAATGAATAGTAAAGTTATTTTAATTGCTCATTATCATTGCATTTGTTAGACAGGGTTGATTTATACATGAGTGTTCACAGCAAGAATTATCAGTTTCAACAACTAGTAGTTTGGTTAGCAGTTGGCAAAATACTAAAAAAGAGAGCAAAACCAACACAGGGTAGATTTTTGAAAAAGTGAGCTGAAGTCAGTGGATGAATATTGTCACTGAGTGCTTTAAAGTTAAGAATTATTTTGTTCTTTTTTGTTGGGCAGCATAATGAAAACTTTAGACATTATCGCTTAAGACAGAACAAAGAAAATTTAATCAAAAGAAAGGAAGTTTCTCAGAAACAGGTCAGATGAAAGTTGGTGTCTTACACCTACGCCTGAGCTCTCCTCTGGCGTCACATTGCAAAGAGGGGTAACATCAGTCCACCAAGAGGAAATCCACAGTAACTTGATGCAAAATCGATCGCCAAGTTGACCGCCCTTGCTAAATCAAATCAAAACCAACACACAGGCCTTTAATAGCATAAGCAGGCAGCCCGGGGTGGTCTTTAAGGCCCACGTTGTCTGTTCTGCTGGCACTACACCTGTGTTTTGAAGGCCTAACTCAATAAGCAGCTTGACTAACAGAGATTTGATTTCACTGCGGGGAGGCAGCCATGACTGGAGGTGAGCTGTCAAGACAGAGTGCTGCAATTCAGTAGCATAAGGGGAGAGAAGTCACACAAACACACACACACACACACACATTCCTGTACAGGCATCAAAGTGAGGACCGAGACAATTCACATTGGGACTGAGGACCACCTTTTCTGCTATACTTAGAGACAAATGGATCTTGTACTTCAACACTAGGTGGCCCCCTAACTCCAGTTTCCACCTCAGCTTTTTAAAAAATACAAAGAAAGAAAACCATGAGAAAAAGTTCTGTACTATTTTAGTGAGGACCTTTTCAATGGGGTGCTATTAGGTCCATTTCTAGTCAGACCATTTCTTTTTATAGGTTGTAATCATTCTTTTTTCCCTTTTTATGTTTTACTGTGGACTCATACTGTAATAATAAATAATTTTAGGTGTGATTTTGGAAATTGGAGAATTTTAGGTCAATAAATGAGCAGAATATGCATAATGTTTTGTCCCTTCAGACTATTGCATCGAAGTACAGTTGTACTTTTATTGTATAATTACAGTATGGCGTAATACTTGCCGCACAAGAAGTTCTATTTTTTACTCTGGTTGTTCTGTTTGTGTATTCTGGGTGTTTGTCACTGTGAATTTAGAGGTCATTGCAGCAGTTTGTCTTATTGAGTTTTTCTATATTTAAGTTTTTTTCTGAAAGTGTCTATGTGAATGGGTTCTACATTTACTTCTTATATATGAATCTTTACTATGTGTACTTTAATTAATGTGGTCACAGATATAAGTTAAAGTTGACTCTATCAGTCAAAGTGACTGTGGATGAACTGGATGTATGTCAGACCAGCTGCTCTCAGTCACTTCCTGTTGCCCACAGATATTTTACAAGACAATTAAAAAACTTTCATTGTGGCTCTTCAGTGGAGTAATTGTCTGCATTGTCAAAGACAATGTATAGACATCTTTCGAAAGATTTATCAGAGGGAACAAACTAAAATACTGAGGATGTGGTCAGATTCTCAGTCAAACTTTGCATCAAATTCAGTTTAGTAAAATAATTCTGGATATTATAGTGTATTCCCAAACAGACTGAAATGCAAAGTTCCCACAATCTCATCTACACATAGCAAACCTTTGGGACACCTAAGGGCCCAGGACCCTGAAGAGGAGTATACAAGCTTAACTCAGTGCCTTCTGGTGACTGAACATAAATACATTTTCTCTTAGAAAGTATTTTAATGATTTTCCAGTAAGTGATGACGTCATCACTGCATGTGGAAACAGTACATACATGTACAACGTATCAGCATAGATGCACCAATACTTAACAAAGCTAAAACTGAGAAACAACAAATACTGCAGCTTCCCCAGCTTAGCAAAACATTCCATATAAATGGGAATCAAACTTTCTTGTTAACATTAAGTGCAAATGCTGTATAAAATAAAGCTGCTGAAACAGAGTTAAGAATACTGAAGCTGCTCACAGAACACATGAAACTGAAGTGAACAGATTAGCATAGATGCACCAATACTTAATAAAGCTCAAACTGAGAATCAACAAATACCGACACATCACAACAAACCCATAAAACTGAGGTGAATAGATCGGAAGGGATTCACCAGTTGCAATTTTCCAATTTACGATTTTTTTCACAAGTCTGAACTGCCAAGTCTGATTTTTAGCAAATTCCCATTTTCTTTCTCAAAGCTCTAATTGACTGCATTCTTAATCTTTCTTTGTTTCTCTATATTTAAATAAATTCTTATGCTCTTGATAGAGCACTGACTATTAAATTGACCTATTTTCCCCATAATGCATCAATTCACAGGGCATTCTCTCACTCAAGTTTGAAACTGAAGTACTCAGATACTGGCTAGAGCCCTTTTTGCACAGATACTTCCATTAAATCTTCCATTTTAAATTAGTTTTAGTATTTCACACTTTACTAAACATGTTGACAGCTGCTTCCCTCAGAGTCCTGTTTATGAAATATTTAAAGTGAATTTTTGTTCTCCCCGATAAGTACTAAAATCATGTAAACTGGTATCTAAGTCTCTTATTGTGAAAAGCAAAAACAAAACTGAGTGTCGGATCCACAGTAAAAAGATAACATCTCCAGCTCAGATGACGGAACTTCTGTGTTGTTATTTTCATGAATGATACATTGCCTGACATGTCTCTGGTCATCCCAGGTAATACCTAAAATTGTCCAATTGCAGTCACTGGCTGGTCAATCGGTGCATCCCTATAGGTCAGCTCTATTAATTGGAATGGTGCATCTCTAGTCTTCATCTCTAATATTTCAGTTTTCTTGTACCAGATCTGCGATTTAAAGTTACAATTTGGTTGTACACATAGGCTTTGACATTTTTCCATGACCTTCCGCACAGGACTTTCTCGGCTTGTATAGCACGCAGGCAGTCCTCTTTGCCAGGAGCTCTCCGCTCTGTCACATATTTTCCCAGGTGCTTTTTCACTGCCTTCCTTTCTGTGGCCCTCCATGGTCTCCTTGCTGTAGCTCGGGGTGGCTCTACAAATGACAAAGAAGGCAATGTAGATTTTGCAATGTTCAAAAAATAGGCAACTATACAGATTTCTTGGCTTGGCTCATGCACAGCTAGCAAACAGTCATGTTGAAAGGGTGTGGAGCAAAAAAAAGTCATGTGGCCTGATAATTTTTTTTCAGGCCAAGTCATCAATCTCAATCAGTAAACCTAAGGTGTAACTGGCAGCACCAGTTTTCTTTGCTACTTTGTTAATTGCTGAATGATTGCACGAGTGACTTGTCAACTAGTAAAATAAATACACAGACAAACTTAACCCACAATGTGTTAGTATAGTTTCCAAAAGCATTTTGGGAGACTATGGTGGGTGGATGTTAGACCCTCTGAGGGGATCAGCGGGCATGACAGTTTTTTACTCATCCATCCACTGTGGTAAGGACATCCAAACTTTGTAGCAAGTCTCATCAGTGAAAAATAGTAATCCAATGTTGAAATCGGTGTTAAAATTGGCAGGATAAGAGCTCATTAACTCACTGAACTAGGTTACATAAGTTTGTGTGTATGAGAAAGACAGGCCGTTAATGCACAGCAGGGTGTGGGGGATGGAGGTGGGGGGCTAGACTTACTGGGTGTGAGAATGTTATGCTGAGGTGACAGCACAAATATTAACAATTAGAGCTATTTAGAGTAGAGACTACTTTTCTCCTCAGACCTACACTGATCTTAAGCAGTCCCTCTCCAGAATCCAACTAATTGAAATCCATCATGACAACAGAGAAGTTTGCCCAGTTTATAAGAATGTACCTTTTCCTTTCACCATCTGTTTTCTTGAACATTGAACTATGCAAAAAAGTTCTGCTAGTAGCATGCATCACCAAGGAATAATTAAGTCACTAAAAATGTACTGTGATGTTATTGTGACCTCTCAAGAAGCTGATTGGCTCCATTCTCTCTTTTACTACTGATGATATCTCCTATGGTCCTTTTCTTTGTCAATCACCTGATCCTTGAACGACTCCATAGTACACGCTAGGCATTGATTGATATTAAAATCTAATGCCAGAATGACTCTATCTAACATAACCGTGATACATGCATTTGCAAATAAGGGCTCAATAATTGCTGGTAGCCTAACTCCCTTTGTGTTTTTAGTTAGTAATCTGCAGTATTTCCACACATCAGATTTCACCCATTTTTGCAGGGTTACAATGTGGAACCTGAGCCTTCAGCCATGGTGACAGGCTTAGACAGTTCAAAATAAATTCTAAAAAATATTAATGCAATGAGATTTTTGATTAGTAATCATCAGTGATGCGGATTTAATGACTGAAGAGGGTGAAGACAAATATTAGAATATGTAGAACAGTCTGATAAATTGAGAGAAAAAACAAGTTTACTGTAATACAGCTTTTAAAAGCAGAAAAATAGTACACAATTTAATAGAATAGATAGTTGCTGATGGCTATGACCCTCCACTGGTCACATGGGGATGACTATCTGTGTTTCGCATGAAGGCCCCAGAAAAAAAGTTAACATTTTGTTTGCCTCAGATAATTAGTGTGATTTAAGTGAAAGTTAACTATTATGCAACAACTTAACTGTTTTGTTAGGGGCATAATAAGATTGCTGGTTTTAGAATAATGTTAATACATTAATTACATTGAAGGTAGCTCAGCACAGCTGAAAGCTTTGTCTGTTCTGAAAGCAAACATGGTTGTTGTAATTTAGCTTGAATTAAGAGCAAACCTGCACTATCAATGTGTTACTTACTTGCTTACTAGGAAGCATTGGTTCACTCAGTAAAAAAGCTTTTTTCATTTGATGGTGTTATCCGCTGATTAATCTGTCATCTGCTTTTTCCTGCTCTAAACTCTCATGATTATATTGGCCATTGAACATCGCCTATCAGTCAGCCCTCTAACGACAATATCCAGAATATCAGACAGTATTCAGTCTCATGCCATGAAATGATTTATATTGTATATATTTTCCAGCACTGATTTTAAACAGAGCTCTGCATTTATTGTATTAATAGCAGGTTTGTTTAGTTACTCAGTGGGAATGAGAGGCTGGCATAAAGCTCTTGTATAAATCCTAATGCAATTTCCAAACTTGTTCTCCCCGTTAAGGAAATTTATATTTTTTCCCCATAGTTGTGTATCTTCATTATCTTCATTATCTGCTTAACATTTACCTGGGGTGCCCTGTCACAACTTTTACATGTTTTGCTGGAGCTTCAGACTCACTGCTTACTTGTGTAGCCTCACAACGCTCCCTTGTAATAACTGTGTGGCCTCCACTTTGGGAACCACTGCCCTATTGTATTGATAAGCTGATACACTTTCCTGCTCTCCTCATGTTTACAACACTGTATTATACCCTGCTTGTTCGTTTTTTAGATGTAGGTCCCTTCTCCTCTTCCCTGACAAGATACTTTACCAAAGTAGCAAAGATGGGAGTTCAGATACAGATGGTGAGTTATTTGGCTTTAATTATGAAAGTTTATTGAACATTGCAAACTTAAACTATAGAAAACACCTGCTTTTTGCTTAAGGGACCACCTGATTGATTCAAATAGTCATTCCTATAATACTGCTGCAGTGTCAAAATTGAGGTGTTTAGTTTTAAAAAAAGGTGATGTTTGATATAGTTGCAAGTCCTTGCATTTATGAAGAGCTTTTGGGGAGAAATATGCAACATACAGCGTGTATTATAGGGCCAAAAAATACATTGATACAATTTCAAGGCTGTGCCATCCACACCTAGCTTAAAAATGTATAGTATTTGTTGACTTGTGCATATATAAGGAGAGATTAAATGATGCAGGAATGCATACCTTGCCTGTTTTGAGCCAAAGTGCCCTTTCAGTTGACACTTGAAAGCACAGTCTGACACAGTATTTATCACAAATCCTGACTTTTAATGAAGTTAATCTTATAAAGAAACTAGAAAAGCACTCAAAGAGTGCAGACCTCCGCCAAGGTGACCCGGATCAGTCCCAAAATTTAATCAGTTCTTTCATATCCCATTTCCAACAATTTCTGAAAATTTCATCCAAATCTGGTCAGAACTTTTCAAGTTATTTTGAAGACAAACAAACAAACAGACAAACAGACAGATAAACGCCGGCAAAAACCTTGTTTAGGATACTGAGGAGAGTACTGATTTTTTTAAGTCAGACATGGTTCCAAGATTGAGCTCAATACATATAACATTAATGTCATAAATCCACACACAGCTGGTAAACTGTCATAGAAAGCACATAATGGTGGGTTTAAAGAAGAAATGACAGACCTTACCCCAGGAAATAGGTTTTTTTTTTATAAAGGAGCGCTAAATTTTTTCTGTGATGCATTACTAATCTCAGCAGCTGTTGTGCTGATAGGATGAAATGGGGAGTATCAGACATACATTTTTGAGTAAAGTAGTGAACTACTTGACAATCATCACTGATCCTTTTATACTGAGATCTACTAGTGAAAAGAACCAGCAAAGTCCTTTTGGTCAGAAGGAAAGAGTATAATACAACAGCCAGAAACTTACCATCCACATTGCAGGGGTCTAATCTTTTTCTGGGGGAGGACAGGTCCAGACATCCGTCTAAAAACAAGAGCAAGTGTGGGACAAAAAAAACTGTTACTTGTACTCATTAAACTCATTCGAAGAGTATTTGGCCATTTATTTTGATTTTTTTTTTCAATGTAAATGGGGTGGCCGTTATCTTTTACCATTTTAGGATACTGAGGAGAGTACTGATTTTTTAAGTCAGACATGGTTCCAAGATTGAGCTCAATACATATAACATTAATGTCATAAATCCACACACAGCTGGTAAACTGTCATAGAAAGCACATAATGGTGGGTTTAAAGAAGAAATGACAGACCTTATCCCAGGAAATAGTTTTTTTTATAAAGAAGCACTAAATATTTTCTGTGATGCATTACTAATCTCAGCAGCTGTTGTGCTGAGTATCAGACATACATTTTTGAGTAAAGTAGTGAACTACTTGACAATCATCACTGATCCTTTTATACTGAGATCTACTAGTGAAAAGAACCAGCAAAGTCCTTTTGGTCAGAAGGAAAGAGTATAATACAACAGCCAGAAACTTACCATCCACATTGCAGGGGTCTAATCCTTTTTCTGGGGGAGGGACAGGTCCAGACATCCGTCTAAAAACAAGAGCAAGTGTGGGAGTAAAAAAAACTGTTACTTGTACTCATTAAACTCATTCAAAGAGTATTTAGCCATTTATATTGATTTTTTTTCAATGTAAATGGGGGTGGCCGTTATCTTTTACCATTTTAGGGATACTGAGGAGAGTACTGATTTTTTAAGTCAGACATGGTTCCAAGATTGAGCTCAATACATATAACATTAATGTCATAAATCCACACACAGCTGGTAAACTGTCATAGAAAGCACATAATGGTGGGTTTAAAGAAGAAATGACAGACCTTATCCCAGGAAATAGTTTTTTTTTATAAAGAAGCACTAAATATTTTCTGTGATGCATTACTAATCTCAGCAGCTGTTGTGTTGAGTATCAGACATACATTTTTGAGTAAAGCAGTACACTACTTGACAATCATCACTGATCCTTTTATACTGAGATCTACTAGTGAAAAGAACCAGCAGGTTACTTTTGGTCAGAAGGCAAGAGTATAATACAACAGCCAGAAACTTACCATCCACATTGCAGGGGTCTAATCTTTTTCTGGGGGAGGACAGGTCCAGACATCCGTCTAAAAACAAGAGCAAGTGTGGGACAAAAAAAAACTGTTACTTGTACTCATTAAACTCATTCGAAGAGTATTTAGCCATTTATATTGATTTTTTTTCAATGTAAATGGGGTGGCCGTTATCTTTTACCATTTTAGGATACTGAGGAGAGTACTGATTTTTTAAGTCAGACATGGTTCCAAGATTGAGCTCAATACATATAACAGTAATGTCATAAATCCACACACAGCTGTTAAACTGTCATAGAAAGCACATAATGGTGGGTTTAAAGAAGAAATGACAGACCTTACCCCAGGAAATAGGTTTTTTTTTTTATAAAGGAGCGCAAAATTTTTTCTGTGATGCATTACTAATCTCAGCAACTGTTGTGCTGATAGGATGAAATGGGGAGTATCAGACATATATTTTTGAGTAAAGTAGTGAACTACTTGACAATCATCACTGATCCTTTTATACTGAGATCTACTAGTGAAAAGAACCAGCAAAGTCCTTTTGGTCAGAAGGAAAGAGTATAATACAACAGCCAGAAACTTACCATCCACATTGCAGGGGTCTAATCTTTTTCTGGGGGAGGACAGGTCCAGACATCCGTCTAAAAACAAGAGTAAAGAATGACATATGTAACACACAATACTGTGGAGTTTAGAAAATTATACTGAAAGCATGTAACTGTATCTGCACATTGATGGCATGGAGTTTACCAAGGGTTGTGAAATGTTAAAAATGGACAACATTCTTTAAAAAAAAAAAAAAGAAAAAGAAAAAAAGGGAAAATTAAATAAAAAAAAAAAGAACATTCCGTCAGCCATCTCTCTGGCTCTTTTTTGTCCTTTACGTGGGACAGTCTCAGAAGTTGACGAAGGATTTTCAGCTGTGAAAGATAAAGATCAAATATGAGTGCTTAAATCCTCATGTTAAGACTCTTGTTGCTTAAAATATTTTTATTCTTCCCAGATGTACTGACGCCCCAGAAGAGCCTACTTGTCTCCTTCAGCTATAGTGGGAACAACTGTTCACGTTGCCTGGCCAGTAAAAGCCAACTTAACTGTGCTGAAATAACTAGTATTTGTTGACTTGTGCATATTTAAGGAGAGATTAAATGATGCAGGAATGCATACCTTGCCTGTTTTGAGCCAAAGTGCCCTTTCAGTTGACACTTGAAAGCACAGTCTGACACAGTATTTATCACAAATCCTGACTTTTAATGAAGTTAATCTTATAAAGAAACTAGAAAAGCACTCAAAGAGTGCAGACCTCCGCCAAGGTGATCTGGATCAGTCCCAAAATTTATTCAGTTCTTTCATATCCCATTTCCAACAATTCCTGAAAATTTCATCCTTATCCGTTCAGAACTTTTCAAGTTATTTTGAAGACAAACAAACAAACAGACAAACAGACAGACAGACAGATAAACGCCGGCAAAAACCTTGGCGGAGGTAAAAATGACAGACCTTACCCCAGGAAATAGGTTTTTTTTATAAAGGAGCGCTAATTTTTTTCTGTGATGCATTACTAATCTCAGCAGCTGTTGTGCTGAGTATCAGACATATATTTTTAAGTAAAGTAGTGAACTACTTGACAATCATCACTGATCCTTTTATACTGAGATCTACTAGTGAAAAGAACCAGCAAAGTCCTTTTGGTCAGAAGGAAAGAGTATAATACAACAGCCAGAAACTTACCATCCACATTGCAGGGGTCTAATCTTTTTCTGGGGGAGGACAGGTCCAGACATCCGTCTAAAAACAAGAGCAAGTGTGGGACAAAAATGTTGACAAGCCCACTCAAGGCCATCAGCTGCCACAAAACTGTTACTTGTACTCATTAAACTCATTCGAAGAGTATTTGGCCATTTATTTTGATTTTTTTTTTCAATGTAAATGGGGTGGCCGTTATCTTTTACCATTTTAGGATACTGAGGAGAGTACTGATTTTTTTTAAGTCAGACATGGTTCCAAGATTGAACTCAATACATATAAGCCTAAACCAATCATTTTCATTTAGTTTTAACTCACCATCCATATCTGAGGTCCCATCCTCTCTGCAGGAATTGGGCCTCTTTTCAGTAGAGAAGTTGGGGTTTTCATCTGAAAATAAAAATAAACAAAGTGAGAGCTCATACTGTACAGTGTTGAAAGAGAAGACAGAATGAAAGCAGGCAACCGTATCTGCAAAAAAAGAGAGTTTGATTGTGTTTATATACACAGGGTTCATACACATTTTGCAGGGTCAAATTCAAGGTCTTTTCAAACACTTTTAAGGGTCATTTTCACATTTTTCCAGCACCTTATTGCTGAGGTAAACTACATATTTATAGGAAAACAACCTGTACATACTAATCAAATGCAACTGTTCTGCCATGAAGACATCTATGGCAGTGCTTACAGTGTACAGTTTTTTGTTGACACTTTCACAGAGGAGTCAGTTCAGTTCTGGGATTCATTATTAAGGTCATGATGGTGCTGTAATGGACAGCAATGTAATCAGAGATGTCTCAAATAGTTTTTCCTCTTCTTGTACATAAACATGGAAGACAAGAGATTTCAAACACCTCAAAAATACTACAGTTCAAAACAGTAACCCCAATAGATAACTTAATGAACCTAAGCATCTTGGATGTTGCACCCAATTACAAAAATATGTACAGCTAGACCTAAGAAAGGGAGTAACTAAAAACAGACGAGGGCTGCAAGTATCAGTCACTTTCACAATTGATGTAACTTTCCATTGTTATCTCAATAAATTTCTTTGTCTATAAAAGGGCTCAAAGTAGTGAACATTTATTTTTTGTATAACAAAAATGTTTACTTCTTAAATTGTATAAACCAGAGAAAGGAATCCTCACATTTAAGAAGCTGGAACAAGCAAATATGTTAAAAGACAAATCAATGCAATCAAAATAGCTGCAGATTGAATTATTATGTGCACCTCTAACACAGACATGTTTAAAATGAACAGAATCCTAAGACACATACCATCATCTTTATCTCCGCCTGGGATCCTTCCGAGGGCCAATGTCAGAAGTTGATGTGTGATTTTTGCCTTTGAAATGTAATTATAGTCAAATTCAGTGCTGATCAGAACCAAAAATTCTTCAAGTACAAAGACCACTGTTGAATAAACTAGCTCAATTAATGAGGTTATTCTGCTACTTCTATATTAATATAATATGTAACTTCAAGCCAGAGAAATTACTCAAAACAATTCTTGCTCATGCAAGCATTTACTTTCCTCTTCAATTTCTTTTTTTTGTTAAAAAATTTACTAGTCAATATTTATATATCATCTTCTCATAAAAAAGGTGTGGACTGTGTATCCTTATGGATTGCCTGACAATGTATTTTTATGAAATGAGACTGATACTGTCCAGCTGATTTAGACTCTACAAATTACAAAGACACTAACCTTCTCCTTGGACTTGTAAATGCATGTACACTTCTTTGTTTTCAGGACTTCTATTAGCTATTGTGATTATATTAGCTATAGATTTCCAGGGATATTGTGAGAATACTGTACATGATGGCTTAAAAAAGCAGGGACTAAACTGTGTCAGCTGTTAGCGCATATCACTAACAGAGAGGTTGATGGTGTTGAGGTTCTTTCCCTTTAAAGTCCCAGTGCCTTGCTCAATTGCAAACAGAAGTTTACTTATCTTGGCAATTTGAAAGGTTTTGTCCGTCTGTTGGTAAAAGTCCCGATGAACTCTGATGTTATGCCCCATAAACCTTGCAACTTGTTCCAGCTCTTGTTCACTTAGGTCCAGGAGTTGGCAGAGAGTGGCAACCTGCTTTCTTAATTTAATTGATCTCAGTAGCTCAGGGTTTTCTGCTTTGCTTTCCTCAGCATATTTTCAGGCAGTCACATCCACCTATGTTTGTCATTGCACCAGGTCTTGCAAAGAGATAAGGGTTTGTAGTTCCATAAATAATTAGTTCTAAGTCTCGCAGTTTAACTTTTTTACTCACTAATACTAGATTGGAAAGGTGCCACTTTTCGATAAGTTTTGTTTAAATAAACATTACAATCAATCATAATGTTGCCATCCTCATGCATTTTTAATTAACATGCATTTACTTTGTGTCTTTGTAAATGTGTTTATGTCTACAAGTAATCAAATTAGTCTTCAGTCTTTATAATGTTTTCTTTGTCTTTAATACAAACCCTGGAGAGCAATAATGATGCTGAGTGGATTATCCTGGTGAAATTAAATGAATTTATTCTCAACTAGAAATGCACTCAGAGAGCACAGACCTCCGCCAAGCAGCGCAGTTCCACCAATGAAAATTTCTGAATCCAGACAGTGATCTGGATCACCCTCAAAATCTAATCAATCGTTCTTTGTCCCATTTCTGACATTTCCTGAAAATTTCATCAAAATCTTCCCACAGCTGTTTGAGTTATGTTGCTAACAGACAGACAAACAGACAAACCCACCCAAAAACATAACCTCCTTGGTGGAGGTACTAATCTTGTGACTCCTATCTTATCCCTGACTGGAGAAAACTGTGGCGTTAGAACTCTTCTAGTGTTACAACAATCCCTGGTCTCCCACGGATGGTTGTAATACTATAAATAAATCAACAGTGGTCAAATAGTAATTTGAATGACTAGTATTTGATTCTTTTTCTTCCAGACCCACCCAAAAACATAACCTCCTTGGCGGAGGTAACTAACTGATGCAAGTTGAGCTGATTAGTGCACAAAATAGACTAAATTTACCTGAAGTTGACTGGCTCTAGCTCACAGTATTTACACATTTTGTTCCATTACATAAAACATCATTAAATACTTCACATTTCAAATAAAAAAACCAAACACTTTACATGTCTTTAAAATTGTGACTGCTAAATGAGTGTCTTACTGAGGACTGTATTAGTTGTAATGGAGATTAACTATCAACATGTTGAACAAGGAGATTCATCTATTCAACAGCTCTTTCCAGGGCAGCTTTAGTTGCAAACTATTTTAACTCTAATTGTACAATTGATCAGTTCTTAGAAAACAAGCACAGTAATAGTGAAGCAAGTCTCTGTGGTAAAATCATGTTCCAGTCATGTGACCGTGATTATAATTTGTTTAATAACTAACATTTTACTGCTTACAATTTAATTAACCACTTCAAAAATCATAAAGTGATTCTTATCTGTGAAGATTATTGTGATGAACAAAACATGTAGATATCATGAAACACTTCATTTTCAGTTAAAATCCAAAATCAAATTAAAAAAATGAAACATGAAGGCTTTTTGATTGTGGCAAACAGGTGAAGAGGCTGATTTCCTCATTTGACCATTCTAGTAAGTCTGAATAATTATGGTATATGTATGGTATATTGATTTTGTAAGATTACTTACTTCAGTTGGCCTCCGGGTCATTGTATTTTGGGACCTAACAATTCAGAGAAAAGATAGTATTTAAATGTTAGTGTCTGAAACAGTTTGAACAAATTATTACAATCACAGGTAACTAGTCACCTCTAGAAAGTTATACTATATCAGTTGTGCATTGATATCTTTCTGCTACATTCATCTTCATACAACAATCAAGAAGAACTGATCAATGCTACATTGTTAAAAAGGCACTGTCATGTATATAATATGTAAACGACTGAAAAAAAAAAAACGGCATCATGAATACATACAATCTACACACTGTAATCTGCATGCTTTCCTTTACTGAATTTGGTCA